>JANAVB010008795.1:4917575-5017575 GCA_029216955.1 Iris pallida
AATTTACCCCACCACCCCTCAAAAAGTTAATATTAAATCATCATTTGAGAATACCAAGGAGGAAATAGTAATTATACCTATATCCATAAACAAATAAAAAATTGTTTTTAAATTTTTTCTTCCCCTACTTTTTGTCCATCCAAACAAAGGAAGGGAAAATTAACTTTCCCTCCATTTTCCTCTCCTCCATTTTCCTTCCCCTCAAATTTTCCTCTCCCTCCCCACAAATGTTCCCAAACATAGTGTAAAATTTCCCAAAGGAAAGGAAATGACAAGGAATTGATTTCCTTTCCCTTCCATTCCGCGAACCAAACGAGGCCTTTCACGGAAGGGAAATTGATTCCCTTGTACTTTCCATAGGAATGAGAAAGTAGAATTCCTGTCACATTTTTTTCCCGTTGTTTGGTAAAACAAGAAAACCACCTAGGAAAGGCCATTTGATTTCATTTCCAGTATTTGGTTAGTGCAGGAAAGGAAAGCAAAAATATATCAATGTTCCAATAATATCCTTACCTTTTAAAATAAAAATGATATTATGAAAATCCAAAAGGACCCAGAATACGAGGAGTTGATGGTAAAATAAGCAATAACACATGGTTGGTTTTGTCATAATTTTTTGTAATAAATGTTGCGAAAAGAGGAGGAAAAATCAATCCCATGGGTCATGAGTGGAACCATATTTCTTCCCATTTTTTCTCTTATCAGGAAATTGATTTCCAAGTTTGTGGCTACCAAACAAAAGAAAGGAACAACTTTACTTTCCTCTTCCTTAAATCCGTGAACCAAACGAGGGCTTAGGGTTCTTCTTTTCCATTTACATCTTTAATATGATTTTCCTATTCAGCTCATAATTGAAAAAAAAAACACAGGAGAAGAGGAGGAAAAGAGGAAGGATGGCAGAGGAGGGGAGATGGAGAGATGTGGACAAACTCCTCGCCCGCTCCGGTAACATCATCTCCCCCGGCTTCGACCCCAGCCCCCAGGTCTAAACCCTAACCCTCTCTCTCTCTCTCTCTCTCTCTCTCTCTCTCTCTCTCTCTCTCTCTATCCCTTTTGCATACTGATGATTTGGTGGTGGTGGTGGTGTCACAGTTGAGGGAAGAGATCGGGGAGTTGGCTAGGGTTCTGGTGGTCGGCGCCGGAGGCCTGGGATGCGAGCTGCTCAAGGACCTAGCCCTCTCCGGCTTCAGGAACATCGACATCATCGACATGGACACCATCGAGATCTCCAACCTCAACCGCCAGTTCCTCTTCAGGTCCTTTCCACCCCCTTCTCTCTCCTTTCTTCGGAGAATGGATCATCCATTTCATTTAATTTTCGTGAAGAATAGAGTTCAAAATCGTAGTTAGCTGATGCTTAAACGTAGCAGGCTATTTAGGATTACGGTCCGTGGAAGAGCATCAGTTGGTGGTGCGATCGGAGATACGGAATATTAGAAAATTTCGATTTGGAGGGTTAGTACTTAGTAGCTAAGATGGGGTTGGAAGATCGGTAATCGGTACATGTTCAAGTTCATTGTTGCCAACAAGTACGATGATATAATCACATTTGAGGTGATTCCATTGGATGCATGTCAAGTTATCCTCAGGTGTTCCTCTTTTTTTTTAAGATCGAGATGCCGTCTTTTATCAGTGGGTGAAGGCAAGGGCGGAGCCAAGATTTTAGTTTATCCCATATTGAACTTCAAATTTCATGAATTTTTTTTAGCAAAATGAATGTTGTGTCACTATCGTCATGTCCATATCTCCTCGTGTCGATTTCGTACCATGTCTGGCCAATGTAGAACCGTGTCCAACATACTAAGAAAATGAGAAATTGACAAAAAATATATTTGGTTCACTAGGTAGACTTCTTTAGGCATAAATGCGAACACTAAGGGTCTGCTTGGCAATTGTAGGGGTAGGGGTAGCGGTTATGAGGTGTTTTTAGAGTATCGGTTATGAGCGGTTATGAGGGGTCCGATTTTGGATGGTTTTTAAGTAGCGGCTTTTAAACCAGTCCAATCCATGCTTGGTAATTCACTAACGAGCGGTTCTAAATTTTTTTTACACGAATAAATTAAATAGGGAAGGGTATCAGTAGTTATAATTATATATATTTTTGTGAGGATATAAATGGAATAAAAAAATAGAGCCGCTCAAAATCCACCGATTTGGGGTGTTTATAAAGCCACCCAAAAATATATTACACCAGTTTTGGGGGATTTATGAGCCGACCAAAACCGGTGCCTCAAAAAATTTAACAAGCAGGGGTTTTCATAAACGGTCGGTTCAAAAATACCCCAAAACCGGTGAAAACACCGTTACCAAGCAGACCCTAAGAGCCTTTGATATCCTCTTTCACCATCAACAGATGATCCGCGATGTGGCAGAACTCGCCGAGGGTGCAGGGGTTCGGATGACGAGGGAAGTGCCGAAGGCGGGACTTGATGTTGTTGTTGTAGCTCCTCCTTTGGTTGCCGTTGAAGTCTGACGATGATGGCACGGTCTCGGTTATGATGGGAGTTCTCGGTTGAAAATGAAGTAGAGGAGAGGAGATGAGGTGAGTTATAGAGAGAGGTTGAGTGAAGGAGGAGTGTTCGTACAGGAAGAAAGGATAATGGGGAGAGGGGGGGGCGCTTGATAGCGGGGTTCTGGGGAAGGAACAGTTTGCACTTTGCAGTGTACATTGCTTTGCACTGTACAATTTACGCATGGTAGTGAGAGAGGAGAGCTAGGAACTAAAAAAAAAAGAACTGGACTGCTGAAGTGTGGGTTGCTGTGGGCTTGTGTGTCTGTGGTCCATGTTACCAAGCATTGGGTTAGGGAGATTTGTTTTTCGATTATGGCATCGCAAGCTAAACACATGGTTGATGTGTGCATCCCATTTGCATTGTTTTGGCAATGATGGGTGTCAAGGATTGGAGCAAAGATGTGACTGAGAGTTCTTGTCCAGGAGCTGCACAAGTTGGTCGAGGCGACCAAGTTGGAAGCTAAAAAAGTGTATATGCAAAGGAGTGAGATAGGAGGAGAGCCCAATACAGCCAAGGTGCTGGGAAAATCGAAGAGGATGGTGTTGTAACTATTTCCTATAAATGCAGCTAAACTATGGAATCATGCAATAATATGAAAACAAAGAAGCAAATAGGTGATTTTGAGGCACATTACTAAGGGTACTGATAGAGTTTCACCCGACAATGGTTTAGATGGGTTGTTGGTGAGTACCTCCAAAATACAACAAATCTTCTTCAGGTGGCCTTACTCTATCCAAGGTTTTAAAAGGCACGAGGCGCAAGGGTCCTCTGGCGTCTAGGTGCACGACAAGATGTGGGCTTCAACCGAAGCGAGACACATTGTCACAAAATTGGGTAAATGATATAGTTTCATATATATATATATATATATATATATATATATATATATATATATTCAATAAAGAAACTCTTAATATCATCAAATATAAATTTTTAGATGTTTTACAAGTCTCTAACAATAGCGATGACTGCAAATCCCTAAGGACCCTAACATTAGCAAAAAAAGGAATAAAAAGCAAACTGAGTGATTGAGCAACCTTTCCTAAATGTAAAACCAGAAAGGAAAATGAGGGATGAAGGATTTTTGGTTTATGTTTTTTTTTTCCAGAGCAGAAGAGAACTTTTTATCATCTATGTCCATCTTTTCGATATGTTCTCTATGCGTTCTTATCATTTTAACACCAAAGTAGTTCAAGATCTCATGCACACTTCCTGCACAAATCCGTTAATGGGATTGCGTGAGAATCATGCGTAAATCAACAACCTATTACCCAACAGGAAAACAATAAATGAATAAATGAATGAATGAATGAATGAAGGTGTAAAAACAAGCTGGCCATCCTCAAAATTGCGAGAGCCTAGAGGCTGGGAATTGCCACCCCGTGTGTATATATCGTAAAACACACGCCTGCATAACTGGTTTCTGGTTCACTTCCCAAAATCCATCCATTTTCATTCTTAACTTTGGCTCGTGTGCGAGTATGAGTCCTATCCCATGCAGGACTGGCCCTGAGCTGATGGAGGTCCGAGACAAAACTTCCAAAATGGACCCCCCATACATAATATAAAAAAGTGTAAATATAACAAAAAATTGTTGCCACCAAGATTTGAACCAAGGACCTCTAAAGTACAAATCTAACGTTATAACCACTACACCACAATATATTTTTGTTAGAAATGGCACATGATATATACTAGTTCTATTGTAGATAGATCCATGTTGGTGTCCCCTTTCATCTAGGGGCCCTGGGGCGTCGCCCTGCCTGCCCTGGGCCAAGGCAGCCCCTGACTCCATGTTTCCAACCCACTTAAGATTGAGAAGGAATATAACCAAGACTAGCTCCCCTTTTCCCACCCGAGATGGGAATAAAGAGAAGCTCCAAAATTTAATCACTAATAAAAGTACTAAAGTGACATTTCCATGACATAAGCACAAGAAAAACCAATTGATGATCCTTTTCGCCGCATTTCAGTACTCAAGGCTTAAAGGAGCTCCGCCTATATGGGGGAGACTTGAGACTTTGGAAACCCTTTACTTTTCTTTCAAGAGGGAAGAATGTTATTACTAAAAGTATTCGTTCTTGTCTCTAAACCCATATTATTTTTGTGTTACTTCTGTTTCTTCTCTGTTTCTCCTTCTTTCACCGCATCTCATATACAATTTTGGGAATCCATCTCCTACTTTGGTAAATCATTGTCACACAATGATTTTTTTTTTTCCTGCACTTGAACCCTGCGTTATTTTCAGGTTAGTGGATTGCTTACTTTGAAACTTGAGGTGCAATGATATTACTTGCTGCAGTAATCTCTAGTAGTCTGCTCATATATACCTACAATAGGACAGGCCAATGCTCCACATATACTTCAGATTCATGCATGAAGTTACTATGGATGCAAAATTAAAAATACTTTTTAAGATGTTAAGTTTGATAATAGGAGTAAAGCTTTACATTCCACTCGTTAACAAATTGTTCTATTTTATCAGGTATTATTGTTGATCAGTTTACTCAATATAATAGTACCAACTGCAAATATAATGTTGATAGCTTTCTTGATACCTGCCCCTATTGCATTGGTGCTTAGTTTTGAACAAATTTAATCAGAAGCAACTCCAGTCGGTTTTAAGTTACATATACTGACCTGTAATAGAAAATACAAATGAAGGTTGTCATGCATATATAATATATTAGGACATTTACGTTAACCATTTCGAATCATTATGCGTACAAAGGCTATACTCATAAAATGAATCAATCTTCTTCATACTAAGTGAAAGTTCAGAAATTATGATAGGAAACCTGTAAGATGGAAAATTCAACTGCTCATATGATTTATATTTTTTCTACCTTATCTGGAAAAGTTCACTAAATCTATGTACTTGATATCTATTTGACTTCATGTTCTCTAGATTTGTGTTATTTTCATCTTTCTTTACCTGTCCCTAAATGCATGCAGTGATATTGTAGGCTCAAGGATGTTGGGAAGTCCAAGGCTGAAGTAGCCGCGAAGCGTGTTATGGAAAGAGTTAATGGGGTGAATATCATACCTCATTTTTGCAGGATCGAGGATAAAGAAATAGAGTTTTATAACGATTTCAATATTATCGTCCTTGGTCTTGATTCTATCGAAGCTCGAAGCTACATAAATTCCGTCGCTTGTAGTTTTCTAGGTATCTTGCTTCAACTTCCATATTGGAGAAGTAGCTTTGTGCAAAATTTCAGTTTAACTATTGCTATCTTTTTGCTTGAAAAATGTCCTTGTAAATACATTTTTTATAGACTAGAATATATGTTGTACTAAGCGCTAGGCGAGGCGAGGCGACATGCCGCCGCCTCGCCTAGGCGCCGCCTAGGTGCCCGCCCATGATCTGCTGCTTTGAATCAATTTTTTTTTTTGCAATTATGCATACAACAAATATGTAGTATAAGTAATAAGCAATAAGCATTAAGCAGTAAACAGTAAGCATAAAAGTAATATAAAAAGCAACAAATATGAAATAACCAATATTCAACATCAAGTAAGGATAGTAAGCATAATTGGGCGACACTAGGCGGGTCTTTTTTTCCCCTGGGCGACCCTAGGCGGGCGGGCGCGCGCACATAGGCTAGCAAAACATCACCCAGGAAATTTTTTCCCGGGTCGAGGCGAGACCTCTCCAACCTGCACGCCTAGGCCGCGTCGCCTGTGACAACATAGACTAGAATTCTAACGCCTAATGTATTGCAAGTATTTTCTTTGTAGACATATGAACTTATTTGATCTTCTTTGGGTTTTTTACTGTCTGGTTCTTTTTTTTTGTAAGTTCTATGATAGTTTCCATATGATATATAATGGGTTAGTGATAGATCCATACCCAATCACATGAGTTTAATTTGTCAAGATTATGGCTTTGGGATGTGAGGGACTGCTTCAGCAGGCATTCACCATAGAATAGATGTGGATATTTTTGCGGATGCATGGCATAATGAGGCCTCTAATGAGAATTGGAGAAGTTGTGAAGAAGAAACGTTGGATATCTCAATGCTAATTGTTTGCTTGTGTGCAACAATGCCAAGTTTAGTTGTTCTTACGGGTGTTACATTCTTTAAAGAGGAGAAAGAGGTGCTATAAAATCTATGAAATTGCTGAAAGATGGTCACGAACTTCGGAAGGAAACTATTCCCCCAAGATGTAAAGCAGTAAACTTATAGCACCTTATACAGAAATGATTAGTTCCGTTGATTGCTGCCAAATAGTGCTCTGCTTGCTTTGATTATTATCTGGTTATTGGTTACTTTAATTAATGTTAACTAAATTCATCTTTTTATCTTCATTCGTTTCACTTCAAAAATACTTAGACCACAGTATCCATAAATTTCAATCTCATAGCATCTGCTTTTTCAGCTTAAAATGTTCTAATTTTGATTTAGAACTTGGGCATCATCACTTTATATTTTACTCTTTACTTTAAAATTCATGCAATTCAGACGTAGCCCTGTTTGATTTATGATACGAAGTCTTTATGTGTTGAGATGTTACGTATACTACACCTATAATTGATTTATGATACAAAGTCTTTTAATTGTTGAAATGTTACTTATACTACACCTATGATATGCTTGTAGATTTGGAAATCATGTAGCTTATTACGATGATGCCACAACAAGAGTTACATGGCCAGAGTTTCAGCGCTCATCCACAATATTGAAATTACTAGGAGCAGTGAAGTAGCTAGGAAACCAACAAGGGGAGGCAGATAACGCACTCTTATTTTTAGCCAAAAATACTGTAGTAATTAATCAAGAGCATATAACCATATAATTTTTTTTGCTTAATCTAGGGTTTGCTGAAACAACATGCCTTACAATTTTTTTGGGTTTGTTGATGAATCGTTTTCTTCCATTCAACTTTTGTAAGGACCATGTATTTTCTAACACTAACAAAAGCTATATTCTTCTTACTGGTGCATTTGTTGGTGCGCGACTCTGCATTGCATATGTCCAAACCACCTGAGATAATTCTTTCTCATATTATCCTCAATTGGTACGATTTCCAACTTTCTACTGATACACTCATTTTTTATCATATCTTTTACTATATTGCCACTTATCCGAGTATGTTCATATTATGGACAAGTTGTTTTGACTTGTTTCTTAATTGAATACTTCGATCATAAAGCATGGCTCGTCTTATACCTGCTAGATCATTATACAGTTTTCCTTTCAATTTCAATGGTATCCTACAATTACAAAGTACTTCGTAATCACTCTTCCATTTCAACCAATCTTATTTTAATTTTATGCATCCTTCTCAATCTCTCGACACGAAGATTGATTAATCATAAATACCAAAATCTATCAATCCTAGTTATCTTTTGTCCATCTATATGTACTCTCTTGTTTTTCTTGGATATGATTATAGTTACATTTCATATACTCTTAGTCCTAATTTAAAAATTCTTATGTTCCAAAGTTTCTTTCCACACTTTTGTTTTAATATATAACCCTTCTGTTCTCATTGTCCAATACAATATCATCCACAACCATCGTACACTATAGAACCTTCTCCTTAATATACCTAGTAATTTGATCCATAATTAGCAAACGTAGACTTAATATTGATCTTTAATGTAGTCTAACTATGATATGAATGAAGTTTACTATCTCCTCCAGTGTTGGTAGGAGGTCTCTCTCCGTTGGTAGGCGGTCTTTCTCCGCATCGCTTTTGTTGTAGGCGGTAGAGTAGGCGGCCAACGAAAGTTTGACGGTATAGACGGAGGTAAGGCGGCGTAGGCGGGCGCCTAGGCGGAGCAATGTCTCACAAGATGTTTTGGCCAAAAGGTTTTGCAAGCATTATGTGCCTATGGTTCAGTTGTACAAAACTAAAACTTCATAAATTTTTGTTCTACAACTTAGTTATGCATGGAACACCCTTAAAATATGCATATTATGCAAAAAAAAAAAACAGTGGTAAAATAGTAAAAAAATGTCCAAAATGTATCAACCGCATAGCCGGTGCCTAGGCGCCCTAGGCGGTAGACGGACTCTCTCCGTCGCGCACCCGCCTACTGCCGTTTAGAACCTTGATCTTCTCTAGTGGTTAACACAATCATCGTGACTCTATCATAAATATCCTTGATAGCAAGGTTCACGGTATCGGAATCGGTATCGGACTATTCCTATGAGTATTGGTATCGGCGATATCGGTAGTATCGGCGGTTTCGGATCGGAGTATCTGATTTTTTGGTATCAAAAACAAATAATTACATTTAAAAACATATACTTTATACATTTAGGCATAATTTTAAGTATTTTCAGTGTTTCTTAGTAGTTTTGAAATTAAATGAAATAGTAGTCACCCTTACCGATTGGTTTACATACAATAGATTGATTTTCTTCTTTTACATGCTTTTACAACCTTATCATGCTTTAAACCCTTGTTGGTTTGTCTTTTTCGTTTAATTTTCTTTGCCAAATTGACTGGAAAGAGACCCCCAATGTCGGTATCAGTCAGTATCGGGTATCGGTCGGTATCGGATCGGGACATGCCAAACCGTATCGATATCGGTCGTATCGGTATCGGCCGGTACTTTAAACCATGCTTGATAGTCTTGTATAACTACTTGAGACTCGTTTTTTCTCCAAAGCCCACCATGTTATCCCCTAGGAGCTCTTTTTTCTCTTAATTTTTCTATTAATGTTGTTAGCAAGTAAATGTCTTCCATACTAGATCTTCCTGGTGTAAACAAATTAATTGTCTAAAATTCTAGTTTTTCCCCCTTAACAAGGTTGTAAAAATCGTTAGTCGGTTGGCGGGAACTAGGGATTAATCGGATTAGTCGGGGACTAGTCGAATTAGTCGGTTTTGGATTAATCGGACTAGTCGGGGACTAGGGATTAATCGAGAATAGCTTCAATACAAGCTAAGTCCTCTCCTATCTCCATCCTATTCTTTGCAAAATAGTATGGATTAAGAAAATATCCCGCAAAGTGGAATCAAGTCTTCCCTTGGCTCTAGTGTTGATAATGTCAATTATCGGTTTATAATTCTTTTCAACTCCACTATAGACTTCTTTTTTGATCTCTTTTTTTGCCACTTCAAGTTCTACATACAACCATGGCATAGATGGCCTATCACTATCAACAAGACGGAGGACTCTCACCAATGGCCGGAAAACAATCAAGCATGAGTTCACCGACTTCCAAAAAGAGATGCTAACAACGGTTGCATATGCCACTTTTCCCTTCATACTTTTTGAATATGAATTTTGGGCCCATTCTTCGGAAGCAAACATATGTCTTAGTTGTTTCTTCTTCTCCACCAAGCTTTGCAAAGTAAGGTAGTTACTTGCAAATCGTGTGACTCCCGATCACAATGTCACGCTTTGTCAACTTTCTCATCATACTCAAGGTTGAGTGATGAGAATATATAAAGATGGTTAAGGCCCTTGCCTTATCAATTTTACTATTGAACCTTGATAATTTACCAAGTAAATAAGTAATAAACCAATCAAGTAATGAAGTAAATAAATAATGAACTAGGAGTCTATGAGTCAAAATTTATCTTGGAAGTTTACCAATCAAGTAATCTTCTTCTTCGAACTCCTCTTCTTGCTCCTTCTCCTTTCTTTTTTTTGGGGGGGATCGACTACTCTGCTTCATGTTAGGTTTTGAAACAGTTTGGGGAACGGGTCGGGTTTCCCACTTCAACCCGTTTTTTTTTTTTTGGCTGACTGTGGCCTAGTCGGCCGACTAGAGCAGGCTAGCTGCCTAGGGCCGACTAGTCGGCCGACTAGGCCATCTTTCTGTCTTGGACGATTTTGTGGCCGACCAGGGGCCAAGTCGAGGCGGGGGCGGCCGAGTGCCGACTAGTCCCTGACTAGTCGGCCGCCCAGGCCGTTTTTTGCAACACTGCCCCTTAACCTTTGCTCATTTTTTTTGTTCGGAAGTTTCATGATTTGCTAGGAAACTAGAAAAAAAAAGCTAATTTGGGTAATATGAATCAAAAACAAATTCATCAATGATTCTTAGAAAGCAAAGTGAGAAATCTACTATGTTGTATATTTTCAATTTTTTCTTTTTGAAAAGTAAACTTTGTCAAGTCTAATCAAGGATAAATTTTTGGTTGGTTGGAGGAGAGCCAAAAATTATCAATTATTTATGCAGTTAAATCAAATGTAAAAGAAAGATATTTTGGAAAAATTGTTAAAAGACTAATACAAAATGCCTTTCAAATGAGGGGACAAAGAGTGCAATCAAGGATGATAATGGGTCGAGTACTCGAGTCGGGCAGAGCAAGGTCCAAATGCAACCCAAATTTTTTTTGGGCAAAAAGTTGGCTGGGTCCATCTGGCCCAGTTCTTACATCACCTATATCCAAATCCCTCCCCTCAGGCTCTGGTCTGATCCAATTAATATAATCTTTTCCTATCATATGGCAATTACTTACAGTATTCAATCAAATACAAGTTTCTTACAGTTGAGGCGATCGAATATGGTCAATAGCACTCTATGGCTGGTAAGTGGTGGTCGACAAGACTTGATGGTGGGTAGAGGGTGGTTGACAAGACTTGATAGCAGTTTGAAGGTGGTCGACATCAATCGAATGACAAGACACATTTAATTTGAATTTGTTACTTGTAACCGGCTATATTAGGAAAGTTACAAATGTGCTAGCTTGTATCACTCGTTTCTCGAACCTACTCCCAGCTGCAAGAATCTAGAATTTAAGTAACAAGGTTTTCGTGTTTCCAAATAAAATCATTAGGTAAAATTGGGACCTCTTATTGTGGAGATACCATAACTGTCATCTTTTAAATGATGACATTATCCATCATTTATAAGATCATATCTCCAGTATTTAGGAAATTTAACTGAGAAAAGTGTGCTAGGTGTGGGCTGCCAACTGATTGGGTTTTGGGACGGGCTAGGGTGAGACCGCTAGTACCCAATACCCGGTCCATATGAGGTCAGGCTTAAAATGAGCCTGGCCAGACCCATTTCTCAATTCGGCCAGGGTCGAGTCTTGCTATTTTCCTGGCCAACCATGGGCCATTGGGCCTGCACTGATCCACTATCGTCTCTAAGCGCAAGTAGTTGATTATTTAAGTTGCCGTTGAATCAAAAGAATTAGAAATGACACATCTTTTGGAAAATTTGGAAAAAAGAGAGCTGTGTGTGAGTTATAAGTCAGACAATTACAATTTTTTTATGAGTCATTGTTCTATAACTTCTCAGAGTATGATTCGGAGGACAACCCACTAGCTGAGACTGTGAAGCCTATGGTTGATGGTGGAACTGAAGGTTTCAAGGGTCATGCCAGAGTAATTCTGCCCGGAACAACACCATGTTTTGAGTGCAACATATGGCTTTTCCCTCCGCAAGTTAAGTTCCCATTATGCACTCTTGCTGAAACCCCAAGAACTGCTGCCCATTGTATTGAATATGCGCATTTGATCAAATGGGATGAGGTACTAATCCTTTCCTTTACTCTCAACTTGTCTTATGGACTGTTCTGAGTTTTATCTTCACTAGTACTGTATTGGTAGGTGCATAGTGGGAAAGCTTTTGATCCTGATGACCCCGAGAATATGCAGTGGGTTTACTTAGAGGTATATGTAGACAAACTTATATATTAGTTCTGCATATTCTTTCTTATGGCTTTTATTTAAGTTTGAATGGAAATACTTCTTGCAGGCTGCCAAAAGAGCTGAGCTTTTTGGTATTACTGGTGTTACTTATTCTTTAACTCAGGTAAGCTGACTTGACTTAAAGTTATTAATTTCTAACTCATTCATATTAGCATACATTTATGTTTTGTCTGTTGTATCTTCATCGAACATATTGGCACATGAGTAAAATTTGACATGCACGTCGAGACCAGGGGTGGATGCAGGATATTTTTTCCGCTGGAGCGAAATTACAGTAACTTAATCTTTTTAATATCCAAAATTACACTTGAGAAAAGTTTAGAGAACTCTTATGTCGTGGAGCCAACATAGATAAATTTAAAATTGTAAAATCCAAAATGTTAAAAAAATAAATAAATCCAAAACTCCATTAAAATTCCAAAAATTCCTTCCGGGGCTTCATATTCTGAAATGTTTGTGTGATGGCGTCATTATTTATAGTCTTCAATATTTTATTCTCGATGTATGTAGTGAGTAAGCAATCATTGTTACTCTGGTATGATTCTGCACTGCACAGGCTGTTGCTATAGATATTGTGAACTTTAATTAAAATCATATGCTGTCATAAAATCTATTATCAATGTCTCTAACTTCCGTTGTTACTCCTTATCACCAACAAAGAACATGTTGCTATAACTTCAATCAAAATATTTTGTCACATGCAAAACAGGTCAAAAGTTGTGAATAGCAAAACACATGTGAATCAAGGTTCACAGTATCGGTATCGGACTATTCCTATGAGTATTGGTATCGGTGATATCGGTAGTATCGGCGGTTTCGGATCGGAGTTTCGGATTTTTTGGTATCGGAAAACAAATAATTATTAATAAATTATTTACATTTAAAAACATATATTTTATACATTTAGTCATACTTTTAATTATTTTCAGTGTTATTTCTTAGTAGTTTTGAAATTAAATGAAATATTAGTCACCCTTACCGATTTGTTTACATACAATATATTGATTTTCTTCTTTTACATGCTTTTACAACCTTATTATGCTTTAAACCCTTGCTGATTTGTCTTTTTTGTTTGATTTTCTTTATCGAATTGACCGGAAAATAGACCCTTAATGTCGGTATCGGCCAGTATTGGGTATCGGTCGGTATCGGATCGGGACATGCCAAACCGTATCGGTATCGGCCGTATCGGATCGGTATCGGCCGATACTTTAAACCATGGTGTGAATACACCATTTAGAATGCATAGCTGAATTACTACTCTTGTGAGTAGCAAAACACAAAGGAATACTACATAATTATACAAAGCTATAATCAAAATGTGAAGGAGACAATAGTTGATAAGAATAATTTTTGACCACAAGCAGCAGAGAAGCGTCCTTTTGAATTTGCACCCGCATCGGCAACCAGAGAATCCCTTGTGCGGTCCTCGCGGAGAAAGATAATTCACAGCTGCAGGCCGCAGATGCGCCAGTAGTTGGAACCACTTGTCAAGGGCTGATTTGCGCCTGATGGAGGAGGTCCTTTTGAATTTACACCTGCATCGGTGACCGGAGAATCCCTTGTGCGGTGCTTGTGGAGTTCGCAGCTGCAGGTGGCAGATGCGTAAGGAGTTGGAACCAATTGTCAAGGGCTGATTTGCGCATGGTGGAGGAGGCACATGGGACAGAGCGGAGGGGGAAGATGCACAACCGCAAAGGGGAAGAGTCAAAGAGGAGCGGAGATGCAAGAGGTTGAAGGAACAGGGGCAGAAGCCTAGGGGGTGGAAACTATTGAGGTCTTAGAGTCGAGTACGGATCTACTGACGATCTAAGGGGAGATGCGGGAGCTGGAATTCAGAGAACCAGGGTCTCTCTTGGGTTGTGTGATGAAGATTAAAAAAAGGACAATTAATTGTCGGTGGAAAATTGAAAATTAGTAACAGGTTTTAGTTGTGTGTTTGGGCCCAAGCAGGAAGCGGATAGTAATAGGTTTTAGTTGTGTGTTTGGGCCTAAGCGGGAAGCGGAAATTAATTTTGGGTCCGACTGAAAGGAGCGAATATGAAAATTTCTTGGGCTTAAAAATTTCAAAATTCTAGCTGGAGTGTACGGACCATGACACATGCACTCACATATGTATGAATGAGTATTGTTAAACCTTTGGGATGTCTGAGACTCTGCAGCCAATTGACTTGGAGTTGATCTCTGAAGGGAATATGGTTTCTTTACTGTGGTGCAGGGGCAGGTCCACATTAGAAGGAGTGGGGGCTCAAGTCCCCACTGGATTTCGGACAAAAATAACCTTATTTCTATCCTTGTATATAGATTTGGCATATTTTATAATCATTCTTAAGCCTAGGTTAGTTGGTAAAGTAGTTAAGAGTAAGTTTTCTAGAGGTCTTGAGTTCAAATCCTGTGACACATTTGAAACGGTTTTTTTTATTTATTATTATTTTTTCACTTTTGTTTCCCAACATGACTCAACAAACTTCCTGGATTCGCCCCTGCTGTGATGTCAAGTAGAAAACTCCAGATGTATCTTCGTTAAAGAAATTCTAGATTATATATCTAGTAAATCTGCTGCTGGCTCACCCTTGAATATTCTGCATGGCACACTTTAAGCTGGTTACAGTTTTCGTTGGTAGTAAGATGTACTTTGTTTCTTAGTACTGTTTCTTCAAAGACCAATTCTAGATGTATGTCTTGTGAATCTGGTACAGGCTCTCAACCTTGATTATTCTGTATGGCTGCTGCAGTATTTGTTAGCTGCTGCAGTATTTGTGAGCTGCTGCAGTATTTGTTAGCTGTTGTTTTGGAGTTGTACAAGGCTTCCTTGATAATGTCGTTGTTTCATGCCAGACCTTACTGAAAATTTTGGCCTGAGATGATCTGACATTTCTCTTTTTAGTCCTAAATTATATATGGTCGGGCTGGTTTTCTTTGAAGCTGGAATTTGTTTGCAATATCGGTCGTTATTGATACATATTGGCCGTGTGGTTACATTTTTGCCATGTCCGATCGGATATCGGCCGATACCGAAATTGTCACCCTCTTTTATGTCAATTTTAGCAAAGAAAAGAAAATAAAGGAAAGAGAGAATTATGGTAAAAAAAAAGAACAATGTCAACACAATGATTTGATCATGCTGTAGATCAACATGCTAAAGTGTGCCAATAAGGGTCCGAAACCGATTCCTTTACCGATATTGCGAACCTTGATTCCTATACTGATACAACGAACCATGTTGTCCTTCGCGGACTAGGTGTTTTATACAACTATTGGTACCTTTTGCAACTTTTTGTGGCCATTACTTGTGATCATTTTTCTAATTAGTTAAGGATATCTGCTATTCACTGGAGAAGACTAATTGCTGAAAGGAAACAAGCCAATGTTTGTATGTGTATATTGCCTAGTTGCCTAGATAAAGAACATGAGGATTTTACTACATCAAACTGTAGTTGGACTTTTATGTGCTCCTGTTCTTGCAACCATTTCTTCTCAAAGTGATGACAAAAATTGTGTGCGTTTAGCCGTTTATGATGTACTTCTTTTGCAGATGCTTACAAGTTAGCCATGTTATGATATCTTCTACGCTTCTCTACAGGGTGTTGTAAAGAATATCATTCCAGCTATTGCTTCAACAAATGCAATTATATCTGCTGCCTGTTCTTTGGAAGCCCTGAAGCTCGTCTCTGGTTGCAGCAAAACATTGTCCAACTATCTCACGTGAGTTCTGTGCTTGTGTCTTACTCTCACTCTTTCAGCTTTTGCAATATTTTTTGGGCAGATTGATGGTGCAACGTTATTACTTTCTTGGAAATTTATTGTTCATATACTGACTTGTAAATGCCTGTAGACACTTATTTTCTTGTCTAATTCTGTTTTCATATGATTATTAATATTTTCTAAATTCATTTCTGTTATGTAATGTGAGCTTCTTTTAGGTAAGAAGTAATTTGGCACTAGCTTCTCAGTCATATGATAGACCCTTGTGCGACATTCATGTATTTGATAGCGTTCCATTTGGCTTAGATATACTGCAGTTTTCTTCATATGCACTAACTGACAGCATTTCCTTTAGGTATAATGGTGTTGAAGGAACACACATTAAAGTCACCGAGTTTGTCAGAGAAAAGGATTGCCTTGTATGTGGACCTGGTACTCTTATAGAGTTGGACACTTCAGTTACCCTCTTACAGGTATTTTCTATCTTCTGACTCATTTGTGCAAAAACTGATTTCCTCCATCAATTGGATGTGGCATGCATAAAATTCACCGTCATTAGCCTGCATGAAAATCTTTGATCTTAGCAGCGTACCAATGGTCACTTCGTAGGACACAAATTTAATTCTCTTAGATCATCATCTATGCTATATCGTTTTTTTGGTAATTTCTAAAGGCACTCCAAGTGTTACTCCAGGACAACCCATTACTTCAGGACAACACAACATTGTACAATTTTTACTCAGGACAGTCCCAAAATTTGGGACTGCCCACATCCCTCCTCCCCCAAGCTACACCGTGCCCCCGGACCCCGCCGCTCTCACTTGCGCTCCTCGCTTGCAGCTCTCTGCCGCACGCCCCCACCTGCCCCCGCGCTCCCCCGCAGCTGCTGCTGCCAACGTCACACTCCCCCGCCGCCGCTGCTGCCAACGTCGCACTCCCCCGCCGCTGCTGCTGCCAACGCCACGCTCCCCAATGCTCAACACCAGGCCGCTGCACACCCCTGTCGCGCCCCCTACTGCCGCTCTCACCCGCGCTCCTCCGCTCGCCGCTCTCCGCCGCACGCCCCTGCGCTCCCCCGCCGCTGCTGCTGCGAACGCCACGCTTCCCAGCCGCGATGCTTCCTCGCTGCTCCAACCGGAGGTTGACGAAGGGGAGGGAGATGGACCTGGAGGAGGAGGAAGAAGAAGAGGATAGAGGTCGAGAGAGGAGGAGGTCGAGGAGAGGAGAAGGCGGAGGAGATGAGAGGAGGCGGAGGAGAGGAGGAAGAGAGGAGGCGGCGGAGGAGGGAGGAGGAGGAAGGACTGTCATATATTTCACTATCCTTCCATTAAGGATTGTCAAATTGTTTGACAATCATGAAAAAAATTGGGCTAGCTTGAAGCAATTTTTTCGGTGTCAAACTTGTAAATAAATTTTTTTGGGGCTAGCCTAAGTAAAACTCGGAGTGTTTTTAGAAATTACCTTTTTTTTCTCTGAAAATATTTTCTGGAGGAAATTCGTCATTAACGGAAAAATGGGTTCTTAGTTAGTCGTTTTAGTTACATTCTAGGTTTTTTTTTATCACACTTATAGTACAGAAAAGAACATGGAGAGCTCAATATTGGCCTAGAAAGGAATTGCATTAGACGTTTTGGCAAGGGCTAGTTATTAGCTTATCATCCTTTCCCTTTCCAATTAGGAGGATTTTGGTGCTGCTCTCATAGTTTTTTCTGGAGCAGATGTTGTTAAAGGCGCTGGCCCTACGAACCCAAAAGGCGAGAGGCAGTGTTTCATCGGCTAATCCCAAAGGCAGGTGAGGTATCTTCTATAGGAGATGCCTAGGCGAGAAAGGCCCAAAGGCAAGAGTAGGTGAATGGGTAAATAGGCGAGCCTAGGTGCATGCCTAAGTATGTTGGGTGTTTTATGTAGCGTTTTTGGACTTTGTTTGGTTTTTTTTATAAGTTTTATTGGCTTGTTTGGTTTTTATTGGTTTTTGAAGTTGCATGCTTACGTTTTAACACTACAAGTTACTAAATAAACATAAATAAAAAGAGAGGAGAATATCGTACGATGACGACAAAAAAAAGAGCAACGGCATTCCTGGACACCTCTTTGGGACAATTTTTTGGGCGGTTTACACCATTGCTTGCCAAATTAGGTTAGTTGCATCTGCTTTTTCTTTTTCTTTTTCTATTCTTCTTTGATGATTATATTTTTCTTTGCACTCACCCACAAAATGTTAGTTTATTCTCTTTTTTTCCTTCCAATGTTCTTTACTTATTCTATTCTATTCTTTTTTTTCTTTCTCTCTATACACTCTCAGAAGACAAACCCGTTTCACACAACCAACCCCATTTAACACAACCCATTTTAATATGCTTGTTTATATATTCTTGTTCTTTTTTATGTTTTTTTATTTGAACAATTTGTCTTATATCATAATGACTTATTTGTGATGTTATTGTTTTTATATTTATATTTTTGTTTCATGGACTATTTTGTGTTCTTGTTAAGTTACTTTGTTGTTTCTATTGGTAATTTGGTATCGTTTTAAACTCATTAATTTGGTATCGTTTTAAACTCATTTCTTTAGTTTATTGTCTAAAAACTCAAGTTTGATGAGTTTTTAGGAATATATGACACATTTTGATAATCTAACATGAGGTACAAAGTGTGTTATGAAAAAGGGAATTTGAGAAGCTGCCCAAGTGACGTTCTCTGGGTGAGGCTAGGCGCTCTAGGTGACGAGGCGAGGCAGCTTGCCTAGAGCTGTTTAAAACACTGGCGATGTCATTACTTCTAAATGTCTTAAATTATTTATTTAATGGGGCTGCATCATTTCACTAGGTTTAGACTTCCCAATAGTTCAACTTTGTTACAAATTTTGAAAATGAAAGGAGAGATAATAGAACACTGGAATTATATTTGAAATATTAGCCTCCAAGAAATTTCTGTTATAGAACATTTTGATCTTACAATTCTCTACTCTTTTCTTGCATTTTGTTTGGAAATGCCTATGCTAACAATTCTTGTGCTCATTTACTTTTTCTAATGTAACAGTTCATTGAATTACTTGGGGAACATCCAAAGCTGCTTATGTCGAAACCTAGTGTCACGCATCGTGGAAACAGTCTCTACATGCAGGCGCCTCCAATTCTTGAAGAGATGACAAGGTCCAATCTCCAGCTTCTCCTTTTTGATCTCCTGGGTAAAGTTCCAAGGGACACTGTGCATGTAAGCGGTGTAGCTGAGAAAGGTGGTAAAAATATCTCATGCCTTAGAAAATTGCGGGTCGTCTTTAAGGGGGTTGATGGGGTGTCAAGCATGGATACGACAGCTAGCGCATGAGTTGCTACCATCATCTCTTATATAACTGTTGAAACAAGCATGAATTGTAGGAATGTTATTACAAAGACCTTTCTTTTGATAGTTCAACTTGAGTAATTTGGAATCTATACGATAGATCTACTGGAGATTTTTTGTTCCGGTACTATATATGAATTTCTTTGGGATCTTGGCGTTGCAGAACAGTAAACCTAAAGCCAAATCCTCTTGGAAAGAGCTCGAAGAGAAAATTTACGTACACTGAATGTTGGATTCCTTGGCATTACAAACCACTACTAGAATCAAATTTCCAGATTATAGAGGAAGGTTGCCGAGTCTTGTTTGTGCTGTATGCTGAACTAAAACAGTTCGTCCCAGGTTCAAAATGGCCGTCAAAAGAAAATTATTTGTAGTTATGATGCATCTGATGGTTGATGTGCCCATGCTATCATGGTATTCATTCGTCCTGTTTGACCTATCTCAATTTTTTTAAGTCAGCTACATGTCTTTGGATATCTGCTGTATGATGGTTTATTATTGTTAATGTGTAGCTGCTGCATTTCACTCCTGCATCTCACTTCTTTCGAGTCTGTGCAGCTACTAGGCTGTATTACTTCGATCTTGTTTATAGCCCATTTAAAATTTCTATGGATGAGTAGACAGATATTTGATTGTCCTGTGTTTAAGTTGTGAACGAAAGGGTTAGGGTTTCTTGTAACCTCAGGAGAAAGATGACTTCTACTTATCCAATGTATATATATCAATTCAAATCCAACATAGGTTGGTTCAATAAAACTTTCGGCTGATTTTTGAGTGTGTGTGTGTGTGTGTGTGTGTGTGTGTGTATATGCAAATGACCTCTAGTCTAGTGGTTAAGAGAGATGTATGTGGCCCAAGTGGTCGAGCCCCAGTGGACGCGAGTTCGCCACAATTATCCATTGCTTCAAAAAATAAAATAAAATAAAATAATATATATAAAAGATGTAAAACATTTATATTAAAAACCAGTACAATGCAACTTTACGACTGCTACTATGCTCTCAGTTCTGTCAACTAAACATTTCCTTCCTTTCTTGAGTTGAGTAGTCTCGCATCCTCCACAATACTGGAGAATAATCCCCTTGGTTGAAGAGTTGGTGCCCTCAGGAGGCCTTCGACAGTTCCATATTGGTGCCCCCTTTCGTTAGGGGATCCTGGTCGTCGCCCGGCCTGCCCTGCATAAAACCACTGTGTTCCTCTGTGTCGAAGGCCATGAAGCACTTGAATAACTTCTGGTAACGTCATATTTCCAAAATCATATATACCCAGTTTCTGTTGCTGATTTCCCCATATATCCTAGCTAAATTTGCATTAAATAAGTATATGGTTTATCGTCTCATCTTGCTCTGCACATAGGATGCACCTAACTCCTGTGATCTGTATTCCAAATCAGGCCAGCCTGTCATCTAAATAAATTGTGTCCATTCTGATTTGGGAAATTTCAAGCTATACTTCTCGTAAGCTTCGTGTAGATTGAATCGTCCTATCTGTGCTCCCTTCCATACCGAATAGTTTTCATTATGATTTTTTTATCAATATTGACTTGCGTTAACTCATACCTACTCCTTCCCAGCAACTCAATGCAGATTTGTTGGCCTATCCATGGGTCACAACATAGGTCTGTATTTGCACGACTGCAGATGTCTCTATGGATGCACTGCTTAATACGAGGGCGCTGCTTCAACATAGTTTTGAAAGACTAAATCTCGGAGAGTTGTAAGAGATCGAAGACCCGCTTCCTTCCTCAACTTTTGGCCGGCACAAGTCTTGTCAAGCAATAGCTTGAAACCTCCCCCCCTCCCCCCAACCCCACACCCCACCTACCTACAAAATTGGCACACAATTTCTCGATCTTCTTTATAGTATTCACTGGAAGCAAGATGGCTTGGCTTGTAGCCAGTACGAAACCACCGCACTGATGATAGTGCACACAAGTTCTATACGACTGCCGAATGAAAGCGTTTGAGTCTGCCACCCTTCAAGTCTGTACGGGACAAGCTCTAGCAGATTAAAACAATCCATGTGTCTAGCACAACAACTTGTAAAGTGGCCCAAGTATCGAACTGAAGGTTGCCTTTTTCTATTTGCAGTAGTTGCAACAATAGTTCCTTAGAATGGCAATGTTTTGGTGAAGAAAACACTGCTCTTTGTTGGAGTTTTTCACTTTCCTTTGGGAAGTTTAGTCCAACATTGGGAAAACCAACTTGTATATATCTCAATATATAGTTTTGTCTAGTATTGACATATGCACATGAGGTGTGCTGGCCCATGTGGGTGCATTTTCCTAGAGGGTCTAAGTTAAACCTCAAAGGAACAATCTTTGTTTTTGTCACTCTCTTTGGAATTTTTTTCATAGGAGCCAAGTCCCATAGGGGCTTAGCAACTTGGACTCGGGACGCAAAGTGGCGCTTTGATGAAGCACTTTGCCTTCTTGCATGTGCGGCCATGCGCATATGCACGGATGAGCGCATGCGCTGTTGCATGCATGAGCTATTGCGCGTATGCGCGCATATGCTGCTGTATATGCACAGATTGTGGGATTTAGATATCAATTCTGATATTTTGGAGTTGGTAACTTAGTCCCACATCGACTAGGATTAGAGTTGGGTTTCCACCATTCTCTATAAATAGACTCTTCATGCCTCATTTTAGAGGGAGAAACGAAAAAGAAAAAAGAGACATCCAGTGAGTCCATTCGAGTTGTGCATAGAGGTGACTATGAACGTTTCAGAAGTTCTCTTGTGAACTTATTGATTTCTGGGAGCAGATTGTTGATAGACGGCGAATCTTGCTTTGAGCAACAGTGGTCTTTATCACCCCAGCAAGAATAATTTTTATTCTATCTTCTTCTCATTCTTCTTATATTCTGTAAATGTTATATCTCAATTGCAACTAAGTTTGCAAGGAAGAACGAGTTTGATATTTATCAGTTTGTAACCTGATCTATTGATGAAGTATCGTTGTAGTCGAGTTTTATCAAAGAGCGAACTTTAATAGTTTTGTGTGAATCCCTGAATCTCGATAACAACATCAGGACTCAACACAGAGAAAACTGTTATAGTTTTACTTGAATCTCTATTCCTGGCAAATGTGATCCATCTTTGATCTACCTCGGGACTAACAATCTCAAAATAAGATCCGATAAAGATGAAAAATCGTACAAGTCTTCTCGATACAAGTATCAACAAACTTGAGAAGTTTGTCGGAGATCACTTCAATATCTGGATAAGAAAGATCAATTTAAATTTTCAACTCGTAAACATCGATTACGTGTTGACAAATCCTGAACCAACTCTTCCGAAAACTGATAATGTACGAAGGATTATTGAAGCCACTGTCTTGCAATCAAAGTGGAGGAGATAACAACCTTTGCAGATCATTGATCCTCAACTCCATAGATGCTTTCATGGCGGAAATATACAACAAGAAGATCAATGCTAGAGACGCTTGGGAGTATTTGGAAAAGCATTACAAATACGATGAGAAGATGTCCAAGATCTATCTCATCGACAAATTCATGACTATACAATTTGAAGATGAGAATGTCATGTTTCCACAAGTCAAAGAGCTGCTGAAATTGCAACATAAACTTGAAGAAGAAAACATGAAGCAAGAGGACAAATTCATGGTGGGAGCCATAGTCTCCAAACTTCTTCAAAACTGGATCAAGTTCAAGACTGATTTGAAGATGAAGAAGATGGAGATAGAGTTGGAAGATCTTCTGCACTGGATCCATATTGAAGATGAATCAAGGAGACAACTAAAGATTGACTCTATGTCCAAATAGCTTGCCAAAGAATTGTGGTACAATCAAGAGACTCCAAGGGGGGAAGCAGAAGACTTCTCATACCAACAAGAAGAAAGACTTCAACTGTCTGAAGGTGAAGTCGGCTTCTTTCAAAAGCCAAAGCCCAAGTCTGGTGTGACTTGCTACAACTGTGGCAAAAAGGGCTACTACAAGAAGGATTGCAGATCCAAGTCCAAATCAAATGAGCAAGGTGAGCTTAACTTGGTTGCTATGATTTCACATGTTGACTCATCTGGTATGGACATTAACTGGTGGATGAATACTGGTACATCTTGCCATGTGTGCTTAAAGAGGGAGTTGTTCACCACATACAAGGCTACTTCCGAGAAGATTTCGATGGCGAAAAAGTTGCAAGTTGAAATACTTGGTTTAGGGACTGTGGTGCTGAATCTAACTTCTGCGAAGTCGCTGATGCTACAGAACGTGAAGCACGTATCGGTGATTGCTAAGTACCTGGTCTCAGGAAGTCTGCTCTGTAATGCATGCTTGAGGATGGACATCAATGCTGGACATATGATGATGTCTTATAAAGGAACATACTTCGGAAAATCATTTGTACCGAAGGGATATTCAAAATTCAGCTTGTAACCCCTTTTGAAAATGTCAATACAGTCTCTTCTTCTGATTACCCTCTTGAGTTGTGTCACGATATATAGAACATGTACATTGTAAAAGAATTAACAAGATGTCTAATCTAGAGCTTATCTCCAAATATGGAGGTAAGGTGGGGGAGAAGTATGAAGTCTGTGCACAGATGAAGATTGTAAGAAAATTGTTCAGACGGTGAACCAAAGCACAAATATTCTGGAGTTGGTGCACTCATATATTTGTGACTTCAAGCAATTCTCCACTAAGGCCGGGATGAATTACTTTATTACTTTTATCGATGACTACTCAAAGTATACATTCGTCTATCTTCTTAAGTCGAAAGATGAAGTATTCGAGAAGTTCAAGGACTTCAAGGCTGAAGCCGAGCGTCAAATTGGGCAACAGCTCAAGAGACTTAGAAGTGATTGAGATGGAGAGTATCGTTCTCTTGAATTCAAATCGTTCTGCAAAGAAGATAAAATTATCACTGAGACGACTGCTCCATATTCTCCTCAATCTTATAGAGTTGCATAAACGAAGAACATAACTGTCACAACCTGCGCCCACATGTTCGAATATGGGTACGTGGATACGTCCAGCCTACACTACAGAATCGGCAGTAGTTAGCTGTCTAGACCTCGATAGTCACCAATTAACCACGAAATCGGTCATTTGCTTAATCTTGAAACTAGTAAAGGAAACAAAACCAAAAGCAAGCCCACATACAATCACAACATCCACTATCTCTTTTTAGTATATATATATATATATATATATATATATATATATATATATATATATATATATATATATATATATATATATATATATAGAAGCATGAAAAATATTGTTTTTAGTCCCACATCGGAAAGGAGAAGAAGAAAGGGCTCATTCCATTCTATATATAGAGCCCCCTTGCCTCATTTGAAAATGGCACCAAAAAAAAAGAAAAAAAAAAGAATCACTCAATTGAGTCACTCGCTGTCATGGCGAGGATGAGTTAGGTTCTGAGTACTAAGCGTCTTCACGGGCTAGTATGAAGAAATCCAAGGCGGCACGGGCCATGCGCTTCAAACGAGCTATGCCAACAGTAAACCAGAGATGCGCGCATAAAAATCATGCGCGCTACCGATGGTAAACTGTACAGAATCATCTCGGGTGCTTTTGCACCAGATAGGAGCCGACTCTTAAAGTCCCCCTCCCACTTGGGTACAGTTATTGCGCTTGAACCAAGTCGGGGGGGGGGGGGGAATCTCTTGTGGGCCAGACCCCATGCGACCCATTGAGAATGTCGAAGGTTCCAACTTGGACTCTTCCTACTACGTACCTTCGGGTGCTAAGTTGAAGAAGTCTAGGGCCATATCGCATATTTTATGCGCGGGCCTGTCATAGCTCGTCCTGTCTCGCAGTGCTTTACTAGCCTCAGATTAGGGAGCCAATATGATGGTCCCAAAAGTCTCCCTACAACGATCGAGCACAGTACTTTACTAGCCGGTGATCAGGGAGCAAATATGATGGTCCCAAAAGTCTTCCTACAACGATCGAGCGCAGTGCTTTACTAGCCGGTGATCAAGGAGCAAATATGATGGTCCCAAAAGTCTTCCTACAACGATCGAGAGCAAGTGCTTTTACTAGCCTCAGATCAGGGAGCAAATATGATACCTACGCACCCGGGCGCTCGGGATACCCGGGCCCAAAAAATGGATACGAAGGTAGATCAATCTGCTATCAACTTGTGAGGGGTGATTACTCACAAACGCAAGAAGAGAGAAGCAACCTTGGCATGCGATGAGCCCTTTCCAGGACATCACTGCACCCAAGGCATCATCAATTGCTGCTGCCACAAGACAGTGGCTCCACTATCAAGGCAGTCTATGTTCCAGCGACTGCGACCTACTGCACCTTTCCAACATCATCTCGGAAACATGATGCCAATTGAAGACGTTGTAACGGTCTGCTCTCAACTAGATGCATTACTCAGATGTCTCAGTTAGGCGCATCGTCTCAGTCAAGCGCATCACAATCTTCTGAAGGAGTCCACCGTCAAATCTTCTTCGAACAAGGAGATCCATAATCTGCAGTGCCAACACTCGCCAAGGAGGAGGGTCGGTCAAATTCATTTTTTCGAGAAGTCAAGAGGGAGACAAACGAAACTCTCTCAAATCGTGACATTCGGCACAACACCTTCTCCTAGGGCCCCCATACCCATCCAGCCAGAAGATATCCTTCATGCGGCTTAGTCATGAAATATTCCTCATGCGGCTCGGTCATGAGATGGCCTCATGCGGCTCGGTCAGAAGGCATTCCTCATGCGGCTCGGTCATGAGACATTCCTCATGCGGCTCGGTCATGAGACGTCCTTCATGCGGCTCGGTCATGAGACATTCCTCATGCGACTCGGTCATGAGACGTCTTTCATGCGGCTCGGTCATGAGACATTCCTTCATGCGGCTCGGTCATGAGACGTCCTTTATGCGGCTCGATCATGAGACATTCTTTCATGCGGCTCAGCCATGAGACATCCCTCATGCGTCTCGTCTAGGAGACATCCTTCATGCAGCTCGCCACAGAAGATTAGTTGATGTACGTGACAAGTTGACCAGGTCTCAACTGCTCAGATTTGCTACGACGACAAATCCTAACAAATCCCCAACTATCAGCCACAGACCGAGTCTGAGGCATGATTACGGCCATGTGGCCCGAGGATTTGCCACGTGGCCATCTATGCGGCTCAAAATATCCTTCATCTCGAAATTACTATAAATAGCAGGGCACCACACCCATGCAAAGGGTTGGCAATCCAAGGCTGGCAACCTTCGAAAAGTAATTTCTTTAAGAGCTAAGGACTGCGTCAGATAGTCCAAGGAGTAAGGCAGAGTTGATAACACTTTTTCGAGCCTCTACCGTCACCCCCAGAATCAAAACTAAACAATTGTACTTAGATTGTTTCCTAGGATTTCTTTCTAGGCTTTTCTTTGTATAAGCGAGTTTGCAATCAATTTCAGTATTTCTGTAATACCTGTCTTTGATTTTTTAATGACAAATACGATGGCGACTCTGCTGGGGACGTCCTTCTCCTCCGATGAGAAGTTGGTGACGCAATCTGACGCGTCCAAGCTCGGCTCTACGTAGCAAATGCTTGTGGTTCGTTTTGACCAACAAGCCTTCGAAGAATTGCTCTCTGAAGGGAGCTCCAGCCCGTCTCAGAAGCGAGCCAACCCAAAGAGAACTCGCAGGACGTCGATGCACAGAACTGTTGCCCCCGACCAAGTTCTCGAAGAAGCTCCTTCTGCAGCCCAAGACGGTGACTAAAGCTCTCATGCAGCTTTGCTTCCGACCACAGAGGACACCACTGTCCCCAAATCCAGCAGAGAAAAATACTACGATGCTGAGTTTTTGGGGGCACAAGAGAAATCCATACAGACAAAGAAGAAGCCGCATAAGAGAGATGTGCAGTCTATCCATGCGGCAGCCAACTCTGGCCGCAGGCCGACAACTCATACGGCAGCCAACTCTGGCCGCAGGAATATGGCCCATGCGGCAGCCAACTCTGGCCGCAGGAAGATGGCCTATGCGACAGCCAGCTCTGGCCGCAAGAAGATAGCCCATGCGGTAGCCAGATCTGGCCGCAAGAAGATAGCTCCTTCTGCAGCCCAAGACGGTGACTAAAGATCTCATGCAGCTTTGCTTCCGACCACAGAGGACACCACTGTCCCCAAATCCAGCAGAGAAAACACTACGATGCTGAGTTTTTGGGGGCATAAGGGAAATCCATACAGACAAAGAAGAAGCCGCATAAGAGAGATGGGCAGTCTATCCATGCGGCAGCCAACTCTGGCCGCAGGCAGACAACTCATACGGCAGCCAACTCTGGCCACAGGAATATGGCCCATGCGACAGCCAACTCTGGCCGCAGGAAGATGGCCTATGCGACAGCCAGCTCTGGCCGCAAGAAGATAGCCCATGCGGCAGCCAGATCTGGCCGCAAGAAGATAGCCCATGCGACAGCCAATCCTGGCCTCAGACAGGATGTTTCATGCGGCCCTGTCAGAAGCTCTATGTTCAACCGTCTCTCATGCAGGCCCGATGCCATGCGGCCTATTGAGAATGTGGGATGTATTAATCTGGACTCTTTCTACTATACGCCTTCGGGTGCTAAGTCAAAGAAGTCTAGTGCAGTGCGGGCCCAACAAGCCCAGTCAACTGTCCAAGTTGCTGATTGTCAGCAGGCCCCGTTGACTGTTACACGGGCTCCTGATGGAAAGTTGTACAGAACCACCCGCGTCCAGTCCCCCAGGGCTAACGGACAGGGTGGGTCTTTAAAGTCCCTCCAACGATCCAGAGCAAGTACTTTTACTAGCCACAGATCAGGGAGCAAATATGATACCTAAGTACCCGTGCGCTCAGGATACCCGAGTCCACAAGTTTGGTACAAAGGTAGATCAGCTTGCTACCGACTTGCGTGAGGTGATTACTCACAAACGCAAGGTGGCAGCGTTGGCATGCAATGAGTCCCTCTCGGGACGTCGTTGCACCCAAGTCATCATCAACTGCTGCTGCGATAAATCAGCAGCACCTGAAGGTCGGCAGTCAGTTTTCCAACAACTGCAGCAGCCGGCACCTGTCCGACAACAACTCATAAAACAGGTGCAAATTCCAGGGGACGAGGAGTTTTCTTTCGCCTCCTGTAATTCAACTCAAAAGGTTCCTCCTGGCAGGAGAGAAAAGAAGACAGGCTCTTCCAGCCTGACAATCTCGGCCAGTATTGCAAGGAGACCCTCATCTGGAGGGTTCCTACCGACAACCACAGGAGGTGTCTATTTAGGCACTCGGTCCAAAAAGAATCTTCCAGCACCCGGGGGTGCACCTTCGGCCTCCTAGAGAGTAGATGAAGCTGGGGATAGCAGTCCCCTCAATATATGCGACAAGCTGGTGTACCAAGAGCACATACAGGGGGTAGAGGCACCTAGAACTGTACAACAGACTTGGACTTCCCTGAGGCCCACCACCCTCACCAAGACGATACAGCTTCCTGCACAGGGGGTAGCACCCCTTCCGAGTCCGAGGAAGATGACATTCTGACATTCTTCGACGATTTTTCTGTACAAGGGTACGACACAGAGAACACCTCTGCTATGATCCCTTCCACCTCTACTCACGTGAGGACAGTCTTTATGGCTGACGATGATCATGAAGCGCCTTCTGATCGACAACGTCTAGAAGTACTTGAAGCCATGCTCATGTCCTTGGTCAAGTCCGTGGACAAAATCAAAGCTGCCTTGCCAACCCAACCAACAAAGACGTCCGAACAAACAAGCTTGGGATCCGCAATCAATGCGGACTCCAACACGACCGCCCCTTCTTTGGATGATGATCCCTTAGGAGCATCCGTTCCTTCAGCTACAGATGAAGCCAAGGAGGCTAAGAGGGAAGTCTAGGAGCTTCGATCAATGTTCAATGCCCGAGACTCCTCTCGGGACCTCAGAATACGGCAGCCATATCCCGTTGCATGGAGAGATGTGCCTTTTCCACCATGGTACAAGCCGTTACATATCGATTCTTATGACGAGAAGACCTCTGCTAGTCGGTACATGACTTACTTTGAAGTCACAACCGACCACTTGCCGCATAGTGACGCCATCCTCACGCGATTATTCATCGGAGCATTGGAGGGGATCGCGTTCGACTGGTATCGCAACCTTCCCGACAACTGTATCTATTCTTTTGACGGCTTCAAGCACATGTTCCTGGAAAGATTCTATGAAGTGGGGCATGATGTAACAATGTCATCTCCCATGGACGTCGTTCAGGAAGAGAGGGAGCTAACAAGGAACTATATCGAGCGGTTACGCCAAACCGCAATGAGATTGCCCCAAGGCAATCCCGAGAGCTCCTTGATTGAAATATGCCAGAAGAAGTTTCTCCCTGCAATTAGCCTCTTGATGGGTGATGATCAGTTCAGGGATTGGATGACCTTCATCATAAGTGCTACCAATACAGAGGCAAAATTGAAGAAGGCTCGCCAGTTGGGATTACACATCCCAGACGGAGAGGATAAGGGCAGACGTCCTGGTTCCACCTCCAGCAACAACAACAGTGGCGCCACCTCCAACCAGGACAATAAGGGCAAACAGGCCATGGTCGCTCATGCGACCCAAAAGCCCGAACAAAAATAGGCGGAAGGTCCGTGGCCTAAGGTGAATTACTCATTTGAAGATAGTCATGTCAAACCTATCTTAGATATGCTCTTCCAAGGGGGAAGGATCCAGCCCCCTCCACCAAGGCGCGAGCCCCGAGCGGCAGAAATGGAGGACCCAAAATATTGTTACTTCCACCGCTATGTCCATTATTCCACTCATGACTGCTTCCAATTAAAGTGGTACATTTAGAGTCTTATCGACTCCAAAGCTCTGTCGATAGACTTTGAAGAGGTTACTGTGACGACGAACATGGTGTCAATTCAATTCGGTGACTTCCCTCCAACAAGTACTCCAGACGGGGTATTACCTGTCCCCCGGGCGACGATGGAGGTTACTAATCTTCCACCCGTCCGGAGCCAGACATCTGGATTGGTACCTCTCACCACGCCGCGAGGAGAGATCATGTGGGTGCATCCAGACTTAGTGCCCGAAGTTACCCGGGTGGTGTCATCTCCTACCAACAAGAAAAGGGCAGGAAGTCTAAATCCTGCCATACAATTTTAGCCGAGGCTGAGGAAGCCGCAGCCATTGTTACCCGGTCTGGAGCACAAGTCCAGCCCGCACGTGTCATGCCCCAGAACCAGAATACTGGAGAGCAGGGGCAGACATAGCCAGCTACGTATATTGAAGTGCAACCCACCTCGCTATACGGTCACGGCTGTCTAGGATACATGAGGGTTTAACTACAAGCCAGCAGTCTCCTAAGGTCATGAGCAAGCCTATTGTCTCAATCACAAGCAAGTAAGTAAAAGTTACAAGATGTATGATCATTAAATATACAATAATAAGGCGTCCCAAATATTACATATTCAGCTGATCATGAAGCTAGTCGTACAAAATGTCAGGACTAGCAAGAGTTTTAGTCATACATGATCAACCCTAGGATCTGTTAATCATGTTACAGCCCGTAGGCAGACAGTAAGTAAAAGTGCAATCGAGCTAAACAGGTGCTCGTCGGCTAAACGCCTCAAAAGAATAATTTTTACAATAGAGTGGGAGAGCCAAAAATAACCCACTCGTTGCCAGGGTTCCTTCTAGTGTGCACCATCTGGCTGGAAGGTTGGGGGATCCTCGGTAGCTGCTCCGAAATCTGGCCATACAAAACCAGCTGGGTCAGACTCCAGAAAGAGCAAGTACCACAAAGGAGGCTTCACTTAAGAGCTAAAACTAGCAATCAACATAAGATATAAATAAAAGTAAGAACTGGAATAAAGAAAATACACCAGGATGATATACGACGAGATAACCATGGAACCGTTCAGATAACCAGGTTACAACCCGTAAACCAAACAAGGACCGGGGTTGTAACCCTTCGTCTGAACAGAACTTGGAATTCTCACCATTTATCGGTAAAATAAATACAAGCATTCTGGTCAAGCAGTAATCTGGAACAGGATCAGGGCAAGACTAGACTGGTCAGACTCCATCCAATCATTTCACGGCCAAGCAAGAATTACGGCTTGATACTTTAACTAACTAGGGTTGTCACAAGCCTCATTACTAACAAGATGCAACGAGATTATTCCACAGCCACAAGCCCTGCAGACCATCCAGGTTACCCAGGTCGAAATTAGGGGTTGAATTCAGGTGGGTACATCGTCCAGGAAACGCATGTACCCTTAAGTAGCTTAAAGGGTGCAACACATAACAGTGTGCTGGAAATGTGCCCTACTCGACGGCAGGCTACAGATCCCAGGCGTGCCCAGGTAACGGGATTGCCTGTAGCTGGGATGTCTCTTCATGACTAATATATTAATCTAGTTATTAGCCTTAGTCCATTTTAGTAGGTACTCCTGACCGTGGTACTCAGGAGTCCCATCCTAGACATGATGCAAGACAGGATTGGTCTATTTATACAAACATAATCACCCACGATGTCTAGGATGTTCATTCTGGTCAAGTCAGGTAGCCGTCGCAACAGCTTATCCACATATAACATGTCAGGTTATCAGGTCAAGTGCACTAGTCAGGAGTACGCCACGACGGGCCACTGTCAGGTCATGTCAGGTTACTCATGTCAGGAGTCACTATCGTGTCGGCTCAATTATCAATTCCAAACATATCAAGTAAATTCAAGATTATCAAGTTCAGGACAAAAGGCGTAAGGATATAAAATGGACGTAAAATATCTAATAAAATATCAATATACAGGGCTATAGAAGAGCCAAGTTTTTAAGGGAAACAAAACCAAATTGACATGCTGACATAAGACCAAGTCTGCCAAAGGCCATACGCTCAGTGCAAAAGTCATACGCTCAGGTCAGGCTACGCTCAGGTCAAGCCACGCTCAGGTCAAGCTACGCTCCCAAAGGGCAGCGTATGAGGTCCATACGACTCCTTGTCACCCAAGTGAGCGTATGCAAGACATACGCTCCAAAAAGGCAGCGTATGGACTTCATACGACTCCCCGTCAAGCAAGCGAGCGTATGTGGGTCATACGCTTGCAAAAGGCAGCGTATGCACTCCATACGACTCCTTGTCAAGCAAGCGAGCATATGCGAGTCATACGCTTCCAAAAGGCAGCCTATGCACTCCATACGACTCCTTGTCAAGCAAGCGAGCGTATGCGAGTCATACGCTTCCAAAAGGCAGCGTATGGGGTCTACTGCGCTGCGCTAAAGAGCACGCACAACTCAGTGACGCAAGCTAAAGAGCTCGCGCACTGCTCACTGTCTTCTCCAAATCAGCAGAAACTCCATGGTTGAACTCAAAGCTTCAAAAGTCTATAACTTAGTCAAAACAAGTCCAAATCCAACTTTTCAAAGGTCTAAATTGGGTAGAATAAAATTCTCTTCCACATGAAACCATCAAAACTTAAAACCGAAGAAGTTTGATAGATCAAAACTACCAAAACCCAAAAATAACAAATTTCTAGATCTACAAGAATTAAAGCTTCAAAATAGAAAATGACAAGTTCTAAAGTGTCTTAGAAACGTGAGGAGAAACTAATGGAACAATAAAAATGGGCTCTCTTGTGGAAGCAAGTTGTACTTGCCTAAGGGGTGTTCTTGGTTGGTGGTGGGTTTAATGGAGAAGAAGAAAAGAGTAATGAAGAGAGAGAAGAAGAATAGGTAATAAATAGGGTAGTGGTGATAGGTAGGGGGTTCATCCCTTGGTTCATGATGAACCAAGAGCAAACCCTAAACCGAACCAAGCCCACCCAACCAAGAATAAACCAAGCCCAAGGAGGAATTAAACAAGGAAATCATGCAATACAAGAATAAATACGTATACGTATTCCAGAAATACGTAATACGAACCACAGGCATTACAGCACGGGATAGTTCAGTCGAAGATTCTCAGCCGACAATGTTGTCCCCCTCTGATATTCCAAGGCCATCTCAGCCTCCACTGGCGGATAAATCCAAGCCAAAGGAAACTCGCTTCGACATGCCACTCCGTAATGATATACCTCTGGGACTGGAGAGACCTTACAACTTTGACATATTAGCACAATTGGCTAATACGCCAGCAAAGTTGTCGTTATACGAGCTCCTAAGGTTCTCCAAGGAACTTCGTGTCGTATTAAGCGAAGCACTCCAAAATGCTGACACCTACTTAGCTCAAGTCAAGCCTCTAGGGGAAGACCCGCCAGCAGATCTACAGGGCAGCAATAGCACAGATGATATGCCCAACATCATATTTACTCCACAGGACATGTTGATCAAGTCTAATTTACATGATCGCCCCTTGTACTACACTGGATACATAGGCGACATCAAGGAGGATCGGATGCATATGGACCCTGGCTCGTCAATAAGCATCATCCTGAAAAAGCTTGCTCCAACTTCTTGGCATCCCTATGCACCGGCTAGCGGCGACCAACACTACCATTAGCGATTTTATCTCGGAAAGGAGCTATCCCTAGAAAAGATCCGATTGAAATGTCAGATTGGTGACCTGAAGACGGAGGTTACCTGCTACGTCATAGATGCAGACACCTCCTACAACATCCTCCTGGGACGTCCGTAGATACATGACTATATGATCGTGCCATCCACCCTTCACCAGTGTTTCAAGTATGTCAGTAAGCACGGCTTCGTAAAAACTGAATTCGCCAACATCGATCCCTTCAAAGGGGTTGAATCTTATTACTCTTCGGAGGCTTGTCTATATGACGAATCCAAGAAACATATAACTGACGAACTGGAGGCCATCACAGGGCCAGAGGAACCTTTGAGAATTTGTCTCCAAGCCCGCAAACCGGGCAAGGCCACACCCCTCGTCGCAACCTTGCATAAAGAGGTGTTCGGTTCTCCTGCCTCACCTACGCAGTTGGAACCAATGGTCATCCGGCTCCCGAAATCCAGCCAGGAGCCAAAACCTGTCATAGAGCTGATGGTGATCCGACTGCCAAAATCCAATAAAAGGCAACAGGAAGATGCAAGGCCCTCTGTAACACCGATGGTAATCTGATTGCCAAAATCCACTCAAAGGCAACCGAAAGACACAAAGTCCCTTGCTGAGCCAATTGTCATCCGTCTTCCCAAGACGAGCCGGCAACCAAGTGTCGATCCAACACTCTCAGGCAGGTCAATACCTAAGCTGAACCCTTGGTGGTCAAGTTGCCCAAGACAACATCCCGACCTCTGAACTCGCGGAGGGTAGCCGAAGAGGACGTAGAACTCGCCAAGTACCTGGTTACACAGGTGGATAGCCCCTCTCCTGATGATGTAATCCCTGTGGACAAAATTCTTTATTTCATCAACAAGAGGCTGCCATTGAACTATCCTGAGTGTAATAAGCTCAATCTGATGTATACTGTAGGACTCGGTAGGGACACTAACCTGCACACACAGGTGACAACTGTCCATACCACAAACCGACTTGCTTCTATTAAAGATGCCTACTTCCCGGTCCCAGGCAAGGGATCACACGATCATCTTTGGCCAAAAAGATGTCATCAGGCCAAGTACTTCATGCAGAAGCAGGGGTATGACATGGAGGCTACCCCAGGTCTAAATTGCGGCAACGGATGGCGATCTCCTCTGCAGCTGTCAAATCCGTCTGGGAAACCTCGGGATTATTACGGCAAATTCCTGAAGAAATACTATGTCTAAGGACATGCTGGTACTCCCCCAAACAATCAAATCTTCCAAACTATCGAGTTATGTACACTAAGTACCTCTGAACTCACACTCTATCGCATCTCCCTGAGTGGCGAGTCATGTACGATGATACCTCTGAACTCCCACTCTAATACTTTACCTTACAGGAGTCTGCCCTATTTATCATTATCTCTGAGCAGACTTCCTGGTCCTGATTATCGTGTGTCACGTCCATATTACCTCGGATGTCGGTGATCTTTCGACTTAACACCTGTACCCAACCCAGGATAAAAGACATAGTGTTAAGACCACAAAACCTATCACGTCTATATTACCTCTGTTGGTTTTATCTCAAGATCTATTACTCGTACCACCAGTGCGCAAAAGAGTAATAGGTCCACCAAAGATTATTTTTGATTATCGTGTGTCACGTCCATATTACCTCTGATACCGATAGTCTCTTGACTTAACACCTGTACCCAACCCGGGATAAAAGATATGGTGTTAAGACCGCAAAACCTATCACGTCCATATTACCTCTGTTGGTTTTGTCTCAAAATCTATTAATCGCACCACCAGTGCGTAGAAGAGTAATAGGTCCACCAAAGATTATTCTTGATTATCGTGTGTCACGTCCATATTACCTCTGATATCGATAGTCTCTTGACTTAACACCTATACCCAACCCGAGATAAAAGACATGGTATTAAGACCACAAAACCTATCATGTCCATATTACCTATGTTGGATTTTGTTTCAAAATCTATTACCCGCACCACCAGTGTGCAAAAGGGTAGTAGGTCCACAGAAGTTTTTCTAATCTATTAGTCGCACCATCGGTGTACCAAAGAGTAGTAGGTCCACAAAATACTATTCAAATCTATTGCTCGCATTTCCAGATGCACAAAAGGGCAAATAGGTCCACAAAAAAGTCTCCCAGTGGGATGTCCTCAACCTACCACAAATGCTATATTAGGTCCTCTAGTACAAGCACCCCTTCTCTCACAATCATATGCTTCTGGAGCCAAGTTGTTCCATTGCATTCACTCCCCAGTAGTAGAACAACCATGTCCAAATCACCTCTGAGTTGTTTTCCTACCCCTTACAAAGCAAATGATGCTAAAAACAAATGTTTACCACGTCTACCTTACCTCTGAATAAACACCCCATGTAACAACCCCTGCGTTGTGGCGCATCAATCATAGAACTTCCATGTCCATATTACCTCTGAGTTATTCTGTGTATTCTCACCGAGTTCACTCCTACCATGTCCATATCACCTCTGAGTAGGAAAGCTCTACTATCAACCTCATATTTACCATGCCCATATCACCTCTGAGTAAATATGTTGGTTCCCTCTCTCAACTTATTATCTGTACCTAAAACCAAGGTATGCCAAGGATGATAAGTCTACATAAAATTCCCAGTGGAAGTACCCAAACCTATCACGTCCATGCTACCTCTGATAGTATTGCCACACCTAAAACAACTATACTTTCTATGCTTCTTATTCAAAGTATTTCAAATTTACAATTTAAAAACTTTAAAGGGGGTCTTGTAGAAGAATGAAAAATATTGCTTTTAGTCCCACATCAGAAAAAGAAGAAGAAAGGGCTCATTTCATTCTATAAATAGAGCCCACTTGCCTCCTTTGAAAAGGGCACTAAAAATAAAAAAAGAAAAAAAGAAAAAGAATCACTCAATTGAGTCACTCGCTGTCATGGCGAAGATGAGTTGGGTTCTGAGTACTAGGCGTCTTCACGGGCTAGTATGAAGAAATCAAAGGCGGCACGGGCCATGCGCTTCAAACGTGCTATGCCAACACTAAACCAGAGATGCACGCACAAAAATCATGCGTGCTACCGATGGTAAACTGTACAGAATCGTCTCGGATGCGTTTGGACCAGATAGGAGCCGACTCTTAAAGTCCCCCTCCCACTTGGGTGCAGTTATTGCGTTTGAACCAAGTCGGGGGCGGGGGGAATCTCTTACGGGCCAGACCCCATGCGACCCATTGAGAATGTCGAAGCTTCCAACTTGGACTCTTCCTACTACGCACCTTCGGGTGCTAAGTTGAAGAAGTCTAGGGCCATATCGCATATTTTATGCGTAGGCCTGTCATAGCTCGTCCTGTCTCGCAGTGCTTTACTAGCCTCAGAATAGGAAGCCAATATGATGGTCCCAAAAGTCTCCCTACAACGATCGAGCGCAGTACTTTACTAGCCGGTGATCAAGGAGCAAATATGATGGTTCTAAAAGTCTTTCTACAACGATCGAGCGTAGTGCTTTACTAGCCGGTGATCATGGAGCAAATATGATGGTTCCAAAAGTCTTCCTACAATGATCGAGCGCAGTGCTTTACTAGCCGGTGATCAAGGAGCAAATATGATGGTCCCAAAAGTCTTCCTACAACGATCGAGAGCAAGTGCTTTTACTAGCCTCAGATCAGGAAGGAAATATGATACCTACGTACCCCGGGCGCTCGGGATACCCGGGCCCATAAAACGGATACGAAGGTAGATCAATCCGCTATCAACTTGCGAGAGGTGATTACTCACAAACGCAAGAAGAGAGAAGCAACCTTGGCGTTCGATGAGGCCTTTCCAGGACATCACTGCTGTCACGACCCGCACCCACCGCGAGGGTACGAGTACGTAACAGTGTCCAGCCTTTGCCACAGTGTCGGCGATAGAACGCTGTTCTAGGTCATGAACTATAACTAACATAACATAAAATACTCTCTATAAGGAGGCCAACACAGAGGTACAACTCAATCACAATCTAGAGATAGAATATGGCACGATGAAATAGATAAAAAAATTCTCAACTGAGGTACAACAGAATGAATAACAAAGTTAACAACTACCAGTCTCAATATCTCTAAATATACAACTCTGAAAACAAGGACAACAACTAATCATGAAAAGAAGAACAGGCTAAGCTATCTATACTAAGCATGGGTATCATCCTCAGCAGCTGCCTGAACCTCCCCAGGGGTCCAGGTCGTGAGTGTCATCTAGGCAAGCTCCAAGGTAAGGGGTGCAGGGTTCCTCATCATCCTCTGTAAAATTTTCAACAGGTCCAGTCAGGACGGGAGCGAGCACAATACATCTCATGCAGATCATAACAGGTTAGAAAATATAGACATGCAAGAGAGTACGATACATGAAACTGAAAGAAAGTACATGATGTAAATAGAGAGAGAACTGTAATAGAAATATCTACTATACGTAGAGAGCTACCAGTGACTAGTGATTTAGAGTACAAAGTCGACATGTGAACGGCTTGATTTGTACATGAATATATTAAAGAGGCGTACATGGCTATACTACCTTGGAATTGTTTTACATGACTATTTATACTCTCCTATACCCCAATCAATACACAAGGATCCAGACAAGTTATGTTACGTACATGATTTTCACATGAAGCCCATAGATGGGTGTACATGAAGAATACATGAGGGCTCAGAAACTGAGTGCACATGAATTCCACATGAAGGCCCATGAAGGGTGCACATGAAGTATAGGTTATCCATGAATACACGAGAAACATGACCGAACATGATAGCACATGAGAGTACATAAGCGAGCACGAACGAGCATAAAGCACATAAAAAATATGAAAAACATGAGAGCGAGGAATACATGATGTACATAAAACACACGACACGATGTATCCGATGCTCCCGAGGGGATAACATCGCATGAAAAGATCCATATAGTACCAATTCGTGATAATATCGTGACAGCATCAAATAAGGTAAACTAGAGCAGGAATATAATTCTAAGCAAGTTATGAAATGATCAGAGAATATACTCGCCTGGTATCTGAATGTCTGAAGTAAATTTACTGTCCGAGATGAGGTACATGACTCCTAGTTAGAGCAACACAAGTCAAGATGTATACATGGGATGATAAACGTAATCTACAATGCATCTGCATGCTGTTTAGGTCAAACTAGGCTAAAGTCAACACTTGGTCCACTCTAGTCAATCACACTAGTCAACTAGGTCAACTAGGTCAAGTCCTAGCCCAAACAAGTCTAACAAGTCTCACTAGGCCTAACCAAGCCTATCCTAGCAAGCACACACCATTACAAGTCATACTAGACTACCAACACACAATTATTGGTGTATTCATACCATACATATAGGCCTTATGCCCTATAGTCCACATCACACATATTTCATACATTATATATATCTATCTATATACTAGATTAATATAGGCAACTTATTTATCACAAATAGGCCATTAACATATATTATATTTAGAGAGATAGACATGTGTGTGTGTTAGTTTTTGAGTGAGAGTGATATCAGATTGCTTTGTGTGTGTGTGTGTATGTGTGTACATAGATTAGATAGGAACACACACATATGTGTGCGTGTATACTGAAATCAGATTTTGTGTGATATAGGGTGTGTTTAGATAGGAGGCTCTGTGTTTAGTGTCATATGTGGCAATGTCAACAGTGTATTACAATCTCAGGAAAACTAACAGTGTATACATATACATGCCTACATACATATTTACATATATACATATATTCATATATACATAGAGATATAAAGAGAGAGGTTAAGGGTATACATGTGTGTGTATGTTTAGATGAATGATAGGAGGAATGTGTGTGAGTGAATGTATGAGTGATACAATCTCAGGTTCAGGTTTTGTGCTCTTGACAGCAAGTGATCTCAGGTTTATGGAAAAATCATTTTGCAACATATGTATCACAGGTTTATGCTTAGGTGAAAAGTGTATGTGGTTACATGGGAACAGTGTGCTACATTTCAGTTTTTCCCAGGAAACTAACTTTCCATGCCTACAGCTAGATCAACCCATTCTCAGGAATTTAGTAATTGACAGGGGTAGATAGGATACATGTGAGGAGATCAACTCAGGTTTTGTTTTCAGCTAACATACATTTGTATTTCAGGATTAATAGACAATTAACATATATATGTTTAGATTGTATACATACAACAACCAATCATGCATCAACCTATCAGTGAACCAAAACATGTGTGGTAAATCTCAGGGATTTTCTTTACAATCTCAGTTAATAGTCTAATTCTCAGGAATTTTAATAAAAGAACAGGTTTTTGAACACCGAGTGTCTTCATGTTCAGTCCAAAAAATGAAATTCGAATAAGCATCAACCCAACCTATAGCTCTCAAACCGAAACAACAATCACAACAACCAGGTTTTAAGTTAAATGAAAGCTAAACAAAAGGCAAGGGGAGAACTGAAATCCCAAACTGTTTTCTGTTGAAAACTTGGAATGAAACTCAAACTGAGAGTTATCTCAGTTATTCGAAACCTGAGAGCCACTGCTCCCAGTTCGAAACATCTAAGGAAAAACACATAGGCAAGTGTTATCTGGTTTAGCCACCCACTGAATGAAATCAAAAGAAAACCAAAACAGTTAATCAAAACATGAGAATCAATTCAACTTCAACATCAAAACAATTACCAATCTCAACTCAGATTTCCAAAACAGTGTGTATAGAGGATATGTGTGGGTGTCGAGTGAACTAAGGAATGTGTGACAGTGAGCCTAAAGAGGTGGTGTGTGTGTGACTATCAAAATTGTGTGCTCAAGATTGGAAGAATAGGGAAGTGAACAGTGTCTCAGTTGTACCAAAACAGGGTGTCACATTCTCAGGTTTAATAGGTTCAGATCATAGGTTTTCAGTGTTCTCAATCAATACACATTGATACATACATATATATATATAACATGTATATATATATATACCTATACAAAATCCAATCTAACTAATGTCTCAGTACATACATATATATGTATACAAGATCAAGTTCAAAAATCCAAACTGGAAACAAAAGACTGATACTCCTTTTTACTCCCATTTGAAATCCTCAAACCATATAAACTCAAAATCAATAGGTGAAATTAGGTGTACAGGTGTATGCAGATGTGTGGAGTATGATAGGCATGTCCAAGTATTCACTCGTGTCCAGAGGTTAGGACACAAGTGTCCAAACCCAAGGGATTCAATGTATCTGTAAAAAGAATTCATTCTAACCCTAAAGAAATCAATTTTTTTGTGTGAAACCGACAATCAGGCATATGGACGTGTTCCCCATGTGCACACGTGTCTAGGGGGTCCATTCGTGTCTAGAAAATTGGACACGAAGTGTCTAAATTCAAAATGGATCCCACACTTGAAACTGGCAGTAAGGACTGCCTCGTGCAGCCATGTCGAGTCCAATAGGACTCGACACACAACACGAGAAGGGTCGTATCCGTGTCCAATGATAGAGTGGGTCTAGGTCTAGGGAATAGACACCCTGAATCGGGTCTAGACCGTGTCGTGTCCAAACTAAACGTGCGTATCAGACGCGATCTTCCGCGCGTGTGCAGCAGTGCGTGTCCCGTGCGCGTGCGATTGCTCCCAAACCACTGAACAAAAACCTATAAAAATTTATGAGCCTCGTGTCAGTCACCTAAACAGTGTCCACACAAAATTTTGTGTCAAGACGTGCTGTGTCGTGTCCGCTACAGTGCTCGAGAGGCAGGGCAACCGTGTGTGGTGTCGTGCAGCGTGTCCACGGCCGTTTCCGACACAAAAATGACACAAAAATACTTTCAGTCTTCACGAAATATATTATACACACATAGATCTAAAATTCATATAATTAGTTTTTCAAAAATCGAAAATAAAATCCTTTGTGACATTTCATCAAACACATGCACATACACCATGATACGTGTCCGATACGGACACCAAACAGACACAAAATCCACCCAAGCTCTAGGGACAGCTAGGGGACACCTAGGGCTAGCCTAATATGTAAATAAAACAGAATATTAAATCAATTTAAGGGATTTTACCTATAGGTACAATTTGCAAGAAAAAGCCTCAAATGGGGGTGTTCTCCATGATAGCCAAATGCTCCAATTTGGTTCAAACCTGAGATTTCTCTTCATGGACATGAAATAGAGCTGGATTAGGAACTAATGCAAAAGACTAGAGTGGAAAAGGAATTAAGATGAAGGATCTAGGGATTGGGGAAGAAATGACATTACCTCTTTCTCCAAAATGTTGAAATCTCAATAAAGAGGCAAGAACAATAAATAAAGAGATTATTTATAGGGGGAATAGCCCTAGGTGGCTGGTCATAAAGTGATAGTTAGGGTTAGGGTTGAGTCTAATGGGCTATGGACCTATTTGCACTAGTCATGGAACCAAATTCTAAGTATCAAGCCTATTGACCAATTCACTAAGCCTTCTATTCAAGTCTTGATTCCTACATGACTAACTTAGATTGACTTAAGTTAGACTAGGGTCTCACCATGCTAATCATGTCACCTTAACTAGAGTCAACATCTATGTTAGTCTCTTAAGTCACAACTAGTAAAAGTCAAATCAACAATCGTTAATCCAATAAATAAATAAATAATACTAATAAGTCAAAATGACCAAATTACCCCTAGGCTAAAAATGATAATTAGATATTCAAAATCACATGGTTAGGCTCTAGGGCAGACAGTCTCTACGGTTTCACTAGCTGCACATCAAAATCACAAGTCATGATATTTAAATAGTTTTAAAATGATTAAAAATCACCAAAAATCATATTATTAATTAAATATCATAATTAAATAAATTAAAACATAAAATTTCAAAATTACCCATATTTTAGAAACTGGGTGTTACAAGTCTACCCACCTTAGAAAAATTTTGTCCTCGAAATTTAAGATGGTAGTATTACTTCTAGGTCAACCACCCCCACAATCATAGTCTCAAAATCACACAGTTCGATAATCATATGCGTCTGTCCAAATTCATGACACTCAGAATCTTTGTCGTGCTAGTGAGCAAGGCTACGATAATCACAGAGTCATTGTCTAAGGCACATACCTCTAGAATTATGGTATTTAAAATTTTTGCATTTTCGCATGCTTGGCAGCAAAAATCTTAAATTTTCACACCCGAGAAATACGTTCTAAATCTGACTATATGTCCTCACTGTGCCAGCTAAACACGACTATCGAAGATTCTAGATCCCATAACCGAGGTGACCTAGCCCATATAATTTATCTAAGAAGAAAATCAAACGTAACACAAGAACAACAGGACAAAATTGATCAATCAACATGGAACAAAGGGAATCGAATTTTTAAAGCAGTTATAAGAGACAATTGCAGAATTGAAATCAAAAGAGTGGAACCTGCAACTAGATCTCCAATGGCCTGAGCATCTTCGACTGTCCTGGCGAAAGCTCGCCCCTGTTTGTCTCCCCTGGCCTGCTGCTGATGCTGTATGTACCTCTGCTGCTGAGTCGGTAAGGATAATCCCTTCTGCTGGCCTACCGAAGCCCTAGCTCCTGCTCCCTGAATTGTCCATTTAGGAAACTTGGGACACTCTCTTAACTGGTGATATGATGCTCCGCAAAGTAGGCACTTGCCCAACCTCATTCGGCATTTACTCCAATCGTGCCCTGGGTTCCTACAGAATGGGCAACTGGTAACCTGCTGCTGATCTACCGGAGCCTTGGCTCCTCCTCTTGGTGCTGCTTCCTGAACTACTCTGCCTATGTTCTGGGAACACTCCCTCAGCTGGTGGTCCGCTGCTCCACATAGTAGGCACCTGTCCAGCCTCTTTCTGCACTCACCCCATCTATGCCCTGGCTTCTTGCAGTAGGGACAACTGATTGTCTGCTGCCTGGGTGCCTGATACTGTCTGGGCTGCTGCTGTCCCTGCTGATGGCCCTGACCCTGGAACTGCTGCTGAACAGGCCTCTGTTGATACTGATGCTGAATCTGTTCCTGAGGCCTCTTAGCCTGACCTCCACTGCTGTTGACTCCACGAATGTCATATCCCCTCTTGAACAACTGTTGTCGCTGAGTTTCCACTATCTGCTGGAAGAAGGAGAACAACCGTGCTACGTCCTCTGATCCTGATGGCGACTGCTGCTGAAGAATGTTCGGGATGGCTGGGGAAAGTCTCGGAGTAGAAAGAGGTGCACTCCCACAAGCTGCAGGTATCCCAGCCTGAGCTGGCATAACAGGAGCTGCAGTCTTGGGGCCCTACTGATCAGGACGAGGAGTGGTAGACCCCTCAGTGGTGTCTTCCTAATCGAGACGATGAGATCGTGTCTCCATAACCATCCTGAAGACAGATCAAACAAGGAATCAATACTGAGATAGAAATGATAATTCAAGGGAGGACAGTTATTCAAGGAAGTAATCTTCAACAGGAATTTAGATGGCAGGAATCCAGTTAAGAGTTTTTCCTTATGTGATTGAGTACCTCAAAAATAATCCTAATCCTACTGCAGGCTGTAGTGGTACTCTAGTTCGAATACCACTACACAAACTCGACCTGCATGGGCCACCACTAAAAACGTGTCACGATCCGCACCCATCGTGAGGGTACGAGTACGTAACAGTGCCCAGCCTATGCCACAGTGTCGGTGGTAGAACGCTGTTCTAGGTCATGAACTATAACTAACATAACATGAAATACTCTCCATAAGGAGGCCAACACAGAGGTACAACTCAATCACAATCTAGAGATAAAATATGGCACGATGAAATAGATAAAGAAATCCTCAACTGAGGTACAACAGAATGAATAACAAAGTTAACAACTACCAGTCTCAACATCTCTAAATATACAACTCTGAAAACAAGGACAACAACTAATCATGAAAAGAAGAACAAGCTAAGCTATCTATACTAAGCATGGGTATCATCCTCAGCAGCTGCCTGAACCTCCCCAGGGGTCCAGGTCGCGAGTGTCATCTAGGCAAGCTCCAAGGTAAGGGGTGCAGGGTTCCTCATCATCCTCTGTAAAATTTTCAACAGGTCCAGTCAGGACGGGAGCGAGCACAATACATCTCACGTAGATCATAACAAGTTAGAAAATATAGACATGCAAGAGAGTACGATACATGAAACTGAAAGAAAGTACATGATGTAAATAGAGAGAGAACTGTAATAGAAATATCTACTATACGTAGAGAGCTACCAGTGACTAGTGATTTAGAGTACAAAGTCGACATGTGAACGGCTTGATTTGCACATAAATATACTAAAGAGGCGTACATGGCTATACTATCTTGGAATTGTTCACATGACTATTTATACTCCCCTATACCCCAATCAATATACAAGGATCCAGACAAGTTATGTTACGTACATGATTTTCACATGAAGCCCATAGATGGGTGTACATAAAGAATACATGAGGGCTCAGAAACTGAGTGCACATGAATTCCATATGAAGGCCCATGAAGGGTGCACATGAAGTATAGGTTATCCATGAATACACAAGAAACATGACCGAACATGATAGCACATGAGAGTACACGAGCGAGCACGAACGAGCATGAAGCACATGATAAACATGAAAAACATGAGAGCGAGGAATACACGATGTACATTAAACACACGACACGATGTATCCGATGCTCCCAAGGGGATAACATCGCATAAAAAGATCTATATAGTACCAATCCGTGATAATATCGTGACAATATCAAATAAGGTAAACTAGAGCAGGAATATAATTCTAAGCAAGTTATGAAATGATCAGAGAATGTACTCGCCTGGTATCTGAATGTCTGAAATAAATGTACTATTCGAGGTGAGGTACCTGACTCCTAGTTAGAGCAACACAAGTCAAGATGTATACATGGGATGATAAACGTAATCTACAATGCATCTGCATGCTGTCTAGGTCAAACTAGGCTAAAGTCAACACTTGGTCAACTCTAGTCAATCACACTAGTCAACTAGGTCAACTAGGTCAAGTCCTAGCCCAAACAAGTCTAACAAGTCTCACTAGGCCTAACCAAGCCTATCCTAGCAAGCACACACCATTACAAGTCATACTAGACTACCAACACACAATCATTGGTGTATTCATACCATACACATAGGCCTTATGCCCTATAGTCCACATCACACATATTTTATACATTATATATATCTATCTATATACTAGATTAATATAGGCAACTTATTTATCACATATAGGCCATTAACATATATTATATTTAGAGAGATAGACATGTGTGTGTGTGTTAGTTTTTGAGTGAGAGTGATATCAGATTGCTTTGTGTGTGTGTGTATGTGTGTACAGAGATTAGATAGGAACACATGTGTGTGTGTGTGTATACTGAAATCAGATTTTGTGTGATATAGGGTGTGTTTAGATAGGAGGCTCTGTGTTTAGTGTCATATGTGGCAGTGTCAACAGTGTATTACAATCTCAGGAAAACTAACAGTGTATACATATACATGCCTACATACATATTTACATATATACATATATTCATATATACATAGAGATATAAAGAGAGAGGTTAAGGGTATACATGTGTGTGTATGTTTAGATGAATGATAGGAGGAATGTGTGTGAGTGAATGTATGAGTGATACAATCTCAGGTTCAGGTTTTGTGCTCTTGACAGCAAGTGATCTCAGGTTTATGGAAAAATCATTTTGCAACATATGTATCACAGGTTTATGCTTAGGTGAAAAGTGTATGTGGTTACATGGGAACAGTGTGCTACATTTCAGTTTTTCCCAGGAAACTAACTTTCCATGCCTACAGCTAGATCAACCCATTCTCAGGAATTTAGTAATTGACAGGGGTAGATAGGATACATGTGAGGAGATCAACTCAGGTTTTGTTTTCAGCTAACATACATTTGTATTTCAGGATTAATAGACAATTAACATATATATGTTTAGATTGTATACATACAACAACCAATCATGCATCAACCTATCAGTGAACCAAAACATGTGTGGTGAATCTCAGGGATTTTCTTTACAATCTCAGTTAATAGTCTAATTCTCAGGAATTTTAATAAAAGAACAGGTTTTTGAACACCGAGTGTCTTCATGTTCAGTCCAAAAAATGAAATTCGAATAAGCATCAACCCAACCTATAGCTCTCAAACCGAAACAACAATCACAACAACCAGGTTTTAAGTTAAATGAAAGCTAAACAAAAGGCAAGGGGAGAACTGAAATCCCAAACTGTTTTCTGTTGAAAACTTGGAATGAAACTCAAACTGAGAGTTATCTCAGTTATTCGAAACCTGAGAGCCACTGCTCCCAGTTCGAAACATCTAAGGAAAAACACATAGGCAAGTGTTATCTGGTTTAGCCACCCACTGAATGAAATCAAAAGAAAACCAAAACAGTTAATCAAAACATGAGAATCAATTCAACTTCAACATCAAAACAATTACCAATCTCAACTCAGATATCCAAAACAGTGTGTATAGAGGATATGTGTGGGTGTCGAGTGAACTAAGGAATGTGTGACAGTGAGCCTAAAGAGGTGGTGTGTGTGTGACTATCAAAATTGTGTGCTCAAGATTGGAAGAACAGGGAAGTGAACAGTGTCTCAGTTGTACCAAAACTGGGTGTCACATTCTCAGGTTTAACAAGTTCAGATCATAGGTTTTCAGTGTTCTCAATCAATACACATTGATACATACATATATATATATATATATATATATATATATATATATATATATATATATATATATATATATATATATATATATAACATGTATATATATATATATATACCTATACAAAATCCAATCTAACTAATGTCTCAGTACATACATATATATGTATACAAGATCAAGTTCAAAAATCCAAACTGGAAACAAAAGACTGATACTCCTTTTTACTCCCATTTGAAATCCTCAAACCATATAAACTCAAAATCAATAGGTGAAATTAGGTGTACAGGTGTATGCAGATGTGTGGGGTATGACAGGCATGTCCAAGTATTCATTCGTGTCCAGAGGTTAGTGTAAAACTCCTAAATTTCTACTATATATTTTTTTTATTAAATTTGGTACTGATTTAAAATTTTTGTATTTTTACATTGCATAGTCGTATTGTACGTCGCGCACGAAATTTTATTTTTCGTAGATGCTCGTCGAGTACGAATATGTGCGAGCGTACATATTTTAGAAAAAAAACAATTTCTCTATTTTATTATACACTTTTAAATTATTATATAAATATTCTTGCTATAAAAAGCATTTTGTTTCTAAAAGTTATTAATAATAAATAATATTTTTGTATACTAGAAAAGCCTAATTATGTAAAAGAATATTTTTGCACACATATATTTCGTAATTATTTATTGGTCTATTTTAAATAAAAGTATAATTTTTGAGATTTATTAATATTAATATTTTATTATTCAAAAAGATATTTAAAAATATTTATTATTTTCGAAATTATTATTATTGGTATTTTGAAAAATATATTTGGAAGTTATTGTGGCCATTTAAATCTTGATTTGATTTTTGGAATTATTTAAATAGATAAATATTTGAAAATTTGATTTATTCTATTCGATTTTAAACTAAAATTTAATTTGATTTAAATTAGAATTGTATTTAGATTTGGATTTGGTTTTTAAATTAAGTAGAAGAATTATCTAAAGGAATCCTAATTCTTATCTAATTGGAAATTCCCACATCCTATAAAAGGCAGGTACTCCTCCAATTTCTATCATTCATCTTCCACAATTTCCACAACCCAAAGATCCGTGCATCGTGTCCGTGTTCCCTCCCAGTCCACTATCTTATTCCATCTATTACAATTACATAAAGTTTCTATGTCGACAACCCCGACACGATTCAATAAAATTTTTTAATCCTAGCCCTAGCCTAGTCTCAGCTCCCGCCTCCTGTCGACCATCATCGCCACCTTCGCCCCCATCACCCACTCGCCGTCGGCTTCACGACAACCAGCCCCTTGTCCCCGACATGAACAGCACTACCCCCGTCGTCATCACCATAGCCCCACACCCGACACCTACGACCTCCACCACCCGGACCACGGCCACCCGCTGCCACGGCAGCACCACCGCCTTATCACCATCGCTGACACCGACACCACCGATCCACCTTCACAACCCTTCCCGGCCGACCAACAGTCCAGACCCCATGTCTTCTCCGGCACGCCAACCGCGACACAGTGGCCGACCCGCCATCTGACCCAGCCATCCACCAACACAACAGCACGTCCAACGTCTCCATCCAGACCCTCCGCCACGACCATCGATCACCGACTCCCTGCCTCAAACCACCACCGCCCTCACGGCCAATGTCGGAGCTACCACCAAACACCCCCAAAATTTCCCCAAACGACCCAGCAAAATAAAACCCAACCCTTACCTCCGCTGTGACGAGCTGTGACCTCGTCGAAACCGTCGACCGCGAGGAGCCACCGCCGTCGGAACCCAGCGACACCATCCCGAGCGACCGACCCTCCGTCGACCCACGTCCGGCGTGGATCTCACCGCCACATCCCCAATTCCTCAGCGTGAACTGCCTCCCTCCGAGCCTGGCCGCCGCCGACGCTAGCCCGACCGACCCACCACGACCGCTCCTTTCCTTCGCGCCCTAGCCGCCCACTCCTTCCACCGTCGGCGACCCTTCTACTCCTCCGCGTACGACCTCCACCGAAACCCTCGCCGGCGACACCACTTCGAGCCCCGCCGAAACCCTCGCCAGCGCCTTGGCCCCTTCTCCCAGCCTCTTCCTCCGCCGAGCGCCGCCCTTCCCCTCTCCTCGATCTCCCCTCCCGCCGGATCCGACGTCCGCCGCCGTCACCCCCCTCTCTCCTCTCTCAACCCTCTTCCCACCTTACTTTTGTTTGAGTTTTTTTTGTTCGTTTTTTTCTTTTTTACAGCTGAGTTTTTTTTCTTCTTGAGTTTGTTTTAACTGCTGAGTTAGTACTGAGTTATTATTATTATTATTATTATTATTATTATTATTATTATCTTTAGTATTATTATTATTAATATTATTATTATCATCATTATTATTATTATCATAATTATTATTATTCTTATTATTCTTATTATTCTTATTATTATATTTTATTATAACATTAGTTACAGTATTAATTGTTTAGAGAACTAAAGGAAGAGATTTATTATATGTTGTCAGTATGGGTATTGAAATATTAAGGTATTTAATATGTAAGTTTATACATATGCTGTATTATTTCTATTATTATTATTAAAAATATATTATTTATTTTGGAAATTATAAATAATAATTCTCTAAATTATTTTGTAGCAAAATTTTGTATTGGGCTTGGCCTATATTCCAAATTAGGTTTATAAGCCCTAAAATATTATTTTGTATGACTTTTTAGTTTAGAAATTATATTTGATAAAAATTAGTTTTTTTAGCCTAAATCGATTTTCCATATTTTTATGTGTTTATCAAATATTATTTTTACTAATTAAAAATATAGCTCCTATCTAAATATCCTATTTTGACAAACTTAAAGTTTTGCGAAGTAATTTTTATGTGTTTTTTTAAAAATATACTTATCTAAAATAAAAACAATTTTTACTAATACATATTTTTCAAGGATAGTTTTCTAAAAATCGTATATATATATATTCAGTATTACCTATTTTTCTTTTATTCCTCATTTTCATAAACAATTCCATTATTCCTATTCGTTTGCCAATTTCGTACTACCTCATGTCCACCCTAACCAAGTTGACCGTTCTGGACCCAATGGAACTGTCCGTGCCACCATCCGAGGTCACCTTGCATAGTGGTTGCACCGAAGTTGCAGTTTGTGCCACCTTGATCATCGCAGCACACCAGGCGTACTACCAGGCAAGACACCTTGCCATTAGCTGTTTATTTATTTTAGCTCATATTTCATGCATTATTTATTTTCTTTATGCAAAATAAACTGTGATACATAGCATAAACTGTTAGACCTTACTGTTCCTTTATATTTCCTGCTATGTATTATTTTTCTTACATTAAACCTAGATTTAAGGGACCACCTTGTGTGTTGCATTCATGGCCTTGACACGTTGTACCACAAAGTTGTGTGTCGCATGTAGAACACGGAAGTACGTGATTGGCTGGCCACCAGTACGTACAAGCCGTGCGATAGGAATAACCGCTAATAGATGTTGCATGCTAGTTTGACTTAGCGGTTATAGTGGTTTAGTGTTGTGGATACAACACAGTAGGCATTGGGCGGGGAGGACAATTCCTTAGCGTATGGGCTTCGATGCACTTCCCTTGTGACCCGGACTCTCCGCTGGAGATACGGGGTTGATGACCCATGATTACTGACCGCCACTGACGATTCTGCGGAACGTCATGCTCTTACTGATGGGGCCTCTGGTGCCCAAGGGGGACTATGCCAATCCTATTTAGCCAGGGCCCATTCGTAGGAAGGATTGTTCTTAACTACATTTCACTTAGAACGGTTAGGTACCTTTATCCGTTAGGTACGAGTACTTTTGGTTTGGGTACTTGTATCTGATCGTGGCTTGGAACAATAACTTGTCGCGGATTAGTTCGTCACATCTTGTCCTTGTTTGGTTGTAGGTGTGACTTACTACTTCGATGAGAAGGTATTGAACCTTGTTGGGGTCCGGATACCATATTAGATTCATAGCATGGAAAGATACGTCACCGTGAATTAGTTTACCATCTCCTGTCCTTGTTTGGTTGGGGGGATGGTACGCTCGTTCAGTAGGTGCGTATTGGACCATGTTATAATTTGATTGACTTATTTATTTGAGCAATATTTATTTTGTTTATATGGCATGATATTATGTGTCTTGTTATGTCCCTCTGAGGACCTGGTTATCTCTTCAGGTGTGTGCTATTGTCTTTTCGCAGGTGTTCTAGCTCTAGCCGTGACCATCTCTATTCTTTCGAGGATGATTGTGCTTGGATCGTCTTCGCTTCGCTCGCCAAATTCATTTCTTTACTCATGTATTTTTCTTTCACTTGTTGGTAGTGGATTTGTCTCCGCCCAACATTTTGTATCAAGACAATTTCATAATTGAGTATATGAGATCTTCTATTCATTTATTTTGTGTGGATGAGATTAGTTATGGTTCTACTGCATTATACAGCTTATGTATTCATACGAGGTTTCCATATATTGGAGAGTATTTCGTATGAATACAGCTGACATGTCTATGTTCCTAGTCCTACGTATTTTGGGACTGGGGCATTACATGTTTTTGTGGTGGCCCATGCAGGTTAAGTTAAAATTGTTTGGTTACTTTACCGTACCAAGCAAACCTGCGAATAGGATTAGAAGTCTAGGCTCTCATCCACATACTTGACCACTTTCCTTGATTTTATCTACCGTTTGACTCATCAATTGCATCTTGCTTGCTTCCTTCCATCCCTATTCTTATCTTCCCTTCGTGCTTGCTAGAGAGTGACCCTACTAGTTGGATGTCCCAAAACACCCTTAGCTTAATTCTTTTAAGTTGGGTAGAACACCCCACGACCCGACACGCCCTTGACCATTAAGGAGAATACAAATAGTATTATCTAGACCATAGAGACTAGAGGAATCTAACCCATTTGGTCAACCAAGCCTTGGTCAATAAACCATAGAATGATTGTATAGGAATAAAAGACTTAGATCCTTATGACTCTTAGACTATTCATAATTGATTTTATTCATATACCATCGTGCCTATATTTTTACTATCTAAACTAATGATGCTAATGTAGCCTAGTATTTGCAAGCTTATCTTTTATCGAGCTTGTTCAAGACATATGTTATTGGAAGAGCTCCCACTAACATGTTGTCTAATCAGAACCGGTGCATAATGGTCTGATCAAGCAAGTGCACTTTGGTTCGCTTTTGCCTATTATTCTACGTGGATGGGGATATAGTTAAACTTGTCCTCTAGAGTCCCATCCGCGACTGCCTTGGCAACTCCTTTAAAATTTTTTGATCGTCTTTGAATCACGTATTCGTATTCGATAACGCCTCCTTCGAACTCTATATTGCTTTCGCCTTCACCTATTTTAGGAGGACGAAGGCGTCATACTAGAACTTCCTCTAGCCCTCCCATCGGCTATGACCATTATCACTCGATGTTGCTATATCTTCATCCTAAACTACTCGACCCTATCAAGACCCTCTAATCGCTTAATTAAAGCAAATCTATTTCGTTCTCTTAATCGTGACCCTCATTCATTACCCGAGACCATACCGTATTGTTTTTCTACGATCTAGATCGCGATTTCTTACGACATGATTTTGTGAAAACATTGTCATCGTTGGATCCCCATTGATACCCCCTTGTGTTCTCTCACCCCCTACAAATTCTTAATTTTGAGGACGAAATTCTTTTAAGTTGGGTAGGATGTAAAACCCCTAAAGTTCTACTATATTTTTTTATTAAATTTGGTACTGATTTAAAAATTTTGTATTTTTACATCGCATAGTCGTATTGTACGTCGCGCACGAAATTTTATTTTTCGTAGATGCTCGTCGAGTACGAATATATGCGAGCGTACATATTTTAGAAAAAAAACAATTTCTCTATTTTATTATACACTTTCAAAATATTATATAAATATTCTTGCTATAAAAAGCCTTTTGTTTCTAAAAGTTATTAATAATAAATAATATTTTTGTATACTAGAAAAGCCTAATTATGTAAAAGAATATTTTTGCATACATATATTTCGTAATTATTTATTGGTCTATTTTAAATAAAAGTATAATTTTTGAGATTTATTAATATTAATATTTTATTGTTCAAAAAGATATTTAAAAATATTTATTATTTTTGAAATTATTATTATTGGTATTTTAAAAAATATATTTGGAAGTTATTGTGGCCATTTAAATCTTGATTTGATTTTTAGAATTATTTAAATAGATAAATATTTGAAAATTTGATTTATCCTATTCGATTTTAAACTAAAATTTAATTTGATTTAAATTAGAATTGTATTTAGATTTGGATTTGGTTTTTAAATTAAGTAGAAGAATTATCTAAAGGAATCCTAATTCTTATCTAATTGGGAATTCCCACATCCTATAAAAGGCAGGTACTCCTCTAATTTCTATCATTCATCTTCCACAATTTCCACAACCCAAAGATCCGTGCATCGTGTCCGTGTTCCCTCCCAGTCCACTATCTTATTCCATCTATTACAATTACATAAAGTTTCTGTGTCGACAACCCCGACACGATTCAATAAAATTTTTAATCCTAGCCCTAGCCTAGTCTCAGCTCCCGCCTCCTGTCGACCATCATCGCCACCTTCGCCCCCATCACCCACTCGCCGTCGGCTTCACGACAACCAGCCCCTTGTCCCCGACATGAACAGCACTACCCTCGTCGTCATCACCACAGCCCCACACCCGACACCTACGACCTCCACCACCCGGACCACGGCCACCCGCTGCCACGGCAGCACCACCGCCTTATCACCATCGCTGACCCCGACACCACCGATCCACCTTCACAACCCTTCCCGGCCGACCAACAGTCCAGACCCCATGTCTTCTCCGGCACGCCAACCGCGACACAGTGGCCGACCCGCCATCTGACCCAGCCATCCACCAACACAACAGCACGTCCAACGTCTCCATCCAGACCCTCCGCCACGACCATCGATCACCGACTCCCGGCCTTAAACCACCACCGCCCTCACGGCCAATGCCGGAGCTACCACCAAACACCCCCGAAATTTCCCCAAAAGACCCAACAAAATAAAACCCAACCCTTACCTCTGCTGTGACCTCATCGAAACCGTCGACCGCGAGGAGCCACCGCCGTCGGAACCCAGCGACACCATCCCGAGCGACCGACCCTCCGTCGACCCACGTCCGGCGTGGATCTCACCGCCGCATCCCCAATTCCTCAGCGTGAACCGCCTCCCTCCGAGCCTGGCCGTCGCCGGCGCTAGCCCGACCGACCCACCACGACCGCTCCTTTCCTCCGCGCCCTAGCCGTCCACTCCTTCCACCGCCGGCGACCCTTCCACTCCTCTGCGTACGACCTCCACCGAAACCCTCGTCGGCGACACCACTTCGAGCCCCGCCGAAACCCTCGCCAGCGCCTTGGCCCCTTCTCCCAGCCTCTTCCTCCGCCGAGCACCGCCCTTCCCCTCTCCTCGATCTCCCCTCCCGCCGGATCCGACGCCCGCCGCCGTCACCCCCTCTCTCCTCTCTCAACCCTCTTCCCACCTTACTTTTGTTTGTGTTTTTTTTGTTCGTTTTTTTTTCTTTTTTACAGCTGAGTTTTTTTTCTTGAGTTTGTTTTAACTGCTGAGTTAGTACTGAGTTATTATTATTATTATTATTATTATTATTATCTTTAGTATTATTATTATTATTATTATTATTATTATTATTATTATCATAATTATTATTATTCTTATTATTATATTTTATTATAACATTAGTTACAGTATTAATTGTTTAGAGAACTAAAGGAAGAGATTTATTATATGTTGTCAGTATGGGTATTGAAATATTAAGGTATTTAATATGTAAGTGTATACATATGCTGTATTATTTCTATTATTATTATTAAAAATATATTATTTATTTTGGAAATTATAAATAATAATTCTCTAAATTATTTTGTAGCAAAATTTTGTATTGGGCTTGGCCTATATTCCAAATTAGGTTTATAAGCCCTAAAATATTATTTTGTATGACTTTTTAGTTTAGAAATTATATTTGATAAAAATTAGTTTTTTTTAGCCTAAATCGATTTTCCATATTTTTATGTGTTTATCAAATATTATTTTTACTAATTAAAAATATAGCTCCTATCTAAATATCCTATTTTGACAAACTTAAAGTTTTGCGAAGTAATTTTTATGTGTTTTTTTTAAAATATACTTATCTAAAATAAAAACAATTTTTACTAATACATATTTTTCAAGGATAGTTTTCTAAAAATCGTATATATATATTCAGTATTACCTATTTTTCTTTGATTCCTCCTTTTCATAACCAATCCCATTATTCCTATTCGTTCGCCAATTTCGTACTACCTCATGTCCACCCTAACCAAGTTGACCGTTCTGGACCCAATGGAACTGTCCGTGCCACCATCCGAGGTCACCTTGCATAGTGGTTGCACCGAAGTTGCAGTTTGTGCCACCTTGATCATCGCAGCACACCAGGCGTACTACCAGGCAAGACACCTTGCCATTAGCTGTTTATTTATTTTAGCTCATATTTCATGCATTATTTATTTTCTTTATGCAAAATAAACTGTGATACATAGCATAAACTGTTAGAACTTACTGTTCCTTTATATTTTTTGCTATGTATTATTTTTCTCACATTAAACCTAGATTTAAGGGACCACCTTGTGTGTTGCATTCATGGCCTTGACACGTTGTACCACGAAGTTGTGTGTCGCATGTAGAACACAGAAGTGCGTGATTGGCTGGCCACCAGTACGTACAAGCCGTGCGATAGGAATAACCTCTAATAGATGTTGCATGCTAGTTTGACTTAGCGGTTATAGTGGTTTTGTGTTGTGGATACAACACAGTAGGCATTGGGCGGGGAGGACAATTCTTTAGCGTATGGGCTTCGATGCACTTCTCTTATGACCCGGACTCTCCGCTGGAGATACGGGGTTGATGATCCATGATTACTGACGGCCACTGACGATTCTGCGGAACGTCATGCTCTTACTGATGGGGCCTCTGGTGCCCAAGGGGGACTACGCCGATCCTATTTAGCCAGGGCCCGTGCGTAGGAAGGATTATTCTTAACTATATTTCACTTAGATCGGTTAGGTACCTTTATCCGTTAGGTACGAGTACTTTTGGTTTGGGTACTTGTATCTGACCGTGGCTTGGAACAATAACTTGTCGCGGATTAGTTCGTCACATCTTGTCCTTGTTTGGTTGTAGGTGTGACTTACTAATTCGATTAGAAGGTATTGAACCTTGTTGGGGTCCGGATACCATATTGGATTCATAGCATGGAAAGATATGTCACCGTGAATTAGTTTACCATCTCCTGTCCTTGTTTGGTTGGGGGGATGGTACGCTCGTTCAGTAGGTGCGTATTGGACCATGTTATAATTCGATTGACTTGTTTATTTGAGCAATATTTATTCAGTTTATATGGCATGATATTATGTGTCTTGTTACGTCCCTCTGAGGACCTGGTTATCTCCCCAGGTGTATGCTATTGTCTTTTCGCAGGTGTTCTAGCTCTAGCCGTGACCATCTCTATTCTTTCGAGGATGATTGCGCTTCGATCGTCTTCGCTTCGCTCGCCAAATTCATTTCTTTACTCATGTATTTTCCTTTCACTTGTTGGTAGTAGATTTTTCTCCGCCCAACATTTTGTATCAAGACAATTTCATAATTGAGTATATGAGATCTTCTATTCATTTATTTTGTGTGGATGAGATTAGTTATGGTTCTACTGCATTTTACAGCTTATGTATTCATACAAGGTTTCCATATATTGGAGAGTATTTCGTATGAATACAGCTGGCATGTCTATGTTCCTAGTCCTACGTATTTTAGGACTGGGGCGTTACAGTTAGGACACAAGTGTCCAAACCCAAGGAATTCAATGTATCAGTAAAAAGAATTCATTCGAACCCTAAAGAAATCAATTTTTTTTTGTGTGAAATCCACAATCAGGCATATGACGTGTTCCCCATGTGCACACATGTCTAAGGGGGTCCATTCATGTCTAGGAAACTGGACACGAAGTGTCCAAATTCGAAATGGATCCCACACCTGAAACTGGCAGTGAGGACTGCCTCGTGCAGCCATGTCGAGTCCAATAGGACTCGGCACACAACACGAGAAGGGTCGTGTACGTGTCCAGTGATAGAGTGGGTCAAGGTCTAGGGAATAGACACCCAGAATCGGGTCTAGACCGTGTCGTGTCCGAACTAAACGTGCGTATCAGATACGATCTTCCGCGCGTGTGCAGCAGTGCGTGTCCCGTGCGCGTGTGATTGCTCCCAAACCACTGAACAAAAATCCATGAAAATTTGTGAGCCTCGTGTCTGTCACCTAAACAATGTCCACACAAAATTTTGTGTCAAGACGTGCTATGTCGTGTCCGCTACAGTGCTCGAGAGGCAGGGCAACCGTGCGTGGTGTCGTGCAGCGTGTCCACGGCCGTTTCCGACACGGAAACGACACAAAAATACTTTCAGTATTCATGAAATATATTATACACACATAGATCTAAAATTCTATGTAATTAGTTTTTCAAAAATCAAAAATAAAATCCTTTGTGACATTTCATCAAACACATGCACATACACCATGATACGTGTCCGATACGGATACCAAACGGACACGAAATCCACCCAAACTCTAGGGACAGCTAGAGGACACCTAGGGCTAGCCTAATATGCAAAGAAAATGGAATATTAAATAAATTGAAGGGATTTTACCTATAGGTGCAATTTACAAGGAAAAGTCTCAAATGGGGGTGTTCTCTTTGATAGCCAAATGCTCCAATTTGGTTCAAACCTGAGATTTCTCTCCATGGACATGAAATAGAGCTAGATTAGGAACTAATGCAAAAGACTAGAGTGAAAAAGGAATTAAAATGAAGGATCTAGGGATTGGAGAAGAAATGACATTACCTCTTTCTCCAAAATGTTGAAATCTCAATAAAGAGGCAAGAACAATAAATGAAGAGATTATTTATAGGGGAATAGCCCTAGATGGCTGGTCATAAAGTGATAGTTAGGGTTAGGGTTGATTTTAATAGGCTATGGACCTATTTGCACTAGTCATGGAACCAAATTCTAAGTATCAAGCCTATTGACCAATTCACTAAGCCTTCTATTCAAGTCTTGATTCCTACATGACTAACTTAGATTGACTTAAGTTAGACTAGGGTCTCACCATGCTAATCAAGTCACCTTAACTAGAGTCAACATCTAGGTTAGTCTCTTAAGTCACAACTAGTAAAAGTCAAATCAACAATCGTTAATCCAATTAATAAATAAATAATACTAATAAGTCAAAATGACCAAATTACCCCTAGGCTAAAAATGATAATTAGATATTCAAAATCACATGGTTAGGCTCTAGGGCAGACAGTCTCTACGGTTTCACTAGCTACACATCAAAATCACAAGTCATGATATTTAAATAGTTTTAAAATGATTAAAAATCACCAAAAATCATATTATTAATTAAATATCATAATTAAATAAATTAAAACACAAAATTTCAAAATTACCCTCATTTTAGAAACTGGGTGTTACAACTGCACCCAAGCCATCATCAAATGCCGCTGCCACAAGATAGTGGCTCCACTATCAAGACAGCCTGTGTTCCAGCGACTGCGACCTACTGCGCCTTTCCAACATCATCTCGGAAATATGATGCCAATTGAAGACGTTGTAACGGCCTGCTCTCAACTAGATGCATTACTCAGACGTCTCAGTTAGGCGCATCGTCTCAGTCAAGCGCATCACAATCTTCTGAAGGAGTCCACCGTCAAATCTTCTTCGAATAAGGAGATCCATAATCCGCAGTGCCAACACTCGCCAAGGAGGAGGGTCGATCAAATTCATTTTTTTCGAGAAGTCAAGAGGGAGACAAACGAAACTCTCTCAAATCATGACATTCGGCACAACACCTTCTCCTAGGGCCCCCATACCCATCCAGCCAGAAGATATCCTTCATACGGCTTAGTCATGAAACATTCCTCATGCGGCTCGGTCATGAGATGGCCTCATGCGGCTCGGTCAGAAGGCATTCCTCATGCGGCTCGATCATGAGACATTCCTCATGCGGCTCGGTCATGAGACGTCCTTCATGCAGTTCAGTCACGAGACATTCCTCATGCGGCTCGATCATGAGACGTCTTTCATGCGGCTCGGTCATAAGACATTCCTTCATGCGGCTCGATCATGAGATATTTCTTCATGCGACTCGGTCATGAGACGTCCTTCATGCGGCTCATGCGGCTCGATCATGAGACATTCTTTCATGCGGCTCAGCCATGAGACATCCCTCATGCTGCTCGGCCAGGAGACATCCTTCATGCTGCTCGCCACAGAAGATTAGTTGATGCACGTGACAAGTTGACCAGGTCTCAACTGCTCATATTTGCTACGACGACAAATCCTAACAAATCCCCAGCTATCATCCACAGACCGAGTCTCGAGGCATGATTACGGCCATGTAGCCCGGGGATTTGCCACGTGACCATCTATGCGGCTCAAAATATCCTTTATCCCGAAATTAATATAAATAACAGGGCACCACACCCATGCAAAGGGTTGGAAATCCAAGACTGGCAACCTTCGAAAAGCAATTTATTCATGAGCTAAGGACTACGTCAGATAGTCCAAGGGGTAAGGCAGAGTTGATAACACTTTCCCGAGCCTCTACCGTTACCTCCCATAATCAAAACTAAACAATTGTACTTAGATTGTTTCCTAGGATTTCTTTCTAGGTTTTTCTTTGTACAAACGAGTTTGCAATCAATTTCAGTATTTATGTAAACCTATCTTTGATTTTTTAATGGCAAACAATATATATATATATATATATATATATATATATATATATATATATATATATCCAATTTTCCCCAGAGACAAAGTCTCTGGGGAAAATTCCATAAGTTATCGTCCAACCCAACGTCATCCTCATGCCCCGGCCCAATATGTCAATGATCTAGTCAGGAAAGGAGCAAAGTACATTCATCCAACAAATGTTGCACGAGCAATAAAGTAAATACAAGAAATAAATGAACCAGAACATGTGACACGGAACATGTCATGCGATGCAACCTGCGACACAAACAACTATGAGAATAACCATGATCAAGAATAAACGCGAGTAGAAACCAGGTGCAATTAAAATACCATGTTCAATATGTGGTCAGGCTGGGGTAATACGACACATCCAAAGATGTATATTAACGATGGGCATACAACACAACATATATGAGGGTATACGTGCTATTTACATTATATACGATATCAATTGGGTGTGACCACATACATACTTAGCATTTTCTCACTCCCGAGACACAAAACAATATCAATAACGATAAGTCGTGATCAATATACGATAAACATAACACAAGTCATGATCAATATAAGATAAACAAGTCACGATCACGACCATGAACAATAAACACGAATCATGATCATGATCTAAACAGGATCACGTGCCAAGACGGCGTCGCAATATAAGATATGTCATGACGAAAAAATATTGTATTTATAATGTATTAAGAAACATAAGTATGGAGTGTACTTGCCTTAGGTCCAATAGCTGACTTGGTGCCTAGTCCAAAAGCTATAAATAAATCCACATGAAAAAACTATTTTAAATCCTATAAATTCCCTAAAGAACTTCATAATATTGTTTCTAATCCCAAAACCGATTAATAAACCATTGGGCTCAACCCAATTATCAAGTCAAAATTAATTTTATAGAAAACTAAGGCTTGGTCCATATGTCTACTACATGTTATTGGAAACCCAATTCTAAATTAAAATATTTCATCCATTAAATAAAACCTCATATTTACTACTCATTAGACCAACATCAAGTGGCCCAAATATATAATTGTAGAAGCATGGAAAAGAATAAAGAAATATCCATGCGGCCAAGGATCTCCATGCGGCTCAGAGAGCTCATGCGGCTCAGGGACCCATGCGGCTCAAGCGTCTATGCGGCTCGAATAGTTCCATGCGGCCCAGAGAGGAGCCACGTGGCCCTCAACAGCTCTTTCCTTTGTCTTCTACTGCATTTAATACCTTGACGGCTGACAGCTCTGACCTATGACAGAAAGATACAATAATGACTCTGTCATAGTGGCAGACTCCTAGGGAAACGAAGGATATCTCTGACACAATCCGTCAAACCCCAAAAGACCTTTATGCGTCCTTGACATATGGACAGTCGTATGCGGCTCAAACAGAGACCACCCCATGCGGCTTAGGCCGAAGCTATCCCATGCGGTTCACGAGAACTACCCCATGCGGCTCAAGCAGAGGCTATCTCCATGTGGCTCACGAGGACTATCTCTATGCGCCTCACGAAGAAAGCACCCATCATGCGGTCACCTACGCTCATGCGGCTCAGATCACCACCATGCGGTTCAAATGTTCAGGGGCCACTCCCAAGCAGCCTTGACACGTGGCCAGCCTTATGCGGCTCAATGGGGAGCAGTCCTCATACGGCTCAGATTTTCTAAGTGGCTCGCGGTTAAGACACGTGGCATGATAATGGGATACGTGGCATCAAATCGGCCGAAATCCATCAATAAATCCCAATAAAATATTGGGATCAAATCAGATCATTTGTAATCAATCAAATTAAACACGTGGCAGGAGATCCGAGCTTAGCATAACAAATCATAAAGGATTTATGGCAATCATTATTAATTGCCCATAGAGATTTGATGCAATCATATTAATTGCTTAAATCTATTATGAACGGCCCAGATTCATTGATCCTTAACCGCCAACTTTTGAGAATGGACAATCATTACAAACCCTAATGATGCCCCCCACTCTTATAAATAGCAAGGTGCCATTCCCTTGCAACAAGGACACAGAGAGAGAGAGAGAGAAGAGAGACAAAGACAGAGAGAGAATAGAAGAGCAGAGAGCAGAGAGCACGCCCCCCTCGGATCCAGAGAGAATAAAGAGAGCATTTTTTCATCAACACCAAGCAGTTCTTCTACAGAGCCAAGGCTGCACCCGATCGTCCAAGGAGTAAGGCAGAGCTGCCATCGCTTTTCCGAGCCTCTATCGTCACCCCCCAGAATCTAAAATAAACAATTGTACTTAGATTGCTGTACCTAGGTTTTCGTCCCTAGGCTTTCTTTGTACGAGCGAGTTTGTATTGTGAGTCTAAAGTTCAGTCCTCCGATAATTGTTCTGTACTTTTATAATCAATGGCAAATACGATGGCAACTCTACTGGGGATAAACTTCTCCACGGCTGAGGAGTTGGTGACGCAATCGGATGCAACCAAACTTGGCTCCACGCAACAGAAGATGGTCGTCCGCTTCGACCAACAGGCGTTTAAAGAAATGCCCTCTGAGGGAAGCGCTGGCCCGATCCAAAAGCAAACCCGCGCAAAGAAAGCTTGCAGCGAGTGGAGGCCAAAGTCATTTGCTCCTTCCCAAGCTCTGGACGGAGTACTCTCTGCTGCCCAAGACGGCGAAGGCGACTCTCGTGCGGCCCCACTTCAAGCCATAGAGGACTCTGCTGTCCCCTAGTCCGGCAGAGGAAAGCACTACGATGCTGGACTTGCAGGGGTAAAGAGCGATTCTATGCGCTCCAGGAAGAAACCAAAAAAGGGCACTAGCCGCAAAACGAAGACTCATGCGGCCAAAATTGCCGGCCGCATGAATGATGACCATACGGCTGAGACTGCTAGCCAAATGAATAATACTCATGCGGCCCGGATTTCCGGCCGTATGAAGAACACTCATGCGGCCAGGATTTCCAGCTGCATGGAGAAGACCTATGCGGCTACGACTGCCAGCGGCATGAAGGTTATTGATTCCAGCCGTATGATGCCTACTCCACGCGGCTCTGTCTTCGATCGCCTCTCCTATGGTCCTGATCTCTTGTGCTCCCAAGAAGACATGTCTGACTCTCTCCAGCACCCCTTAGACTCTTCCTACTATGTGCCCTCGCGCACTAGAGTGAAGAAGTCTAGGACAGCACGAGCTTGGCAAACTCGGTCCGCTGATCTGACCTCTGACCATCCGAGCGTTCCACATACTATTATACGGGCCTCTGATGGGAAGTTGTACAGAACCACTCGAGTCCAGCCCCCGGTGGCAAACGGACAGAGAGGTTCCCAAAAGTCTTCCAAAATCTAGGGAGCAAACGTTGTCGCTCCGGACCCATCTGACTTGCGTGAGGCTATCCTCCACAAACGCAAGGAAAGAGAAGGGGCCTCGAGGTGCAAAGAGTCCTCCCACGGGCGTCACTGCACCCAAATCATTGTCAACTGCTGTTGCAATAACGTGACGATACGAGAAGACTGGCAGTCCGCCTTTCAAAGACTGCAACAAACATGTTCAGAAGATGAGGCACTTCCCGTCGTTTCCTGCAAATCTGCTCAGAAAAACCCCGCCGATGGGAGAGAGAAGAAGACAAATGTTCCCAGCCCGAAGATTTCAACCACTATGACTAAGAGACTGTCGTCTAAGCGGGTGCCCACCATCGGAGTTTTCTAAGGTACCCGTTCAAAGATGAAATCTGCTACAGTGGGAGATTCATCGTCCACACCACTGGGGGTTGCTACAACTGGGGGTAGCATTCCTCCGAACCTTCACGACAATCCAATGTTCCAAGAAAACGAGCTGGGGGAAGCAACTTTCCCATCAGATGTAGTAAATCCCGACGTCCCCGAAGACGTCCACAATTTCCAAAACGAGGCGAACTCGAAAGCTGGGGGTACTGTTCCTTCTGAGTCCGAACCAGAGGAAGACATTCCCATATACCCCGATGACTTCTCATTACAGGGGTATGATTCGGAGTGTACGTCATCCACCGTCCCTTCCACATCTACTCATGTCAGGACGGCATTCATGACAAACGACGAACATGATGGTCCCAGTGATCGCCAGCGCATCGACACTCGGGAGGCCATACTGCATGTCTTGGTCAAATCTGTAGACAAGATCAAAGCGGCCCTTCCAACTCTCTAAGGAGGGACGCCTGGCCAAACAAGCACGAGTCCCGCGGTCAATACGGACTCGAACTCAGCGGCACCGAACCCAGGCAACAATCCTCCTGAAATGACGGCCCCCACCGCTGTGGATGAGGCCAGGGAAGCAAAAAGAGAGGTCCAGGAGCTCCGAGCCATGTTTTACGCTCGAGAAACCTCTCAAGACCTCAGAATACGGCAACCATACCCTGCTGCATGGAGGGATGTCCCCTTCCCACCAAGATATAAGCCGTTCAATATTAATCCTTATGATGGCAAGACCTCCGCCAGTCGGTACATCACTTACTTCGAGGTCACCACTGACCATCTGCCCCATGACGATGCCATCCTTACACGATTATTCATCGGGGCATTGGAAGGAGTCGCCTTCGACTGGTATCGCAACCTGCCAGACAACTGCATCCACTCCTTCGCCAGCTTCAAGCGCATGTTCTTGGAGAGATTCTACGAAGTAGGACAGGACATCACGATGTCCACCCTCATGGACGTCGTTCAAGGGTAGAAAGAGCTGACAAGGAACTATATTGAGCGGTTCCGCCAAACCGCCATGAAGCTACCGTCTGGTAATCCGGATTCCTCCTTAATTGAAATTTGCCAAAAGAGACTGCTTCCAACAATCAGCCTCTGGATGGACGAAAGTCAATTCAAGGACTGGAAGACGTTTATCATTAGTGCCACTAGCGCCGAAGAACGGTTGAAGAAGGCTCGCCAACTGGGATTGCACATCTCAGAGAGAAAGGACAAGGGCAAGCGTCCCAACGCCAACACCAACAATGGGGGTAGCTCCACCAACAATCGGGACAACAAGGGCAAGCAGGCTATGGTGGCCGACATAGCGCAGAAACCTGAGTCAAAACCGGCAGACAAGCAATGGCCACAAAAGACCTACTCCTTCGAAGACGGCCACGTCAAGCCCATCTTGGACATGCTCATACAAGGAGACAGAATTTAGCTCCCTCCACCAAGACGGGAACCCCGACCGACATAAATGGAGAACCCAAAGTACTGCCATTACCACCGCTACGTCCACCATGCTACACACGACTGCTACCAACTGAAACGGTACATCCAACATCTCATCGATTCGAACGCTCTGGCCATCGATTTTGAAGAGGTAACTGTGGCAGACAATATGGTATCAGTATAATTTGGCAGCTTTCCTCCAACGGAGACTCAAGACGGTGTGATCCCCATCCCTCTGGCGATAATAGAGATTGCCAATCTTTCATCTCTCCGAAATCAGGCTGCTGGTCTAGTGCCTCTCACCACATCACGAGGGGAGGTCATGTGGGTCCATCCAGACTTAGTATCTGAAGTGACTCTTTCCATACCATCTTCCATTCGCAAGGGCAAGAGTGGAAAAGTCAGATCATGCCGCACAATATCGACAGATATCGAAGAAGTCGCAGCCGTCGTCACTCGGTCTGGGGCACAATCCCAACCTGTGGCTGATAACTCGGCTGAAGATCATCAGCCCACTACAGCTGACACTCTAGGACCTTCTCAGCCTCCGATGAACGACAAGCCTAGGCCAAAGGAGACTCGCTTTGACAAATCCCTCCGAAAAGAGGCACCGTAGGGGCTGGAGAGGCCCTACAACTTCGACATCTTGGTGCAATTGGCCAATACCCCGGCCAAATTGTCATTATACGAGCTCCTGAGACTCTCAAAGGATGTTCGTACGGCTTTGAACGATGTACTCCAGAATGCCGACGCCTATCTGGCTCAGGTCAACCTCACGGGAGAAAATTCGCCTACAGATCTCCAAGACAGTGCTTGCACGGGAGCGATGCCCAATATTGTCTTCACTCTGCAGGATATGCTCATCAAAACCAACCTACACGATCGCCCGTTATATTACACTGGATACATCGGCGATGTAAAGGTGGATCGGATGCACATTGATCCTGGCTCTTCCATAAGCATCATCCCGAAGGGTCTGTTACATCATCTCCGCATCCCTATGCATCGTCTGACGCCAACAAGCACCGCCATCAGCGGTTTCAATTCGGGCAGGAGCTACCCAATTGGGAAAATTCGTCTGAAGTGCCAAATTGGAGATCTCCAGTCGGAAGTCACCTGTTACGTCATAGATACAGACACTTCTTACAACATCCTCTTGGGGTACCCTTGGATACACGATTATATGATCGTGCCTTCCACGCTGCACCAATGCTTCAAATATGTCGACAAACACGGCTTTATGAGGATAGAATTTGCTGACATCGATCCCATCAAAGGGGTCGAATCCTACTACTCAGACTCCTACCTATACGAAAAATTGAAGAGGCACCTTGGTGAAGGAAATGTGCAAGCTTGTACCGAGACAACCACAGGATCAGAAGAACCTCTGACGATCCACCTCCAAGCTCGCAAACCTGGCAAGTTTGCACCCCTTACAGCCACTCTGCGTAAGGACGCAATCAGCCTTTCAGCACAAGAAGAGCAAATGATAATCCAGCTGCCAAGGTCCGGCCAAGTGTCGAGTCCCACAATGGAGCCACTGACAATCAGACTGCCTAGGGTTGGCCAGCCACAAATGGAGAAGCTCAATCCCTCCGACCAGCCAATGACGATACGCCTTCCAAGGAAAAATCGTCACCCCGATACAAAGTCGGAGGCTTCTAGCGAGCCAACAACTCCCCGCCCAGCATCAGGTACCAAACTGGGGGTCGCTAGTTTGCCAACAACTCCACGCTCGGCTCCACCAGCTGAACCCCTGACGATCAAGCTGCCCAGGTCGTCCTCTCAGTCTTCATTTATACAGGGGGTAGCCGAAGAAGAACCGGAGCTAGCCAAGTATGTGGCTGCCCACACTGATGTTCCCTCCGCAGATGATGTAATTCTGCTAGAAAAGATACCTTACTTCATCAATAAAGGGCTATCTTTAAACTACCTCGAGCTTGATAAGCTTTGTATAATGTATGCTACGGAACACGGTATAGGCACTCACCTACACACACAGGTGACAAATGTGTACACCGCAAACCAGCTTACTCTATTGGAAGACACTTACCGCATAATCGAGGGAGGGGACCATCCAATCATCTTCGGTCGGAAGGACGACCCGCAGCCATTCACCATAGAAGAAGTCGACCTTGAATCAGATGCCGGGAGACTGCCTCTGTATCTTTATAGCCCCCAATCCAAATACCTCATGCAAAAACAGGGGTATGATCTGGAGACTACGCCAGGCTTGAACTACGGCACTGGGCGACGATTACCTTTAAAGCTACCAATCCCGGCTGGCAAACCACGGGACTACTACAGCAAGACCCGATGTGGATTAGGGTATGTTACGCCCACAACGACCCCTGAAAGTTCAGATGAGGAATGCGAATGGCATTCACATTCAACTGGGTCACCAACTTCTGATTCAGACACCAGCATCGGAGACGTATTCAGACAAGTCCTGTCAGTCAACATGGCATTCGCCGACGCTTACGAAAAAGCTGAAGACATCCCTGAAATCCTCGCGTTAGAGCCGTGGGACCAACAGTTGGATGTATAATAGGAAAAGCGATTCGAACAGAGAGAACCTCCAACTGAAGATGAGGTCATACAAGTGGATCTCGGCAGCGAATCTTCTCCAAAACTAATCTTCGTCAGTAAAAGCCTAACAGAAGAAGTACGAGAATCGCTGCTGGAACTTGTCAAAGAATATATTGATGTGTTCGCCTGGAGCTATGAAGACATGCCAGGACTAAACCCCGAGGTTTCCCTTCACAAGCTCAACATTCGGCCAGATGCAAAGCCGGTCAAACAACAACAGCGACGCTTCCATCCGGGCATCATGGATGCGATCGAAGCCGAAGTCAACAAACTGATAGCCAGCGGCTTGCGAAGAGAAACATCCAGACTGGGTCGCCAACATAGTACCGGTCCTCAAAAAGAATGGGAAGATTCGAATCTGCATTGACTTCCGCAATCTGAACGAGGCATGTCCCAAAGATGAATTCCCCCTCCCTATCACAGACATCATGATCGACAACATATGCGGCTTCGAACGCATGTCATTCATGGATGGTTTCTTGGGGTACAACCAAATTAAGATGTCTCCTGACGACGAAAAGCATACGTCATTCCGAACACCAATTGGCACATACTGCTACACAGTCATGCCTTTCGGTTTAAAGAATGCTGGCGCCACATATCAAAGAACCATGAGTATCATCTTCAGAGACCACTTACGCAAACGGTGGAGTGCTATGTTGATGATATCGTCGTTAAGAGTCGCTGTAAGGAAGACCATCTCCAGGATCTGAGGACGGTATTCGACCTGATGCGAGCACACAACCTGAAGATGAATCCCACAAAATCTTTATTGGGCGTATCCAGCGAAAAATTCTTGGGTTTCATCATCACCGCCCAGGGTATCCATGTTGACCCTGAGAAGACGAAGGCAATCATGGAGATGGGTCCTCCGAGAAATCTCCGAGAACTTCGAGGCCTCCAAGGGAGGCTAGCTTACATCAGGAGGTTCATTTCTAACCTCTCCGGGCGATGTCGGCCATTCACCCATCTCATGAAGAAAGGCGTCTCGTTCGTATGGGATGAAGAATGCCAGCGTGCCTTCGACAGCAGCAAAGAATATTTGTCGAACCCTCCAGTCCTGGTAGCTCCGGTTGCTGGAAAACTATTCCTGCTCTAAGTACGAGCAATGGAGCATTCCCTCGGTGCTCTGCTGGCACAAAACAACGATGCAGGCCATGAACAAGCTATATATTACCTTAGCAGAATGATGATTGGGCCAGAGTACCGATACACCATCGTAGAGAAAGAATGCCTCGCCCTGGTGTTCGCCATTCAAAAGACGCGATACTATGTCACAGGACAAACCATACATGTGATCTCCCGAGTCAACCCCCTCAGGGTCCTCATGACGAAACCAGGGGCACTCAGCTCTCGCCTCGCTACATGGGCAATATTGCTGTCCCCCTATCATATGATCTTCGTCCCGTAAAAGGCTGTTAAAGGTCAAGCTCTGGCAGATTTTTTAGCAGCTCACCCAGGCTCGAAGTCGTCCAGAATATATGAAGGAATCCTAGATGAGGTCGCTGACTCGCATGCAACCTCTCACGATGATATATGGCGAATGTTCTTCGACGGCGCCTCAAGGACCGGACCTAAGGGCAATATCGTCGTCGGAGTCGGGGTGGTGTTGGTTTCTCCTTCCGGATTGGTGATCAACCGCGCTTACTATCTCACAGAGCCCTGCTCTAACAATCTGGCCGAGTACAACGCTTTGGTCATCGGCATCCAACTTGCAAGAGAGCTGGGGATAGAATATCTTGAAGCATACGGCGATTCACAGTTAATCGTCAATCAGATCCGGGGTTCATACGAATTCCGACATGAAGACATGATCCCCTATCACCAAATAGCAATCAACATCATCTCGTCGTTCGAGGGGTTCTTCATCGAACACGTTCCCAGACTCCAAAATATCGAAGCCGATGCCTTTGCAGGCCTTGCCGCTTCCCTAGCAGTGCCAAATCATACTCATCATTCGGTTGATATAATAGGCTACGAACTGGTCTGTCCCAGGAACAACGTTCAATTCGTCGCAAGTTATTCCGCTCAGGTGATCGACGAAGCGCCAGACTGGAGTTAACCATTCATTGACTTCGTAGTCTACGACATCCTGCCCGAGAACCCAAAGGAAGCCACTTCCATCAAAAGGCATTCTCTCAGATTCTTCTACGATACAGAGACGAAAATGCTGTATCGGCGATCCTACGATGGGCTATTGCTTCGGTGTCTGTCAAATGCAGAAGCCAAATAAGCTGTACGCGAAGCTCATGACAGTGTCTGCGGGGCCCATCAGCCTGGCCCTAAACTGCAAGATCGTCTTCGCCGAATGGGCTACTACTGGCCCACGATGGTAGCAGATGCGATAGACTATACGAGAAAGTGCAAAGCTTGCCAAGTCCATGCGGACTTCATCCACCAGCCATCCAAATTTCTACATTCGACAGTAGCGTCCTGGCCATTCAAAGCATGGGGAATGGATATCATTGGTCCAATTACTCCACCTTCTTCCCGAGGACATCGCTTCATACTCGCAATCACAGATTACTTATCCAAATGGACGGAAGCTGTTCCGCTTGCAGAAGTCAAAACTTCAAACGTGATCAGCTTCCTCAAGCATCACGTCATCTACCGCTTTGGACTGCCCCGAAAGATCATCCACGATAATGGTCCGCAGTTTGCAAGCCACGCCTTCTATCGGTTTTGTGACAAGCACCGCATCCAGAATATTGCTTCAACGCCATACAATCTAGCAGCGAATGGGTTGGCAGAAGCATTCAACAAAATAATCATCAAACTGCTCAAGAAGTTTGTATCATCCAACAAACGCGAATGGAACGAGAAGCTTGGTGAATGCTTATGGACATACCGCACCACAGCCCGAACAGCCACAGGGAACACACCATTCTCCCTGGTGTATGGAAGTGAGGCAGTCCTCCCGTTGGAGACTCAAATACCCTCGCTCCGCATCGCTCTCACTTATCAATTAACGACGGACGATAACTACCGTCGTCGACTACAAGAGTTGGAGGCCTTAGATGAAAAGCGCCTCCTGGCTCAGCAATGGATCGAGCTATACCAAGCATGCATCTCCGGAGCCTTCAACAAGAGGGTTAAAATCAGAACATTCCAAGTAGGCGATCTCGTTCTGGCAGTCCGGAGGCCGATGGTCATGACTTACAAAACCGTCGGCAAATTCCAACCAAAATGGGAAGGTCCATTTATCGTTGAGGCCGTATTCTCCAACGGTGCTTACCGTCTCGCAAAACAAAACGGAGACTTGCTCATACTGCCCGTCAATGGCAAGTTCCTGAAGAAATATTATGTCTAAATAACATTTTCCAGATCGTCGAGTCATGTACCCGCTGGTACCGCTGAACTCATATTCCAAAATTCCAGACTATTGAGTTATGTACCAGCCGGTATCGCTGAACTCATATTCCAAATTCCAGATTATTGAGTCATGTACCTGCTGGTACCGCTGAACTCACATTCACAATCCCAGATTATTGAGTCATGTACCCGCCGGTACCGCTGAACTCATATCCACAAAATTCCAGATTATTGAGTCATGTACCCTCCCGTACCGCTGAACTCATAATCTTCTAGATTATCGAGTTATGTACCTGCAGGTGCCTCTGAACTCACATTTCGGTCACTCTTTCAGATAGTAAGTCATGTACGACCATACCTATGAACTTTTTTCCTGAAAGAGATCCTCCCTCATGATCCATTACCCGCACTTCCAGTGCACAAAAAGGGTAACAGATCCACAAATTTCCAAAACGGCCATGTCGATGTTACCTCTGAGTCGTTTCACTTCCGCCAAAAAACAAATCACCCCTTTACCTAGAACTTCTATGTCCTCATTACCTCTGAGTCGTTCTATGTACCCTCCTTCATTGAGCCCACTCCTGCCATGTCCTCATTACCTCTGAGTGGGAAGGCTTCGTCGAAGAAACCTTCATGCTTGCCATGTCCTCATTACCTCTGAGTAAGTATGCTGATTCCCTTTCGACTTATTATCCGTACCCACAACCGGAGTACGCCAAGGATAATAGGTCCATAAATATCCTTTATTGAGCCCACTCCTGCCATGTCCTCATTACCTCTAAGTAGGAAGGCTCCGTCGAAGAAACCCTCATACTTGCCATGTCCTCATTACCTCTGAGTAGGTATGTTGGTTCCCTTTTCATCCAATTATCCATATCCTAAGCCAGGGTATGCCAAGGATAATAGGTCCATAAATATCCTCCGTTGAGTCCACTCCTGCCATGTCCTCATTACCTCTGAGTAGGAAGACTCCACGGTAAAACCCTCATACTTGCAATGTCCTTATTACCTCTGAGTAAGTATGTTGGTTCCCTTTTCATCCTGTTATCCGTATCCTAAGATAGGGTACGCCAAGGATAATAGGCCCACAAATGTCCTTTGCTAAGTCTCTTAGTACAGGCCCACCATTCCTCATCATGTCCCGGGAGCCCAGCTGCTCCATGGCATTCTCTCTTCCGATATCCGGAACGTCCATAATCACCTTGCCATGGAATTGTTCTAGGTATCCCCATCAAACTTGTTATCCGTACCTAAAACCAAGGTATGCCAAGGATAACAGGTCCACAAACAAGTCCCCCATTTGGGACAAACGCCACCACAACACCACAAACACAACAGGCATTACAAATAAAGGATGGAATAAAACATACTCTTTTATTTGGAAGCCAAAAACGCATTACATGTTTTGGGACCACGTCCCTCTCAAAAGAAAAGAAAAGGAGAACAGAAACAAAAGGAGAAAAAGGCCGACTATAGTTCGACATTACACAATTCCAGGTGGCGGTCTCTCACCAAGGAGGTCCCCCGCTCAAGCCCCTGTCTAGCTCGGCGTTCAGCCTCCTGGGACAACTGCTCCGTATCACCCAAGTGCATATATGCCCGCCAGTCATCCTCCATCTTCTTCAGGGCAAGTTTCAGATTGGCAGAAGCTCTACTAAGTCTGTCAGCCTCCTAGATAGCAAGCCCCTTCTCAGTACGGACGGCTTCGAGCTCGGACTCCAGGAAGGCCAGCTTTCTCTGGAGCTCGAGGATCTGCTCCCTGGTGTCAATTATCCCGTGGGAGGCAGCCGCCTCCCGAGCCGTGCAATCTTCGCTTCTACGGCTCCATTGATCGTGTAACTGAGACAGATCACGGCGGTCCTTCAGTATAGTCAGCTTGATCGACTCCCGATCAAGCCTCACCTTCTCCATCGCGGTTATGAGGAAAGTGAGCTCTTGATCTATCGCTGCGGACAGATCAGCTTGCTGCAATACATGAAACTGGGCCACAAGACGATCGGCCTCTAACAGCTTAGGCTCCAGAAGCGCAGCTAACCCCGCCCCACCGGGAAGTGTTCTAAGGATGTCGATTTGGCCGCCGGCGTACCAACGGGCCATAGCAAAGGGAGTTTCCTTCTCCACGGCTGCCTCGACCCCTCTCTTCAGATGGCGGTGAAAGCTATCGACGATGTCCTGGGACATCATCCAAAACTTCTGTAGAGGATGGCATCAGAGGGAGTGTGGCCGGCAATGTCGAAGGAGTAGCATCAGAACTTGCCATCCCTGCCACCAGGGAAACAAATTTCGTGCGAAAAGATGTACGAATAGCGGCTAGCTCCTCTTCCGTCGCCCGGAGAGCTTGGATACTTGGCAAGGCGGAAAGGTCAACCCCCGAGACCATATTCAAGGAGGAGGACGCAGGAAGCTTTGTTCCTTGCCCCGGCTGTGCCACCACTTGAGCCCCCGAACTTGAACCAGCTGGAGGCCCTTCAATATAGGTGGGAAGAGAAGGAGGCACACGTGTGTAGGCCTTAAAAATGAAAGTCACGCTGAGTTGATCAAGACAAAGTCTAAAAGTCACGCTGAGTTGATCAAGACAAAGTCTAAAAGTCACGCTGAGTTGATCAAGACAATGTTTAAAAGTCACGCTGAGAGACAGCTCATCATTTGTCAGAGTGTCATTATGACTGACAGCACGACAGTGAAAGAATATTTCCTCGCGTGCCACGTATGCACGGAACTCGAGAGATCACAGCCGACTATTGCGTGACTTTCAAAATCTTCTTCAACAAGACTCAGCCTTCATCAAGTTGGCGTACCAAAAGACCTTATTGTCATTTAATGCGACTGACAAAAGGCAATCAATATCAGAGATTTTGTGTCAGTTGAGGCACGTCGAATCAAGACAGCTGGCCGTTCTGACTCAAGTCTGCGTGTATTTTGAACTTCTATGTTCCTTTCTCAAGCTTACGTGGATTTTGAAGCTTTCTGCCCCAAGTCTGCGTGGATTTTGAAGCTTTCTGCCCCAAGTCTGTGTGGATTTTTGAAGCTTTCTGCCCGAAGTCTGCGTAGATTCTGAAGCTTTCTGCCCCAAGTCTGCGTGGATTTTGAGCTTTCTGCCCCAAGTCTGCGTGGATTCTGAAGCTTTCTGTCCCAAGTCTGCGTGGATTTTGAAGCTTTCTGACCCAAGTCTGTGTGGATTTCGTCTTCAACAAAGTCTACGTGGATTTCATCAAATTGGAGTACGTGGCAGCCATGCCACTGATCTCTCACCCGCGTGTCCTGTAACTTGTACACGACTCATGCATGATTGCCATGTGTCCAACAGTTACAGGCCACGTCCAGTAACTGCTCATAACCTTGCGTATGTTAAATCCTGCATGATTTTCAACTAGGCACAGGTTGTGAAGACAGTTATCCTTTCAGTTATTTTTGACTCTATAAATAGAGTTCTTTTTCTCATTCGTTGTACAGATACATAGCTATCTAAATTGCTGTTGAAATTTTGAGAGCTTTTCTTCTTCGCATCATCCAAGGGATAAAGCGATCGTCTTCTAGATCGGATTCCTACAGTTGTAATTTTCCCAGAAACACAATAAATAAAGCGAATTTATTTATGGAAAACAAATTGGCGACTCTGCTGGGGAAAACTATCTCCTCTTCTGAGATGGCAACAACTCAATGCGACACTTCGTCAGTCGGCTCGACGAAGAAGGTGATATCGATCCAATTCGACCAACTCGCCTACGAAGAAATGCAGCGGGCTAAGAGTGGCAAGCCCACTTCAGCCTCCATCACCACTACCAAGTCGAAGGGACGATCTGTCTACGTCCCTAAGAATCTTTTGGCAACCAATGGTGAAGTTTCTGCCACAGTGTCTACTCCTAACACTGGCAAGGACTCTAATGCAAGCACGCACACTCTTATGTGCTCAAAGACGACAGCAGTCAAAAGTCACGCTGACAGTACTGGTTCCTTAGCCAAATCTGTTCCAGCATGCAATCTCAAAGTCAAAAGTCACGCTGACAGCACTGGCTCCTTAGCCAAGACTGTTCCAGCGTGCAATCTCAAAGTCAAAAGTCACGCTGACAGCACTGGCTCCTTAGCCAAGACTGTTCCAGCGTGTAATCTCAATCCCAAAAGTCACGCTGACAGCACTGGCTCCTTAGCCAAATCTGTTCCAGCGTATATTTCTAAAGTCAAAAATCATGCTAACAGTACTGGTTCTTTAACCAAGCCTGTTTCAGCGTGTATTCCAGCATACTATAAGAAGAATAGCTCTTTAGCTATCTCTTCTTCTTTGCCAAGTTCTACTGGAACTGGGGGTGGTTTTGCTAGAACTCCTTCACAAATGGCACACAAAGTCCCTTCGAAAAGGAACAACTCTTTAGTTGTTTCTTCTGCTCCTATAGTGCTTACTTCAGGAACAGCTTTGACTGATAGTTTTGTTAGTCAAGGAAAAGGAGATGGTCTTTTGACTACTCTTCCCTCTGGACATTCTATGTCTCAAAACTTGAATAAGTCCAAGAAGAAACATTTCTTAAAGTCTTCTTCTATGACTTCTTCGAATTGGGCACAGAATTTGTCTATAAAAGGGGGTTTGTTACCAACTCCTAATCAAGGGGGTGATTCATTTCTTCCTTCTCTACAAATATCCAGATCAATGGAAGGAAAACTCCAAGTGTCAAAAACCAATATTTTACTTCCAACTGATCTAAGAACAAAACTTAATCAAATCCGTTTGGAAAGCACTTCTGCAAGAGATCCAGATGTAGAGTATGCTAGAAATTATGTGGCTCATATTAATCACTCTCTATATAATCAAGAGTCATCAAGACCCAAGAACTGGAAATATATTCCTAAAAATACACAAAGAATGTTCTCTGATGTACCTCAATCTTCACAAACAGATTTACGAGAACACCTTCAACAGAAGAGAAGGAATAATTCTGTGTCAATGGATCTTGACCATGCTGAATGTGACTTCCAGCCAAGAGTCATAATTCAATGCAGATGTCAATCAATGGATCAGAACCATGTTGATCATGAGTGTGACTTCCAACCGAGAGTCACAATGCAATGCAGATGTCAAACTAAACGACAATCTGTCTTCAATCGGATTCAGTGTGAACCCATGCCTGATGAAGATGAACCTCTGTTTGCTTCTGTCAACATGACCTCTCGGGATACTGGGGGTAGAACTGATAATCCAGATGGAGTATACAGAGGCACCAGAGCAAGAGTCCTGGCTTCTAGTCAAAGGACTTTGATTTCTGAAGATGATTCTGAATTTCTTGGAGAATCTAACTTCCCACCTCTTCTTACTGGGGGTAGTTCTCCTACAAATGACTTTGATACACAAAGTAATGATTCAGAACATACAACATCCACCAGTTCATCAATAATCCCTCGTACAGTCACGACTTATATGGTCGATGGGAATACTGATGAACCTTCTTCTTCCTTGACTCCTCAAGAACAAAGAATTGCTTCTTTGGAATAGCAAATAAAATCCATGGCTGACACTATGAAGTCGATGTATGAACTCATGGCAACCCAGATACAAAATCGATAGACTGTACCAGATGCCGTACCAATTGACACTGGTATAAGTCCAGTACATGTTCCTCCAGCAGTACAATCCAATACTCCTAGACAAGCTCAACCAAATCCTAATCTCTCCGAAGCTGGGGGTAGTGCTTATAATGCTGTTCCTCCTCCCAACTATTCTCTGCAAGCTACAACTCCATAATCCTCCGGAGTTGTTACTGAAGAATTGAGGAATCTCAAAACTCAATTTGAGGCATTCAAACAGAATGATGGTTTACAAAGGTTAGGCATCAAGCAACCTTATCCAATAGAATGGAAGCAAGTATCATATCCTCCTAAATACAAGCCTCCTACTATCTCATTCTATGATGGAACCACTTCTCCAAGTCAATTTATTAATCACTTTAAAGTGATGACTGACCAGCTGCAACCAAGTGACGCCCTCCTTACTCGGGTGTTTGTCGGATGTCTCAAAGGAACGGCTTATGAATGGTATAGAAGCCTTCCGGATGGGTGTATTACTTCATTTGCCGGTTTCAAACAAATATTTCTTGAACGGTTCTATGAAGGGCTCAATGACATGACTATGTCTGCTCTTATAAGAATCAAGCAAAAAAATAATAAAACTACAGAGGAATTCATTGAATGGTTTCGAAGAGAAGCTCTGAAGATGCCTCTTGGAACTCCTGATGCTGTCACCATCGACACATGCAAATCAAATTTGTTGCCAATCATCAGCATGTGGATAGGATCTACTCAATTTCAAGATTGGCCTTCCTTCATAGTTAGTGCTAAGGCCGCAGAAATTAGTGCTAAAACCTTCAAAGGTTTAGGAGTGCAGATGACTCCCAAAGAAACAGGTCAAAGTAATAACAATAATGCTAAATCCAATACTCGCAAGCGAAAAGAAACCCTTGAAGTTAATCTTCAGAGTAAAGATGCATTGACTGTTCAAACTCCCCCTGCCTCTACGACTCAACAACCAAGAGCACCTCGTCCCAAAGAAGAATACTCTTTTGATGACGATGATGTCCTTGGTATCTTTGAATGTCTGCTGAAAGGTAATAAAATACAATTACCTGAAATCAAGAAACCTGATGAAGCTGGTAAGACGGATCATCCTAAATACTGTCTATACCACAGAATGTTGGGTCACACAATTCGTACATGTTATGTACTGAAAGGAAAGATCCAAGAAATGATTAAATCTGGAGCCATCTCTCTTACTCCGAAAGAGAAGACCGTCACCTCCAATGTCGTCTCTATGCAATTCGGAGATTTCCTTCCTCAACTCCTTGAAAGCGGGATCGTTCCTATTCCCAAAGCAACTCTTGAAATAGTGAACATTCCTCCTCCACAGTCTGAATGATTAGTACCAATCACTATGGAAACAGAAAAAATTATATGGATTCATCCTGATCTAGTGGCAGATTTTGAATCTCCTTCTCTCCAAAAGACTACTTCCCGAAAATCTAAGAAGGCTGGGAAAACTAAATCATGTCATATGACTTCTATCGGATCCACTTCCGACACAGAGTCAAAAGATAAGAAAGAAGCACTTGCTGGTGCTACTAGAACAGGGAAACCTTATCTAAAGGATTATTCCAAGAGTCCTGAGGATACTCCCGATATCCCTCCTGCTGACAAAGATGCTCCTGATGTTCCTCTTGAGGTAGAATCATCCACAGCACCTGTTCCTTCAACTGCTCCGGTTGAACCTGCTCCTTCCAAGCCCACAGCTCTTGAGAAAGGCAAACAACAGGCTCGATTTGATAAGCCAATCAAGAAGTCCCCTCCTCTTGGGCTTCAGAAGCCTTATAATTTCGACATTCTAGCTCAACTTGCTAATACTCTAGCTAGAATGTCTCTCTTTGAACTTCTACGTCTTTCTAAAGGGACTCGTGAGACGTTAAGTGAGGCACTTCTTCAGGCTGACTCTTGTCTTGCACAATTAAAGAAGCCAAATGAAGAACCTGCCACTTGCTTACATTGCAATAGTGTATTGAAGATTATCCCAAATATCACCTTTACACAAGACGACATGCTACTGGAGGATAATCGACATGATCGGCCTCTCTACTACACCGGTTATATCGATACGATGAAGATAGATCGTATCCTCATTGATCCAGGGTCTGCTTTAAGCATAATGCCAAAGAGTCTGTTGGATGAACTAAAAATCCCTCTTCATAAGCTCTCCAAGACGGTTACTACTATCTTGGGATTCAATCAAAGTCGAAGCGAGCCGTTTGGAAAGATTCATCTGAAACTCCAAATAGGCGATTTCAGATCCAAAGTCACTTTCTATGTGATTGAAATCGTGGGATCTTACAATCTTCTCCTGGGAAGACCCTTTCTTCATGAAAATAATATAGTGCCTTCTACTCTTCATTAGTGCTTTAAATACATTGACAGCAATGGAAGAGTGCAAAAGGAAGTTGCTGATATAAATCCTTTCCATGGGGTTGAAGCTTATTTCAGTGATTTCCGGTGGTACAAAGAAGAGTATACAAAATTAGTACAAGCTATGGAGAAAGAGGATTCACAAAGCGAGACCTTGATAATTCCTGTTAAAGGTCGAACTACTCAGCAACAATCTCCTAAACCCTCTGGAGAAGGTTCTTTCATCATTCCAGTAAGTGGACGGATCTCTCCATTACCTCAGTCGTCTACTCAAGATACACTGATCATTCCTGTCAGTGGGCGTACTACAGTTTCTGTATCTTCACATATAAAACAGGATACTCTGGTAATCCCTGTTGGAGGGCGGACTACTCTTCCATCTCAGGCTTCAAGGGAGCTCACCTCTTCTGAGCCATTTGTTATTGATCTTAATCGAAACAAAACTTCCTCTCGTTCTTCTTCTCCCTCTTTAGTCATTGATTTGGCTAAGATTTCTAAGGCTCAGCCTTCTTCCAATGTAAATACTGCTACTTTTAAATTTAATGAAAAGTCTCCATCTTTGCAGTATATTGATGTGTATAATCATGTTCATAGTTATTTACATTTGTTAGATGACTTGAGAACAATAACCATAGGAGTTGTACAGACTTTTCATACAGACGTATCCCTAGAATCAGTACAAACTTCATACTTTCTGGTTCCTAGTAGAAAGCCAGGAGACATTCCAATATTCTTCTACAAAGGGCCCCAGAATCCTTCTGATTTAGAAGATGATGACAAAAACGATGATACTGGAAGATTACAACTACGTCGTTATAGTCAGCAATCTAAAGACATCATTAAAAATATGGGCTATGACTTTAGAACTGGCCTCAATAATGGAAAAGGAAGAAAAATGCCTGTCCGGATTCCTCCTCTGAAATATGGGAGGACAAAATGCGGATTGGGTTATATTGCTCCTATTCCTTTTATCAATACTTTCCATGAAGATCCCGAATCTGACGAAGATAAGAGATCTGATTCTTCTAGTACTACCTCTTGGGATTCTGATACAAGTATTGGTGACTTCCACTACAACATTCTCTCTTCCAACATGGTCTCCATTGACAGTTCTGAAGAAGATGATGAAAACGAAGACGAGTTTGAAATCTCACCTGAATCAGAACAATGGGCCCAAAGGTTAGATAATCAATGGGAGTTCCGATTCGAGCAAAAAGAACCTCCGACTGAAGACAAACTTGTTCAAATAGATGTTGGTGAAGAGGGATCCCCCAAACCAATATTCATCAGTGAAAGTCTTTCAGAAACTAATAAGCAAGACATGATCAAACTTATTCGAGAATACATCGATGTCTTCGTTTGGAGTTATGAAGATATGCCTGGACTTGATCCACAGATTGCAACTCACAAACTCAATATTATGTCGAATGCAAAGTCGGTCAAGCAACAACAGCGACGATTTCGTCCAGACATCATGGATGCAATTGAAGCTGAAGTCAATAAACTCATGGCCTCTGGGTTTATTAGAGAGGAACAACATCCCGATTGGGTGGCTAATATAGTTCCTGTCCTTAAAAAGACTGACAAGATCAGAGTATGCATAGACTTTCGCGATCTCAATGCGGCATGTCCTAAAGACGTGTTCCCTCTACCGATTACTGATGTTATGATCGATAATACCTGTGGATTTGAGCGGATGTCATTCATGGACGGGTATTCTGGGTACAATCAGATTAAAATGTTTCCAGATGACGAGAAATACACTTCTTTCAGAACGTCGATCGGTACATACTGTTATACTGTTATGCCATTCGGTCTCAAGAATGCAGGAGCAACTTATCAACGAGCCATGAGCACTATATTCCGTGAACACTTACGAAAAACAGTCGAATGCTACGTTGATGATATTACAGTCAAAAGTCGACAAAAAGAGGATCATATCCAAGATTTGAAGACTATTTTTGATCTAAAGCGTAAGCATCAATTAAAGATGAACCCTACTAAGTCCTTTTTAAGCGTCTCTAGTGGTAAATTTCTCGGCTTCGTCATTACCTCGAAAGGTATACACGTGAATCCCGAAAAGATCAAAGCCATCCAAGAGATGCGTCCTCCACGCACCTTAAAAGAGCTACGAAGATTTCAAGGAAGGATCGCTTATATCAGGAGATTCGTCTCTAATCTTTCAGGACGCTGCAGACCATTCAATAAACTTATGAAGAAAGGTGTTTCTTTTGTCTGGAATGATGAATGTCAGAAAGCATTCGATGATATAAAACAATATCTGATGAGCCCTCCAGTATTGGTACCTCCTGTCTCAGGGATACCGTTCCTCCTATATACCCGAGCAATGAGTTATTCATTGGGTGTATTGCTCGCCTAAAAGAATAAAAATGGTCATGAACAAGCTATTTACTATCTCAGTCGTACTATGACCGGAGGTGAACCTCGATATTCATCGGTCGAAAAAGAATGTCTAGTCCTGATGTTCGCTGTCCAAAAGACACGACATTATATCATTGGCCAGACCATTTATGTCATTTCCAGGATTAATCCTATACGGGTCATGATGAAGAAACCAAGTGTTTTAAACTCTCGTTTGGCTAACTGGGGAATTTTACTTGCTCAGTATGATATGCACTATATTCCTCAGAAATCAGTCAAAGGACAAGCTTTAGCTGATTTTCTGGCTGCTCATTCAATTCCAGAAAATTCAAAACTCTATGATGAAATCCCAGATGAAGTCCTAGACTCAAATCAAATTGATGAAGAAGATTCTACTTGGCGTCTATTCTTTGACGGAGCTTCGAGAATAGGTCCTAATGGTGATATTGTTGCTGGAGTTGGAATTGTTCTTGTATCGCCAGAAGGTCTTGCTATCCAAAGAGCTTATTCTCTCGATCAGCCATGTTCAAACAACGTTGCTGAGTACAATGCACTGCTTATTGGTCTTCAACTCGCTAAACATCTGAATATTCAATATTTGGAAGCATATGGAGATTCTAAACTCATTGTCAATCAGATAAGGGGCACTTATGAAGTTCGCCACCAAGATCTGGTTCCTTATTGTAGATCAGCTATATCTATGGCTTCTTCATTTGAAGGGTTCTTCATTGAACATGTTAGGCGAGCATGTAACACAGAAGCTGATGCTCTTGCTAATCTTGCGGCGGTGTTGGCTATTCCAATTAGACGTCAACAAATGATTGTTGTCTGCAATCGAGAATTATTTTATCTCGAAAACAATCTAACTCTAGGACTTCCAGTTGACATTGAAGAATCTACATCACATGATGTCAATGCAACAAGAGGATTTGGACTAAGTCGTAAATCATTATCATCTTCATCTGATGCTAGCATGGAATTTATCTTCAGTAATTCAGCTGAGACTCAGAATACGGATAAAGATTGGAGACTTCCTTTCTTAGATTTTGTATTGTATGATATTCTTCTAGATAATCCGAGTGAAGCAACATCTATCAGACGACGATCACTCAGATTCCATTACAATTATACTACAAAAACCTTATATCGTCGAGCTTATGATGGTTTACTTCTTCGATGTATTGCCGGTGATGAGGCTCAACAAATTATTCGCGAAGCACATGATGGAATTTGTGGAGCACATCAACCTGGACCAAAACTTCAAGACCGTATTCGACGTATGGGTTATTATTGGCCCACTATGGTATCAGATGCCATCGAATATGCAAGGAAGTGTAAAGCTTGTCAAATCCATGCGGATTTTATTCATCAACCCTCAGAATTTCTACATCCAACGGCAGCATCATGGCCCTTCGAAGCTTGGGGCATGGACATTATCGGTCCGATCAATCCGCCGTCATCAAAAGGTCATCGGTTTTTTCTCGCAATAATCGATTATTTCTCCAAATGGGCCGAAGCTATTCCTTTATCTGAAGTCAAGACTTCTAATGTCGTCAACTTTATCAAGCATCATATCATCTACAGATTTGGTGTTCTTTGACGCATTATTCATGATAATGGACCACAATTCGTCAGCCAGAAATTTACTCGATTCTGTGACGATCATCGAATCAACAATGTGGCTTCTACCGCATATAATCCGACAGCTAACGGATTAGCAGAAGCTTTCAACAAGACTATCATCAAACTCTTAAAGAAGTTTGTCTCTACTAACAAACGTAATTGGAGTGAGAAACTCGGCGAATGTTTGTGGGCTTACCGTACTACAGTTCGTAATGCTACTAAATGTACACCTTTCTCTCTGGTGTATGGATACGAAGCTGTTCTTCCATTAGAGATTCAAATTCCTTCTTTAAGGATAGCAATCGCTAATGAACTTACCACTGAGAATAATGATCGTCTTCGACTTCAGGAATTAGAAGCTCTGGATGAAAAGCGATTATCTGCTCAACAGAATATCGAATTCTATCAAGCTAGAATTTCAAGAGCTTTTAACAAGAAAGTCAGAGTTCGAGCATATCAAAAAGGAGAACTTATTCTAACAGTCAGACGTCCTATGACTATGACTCATATGAGCAAAGGTAAATTTGACGCAAAGTAGGAAGGTCCCTATGTTGTGAGCAGAGTTTTCTCAAACGGAGCTTATCAACTCTCAGATCTGGATGGTCGAAATGTTATGATGCCTATTAATGGCAAATTCCTTAAAAAGTATTATGTATAAATATAAATACTTGTAAATCATCAGACAAATTCATGTTTATAAATAAAATTTTATTTTATTTTAATCATGAATGATAGTATATGATATTAAGGAAGATCACTATCATCCTTCTCTACATTTGGATGCGGACCGCTGCCGTCCTTCTCGAAAACGCGATCAGCAAAAGAGCTGAGAACTTCCTTGCTGGAACCCACGAGGAATTTGCAAGCAGCCATCCTCATGGCTTCCTCTTCTTCAGTCCTTCCTGGATCAAGCAGAAAGTCCAGAATGTCTCGTGGTGGCTTGGGTGCAGACGAATCTTCGCCTGTTTCTACTTCCTTCGGCTGAACTGGATTGGCAGGGCGTTCTTCAGTGCCCTTCTGAGCCTTCGGGGCGATTTCAGCCTTCTTGGATACTTCTTCAGACGACATTTTTATGTTGAAGAGTAGAAGTGTTCGTTCTTGTCAGATTTTTACTATATTTATAGACAGAAGTTCCTCAAATAACGAAGCGACACATTCATCCGACGGTTCGCCCGTTCATTAATGCCTGACGGTTCATCCGTTCATTTAACACATTCATCCGACGGTTCGCCCGTTCATTAATGCCTGACGGTTCATCCGTTCATTTATCACATTCATCCGACGGTTCGCCCGTTCATTAAAGCCTGACGGTTCATCCGTTCATTTATTACATTCATCATCGTTCATCATCCATATCAGTATCATATTTATGAAAATGACATCTAGTCTTTTGATTCTCGAATCCAAAGATCATGAAAAATTGAGTTCAAAGATATTTTTATGTCTAAATTCTATTTTTTTCCAATCAGTATTAAACTAAGATCATTTCTGGTTTAATATCATCCGATAGAATTACAAAGTTTGTTTGTATATTCTATTCTATTGAAATGTGTCATGTATTATTTACCTCTGAACATATTTTCTATGAATATATCATTACCAAAACAGCAAAACCAAAAATCAGATCAAGAATTCTCATTTTGTTTTCATTCGGAATCAAAACATTGAATACAAGTGAAAATGAAAAAGATTCACTTATTAGGAGTTATTAGCTCCCTGATACGTTCAAGAACAACATTTATTTTCTCTTCATGAGCCTTTTGAACTCTTTCGGCTGCTTCGACTGTGACATTTTGTTCATCAAAAATGATAATCGCAGATTGGATACGGTTAACTTCTTCAATTTGTTCCGCCTGCATCTGCTCTCGCTCCTTTTGAAGAGTGTCACAGCGTTCGGCTTCAGAAATATAAGTAGCAACAACCTCAGCTTGCTCTGTTTCTATGACAGCAATTCGCTCTTGAAGACGAGCCAACTCCTTTTTCAGCTCTTCAGCTTTGGATGCTTTATCTTTCTCCAGAAGCTCTACTCTCTGACGAGTAGCTAATATTTCTTCACCTTTTTCTACTAATTTCTCAGAAGAAGAGGCAAGAAATGCTTCTAATGCAGCTTGCTGGGACTGGGCTTCATGTTCCAATTGACTGATCTCAGTCGCAGTTAAAGATTGAATGTCTTCCTTCTTAGTCTCCCAGTATTTTCGGATAGTTATTTCCAACTCATCCAGGAGATGTTCGAAGAAGATGCACTGAGATTCGCAACCAGCATGTCGCAACGCCATGAGTGGGAACTTGACCATAGTTCGAAGATCAGAAAATGGCATAGTTTCATCCTTCAAGAAACGTCTGGAATATGTATCTAGATATGAGTAAATGATCTCTGAATATATTTCCAGAGTTCTTGCTAGCCCAGTCTCAAATCCAGGAGTCGCTGTTATCATGGAAGAAGAAGCTTGAACGTTCTCTATCCTGGGAACGGAAGTATGTGCTACTGGAGAAGTTGGCAAGTGTGAACTCCCTTCATCAGCATTAGCCTGGATAAGCGGAGCATGAGTCGAACTCATTGCTGCAGCAGTTCCTACAGTCAAAGAAAAAAATAATCAGCATCAAAAGAAAAAGAAACAGCAGAAACAGAATTTGAAATAAAGTTCTACTAGGCTGAGGTTCATATTCGATATGTTGAGGGAGTCTGGCGTCTTCTCGTAGCCGGTCCATGATGGTGTCCGATACCTGCTTTATATGGCTGCTTCCAGCTCCAGAATTACTGGGTGCTGGAGCGTTGTCTGGAGATTGAGCAGGTTCGGGACTAAGTTATATTCTGTTCCCTTTTACTTTATCCTCATCATAAGGAGTAGAAGTGCCAGCATGCCAATCATCACCTTCTTCAGCTTCTTCTTCTTCTTCAAATTATTTTTCATCCCCGGCTTCAAGATGAGTCTCTGATCCGGAGTCCATGATGTTCACATCTTCATCTATTCCTTGAGATGGATGAATCTCAGGAACAGTGACGATAGCAAGTTCAGTATTGACTGCCAGTTCAGTCTCCCTTGGAATATCAGTTCGAAGAATGATGTCTGTACAAACATTCTTCAACAAGTCATCAGTAGCTGGTAGCTCGGACGTTTGCACGTCTTCATTGCCTCTGGCCGAAGAAATGCCTTCTTCAACATGAGTCTCAGGAATTTTTGGCTGTTCTGTAACTTCTGCTGGGGCAGGTTCTTCTTCAGAATAATCAATTTGGTCATCCAGTGCCTGGATGATGCCCTTTGTCCCATGCTCAAATGGGATCATCCTCATCTCTGAGAGCTCAGTAGCTACTCCACTTGTTGTCGGAGCAGTCGTTTCCTGAGCTCGAGCGGACTCTACCTCAGTCTGTTCAGTTGAAGCTGCCGGTAGGTGAACATCATCAGACTCTGTCTTCTCAGTAGAAGCTGCTTTATTGATTTTTGGCAAAACTCCTCCACTCATAATCGTTTCTAGGAGTTCATTGCCCTTCATTTTGCTGACGGACTTCTTAACATACTTGCCTCTCAACCTCTTTGTTATCAAAGGAGCATCGTCTTCATCTTCGTCTTTATCAGCGGCGTCATCCTCGTCAACTGAGATGCCACCTAAAAATGAAGTGGCAGTTACTGAGACCCCTTTCTTCTTTTTCTTAGATGTCTGAGACTTAGTACTCTTTTTGGAGACTGTCTCAGATTCATCGCTTCTCTTCCTCTTAGAAAGGGATACAAATATGGGAGAAAGAACTTCATCAAGAAAATTTCCCTCCTGAAATAAGTCATATAGGGGCTCAACCTCCGCTGTCTCATCTTCAGGTTCCGAAGGAAATTGTTGAATAACAGTTTTCTTCTTCGACCTCTTTGCTGGGTCTTCTTCCGCAACAAAAGTCTTCAGATTGAAACTCGGCTTGAAGGTGCTTGACGAAACATAAAAGCGAGCATATGTGTAAAGCATCTTCATCCTCGAGCTAGATAAAGGATTAGGCATAGAGAATACAGCTTTTGTATCTCTAGCCGCAAAGTATCTCCAGGCTCGAGCTTCGTCAATAAGCCCTCCACGAGCAGAAAGACAGGTGGTGGCGTTCCCAACGTGAAGTTGGTCATATCCGAATTGCCTGGCAAATCGGCTAGGTAGATACGGCTCCAGATACGTCATTTCTTCATGACGGTATACTAGATGAGAGGGCCGAATTCTCTGCAACCACTGAAAGGCTACATAATCTAGCCTGTTCCCCATATCTCCGTCCATCATATTCAAAGGCATGCTTTCATAACCCAATGGTGGAGGGACACATTGAATGGACCAATGTGACGCTCGATTCAGGACATTTCTGCATTCTGGAAGGGTGTGAACCTTCCAGAAAGTCTCTCCAGAGTACTTCTCCAAAAAGAGACTGCCACTCCCTCCTGCTCCTGGAGGTATCAAACCATCATGATGGAGGAGAAGCCAACCATATAAATATGTGAAGGGCATCTCTATCCGTGGGAATTCTTCAGTCATCTTCCTCTGATCAGATAGCATGTTGGTTACGAAATTCTGAAGACCTGCGTTCAGCCTACAGGTCATCGCTGATAATAAGTCTAGCTTGTAACCATACATAAGGCGCACCGCTGCAAAGATAACGCCTCTATGTATCCTGTCCAGAGAGCTGGAGCCAGGAACAATGAATCTTCTTAACCACAGAGATAGGAATTCGGCCAAATGACCGTTCCTCGACAGAATCTTTCCACTCTGTTTCACATACGAGCTGAAAGTGGTTCCAGCTTTGAACTCGTACCAGTCTTTAGTGATCGTGAAATCCTTGCAGTCATATTTCTCCAACAGATAAATGATTTCACTCTCAGAGAGAGGCTTAAAGTTGCTAATCTGGTACCATCTTTTCTCGTTTATTTTCTTCTCATCCTTTTCACGGTTCATAAAAAGGTAGGACATCCACTTTTGGATGTGGTTGCCAGCTTCATCTTTAGAACTCTTGTAATATAGAGTACATGTGCCAAAATGGCACATCATCTCTTCAAATAGATGTACCATCTCTGGGTTCTTCTCTGACAGAAAATTCAGCTCTTCTGTCGTAGGCACGTATTCCTCATACGGCAGCGAGCTTGAAGGTAGGTGTGAGATGTATTCCATCTCATGAAGGGCGAAGCCCATCTCCCCTTTCGGAGTCATAAATGTCCCCGTCCTGTGGTTATACCTCTCAACCAAAGCCAGGAACAGGAAGGGGTTGGGCCTGAAGCCGCAGGATGAATTAACGACTGCGTCATAAAGGTTTATCTTCTTTAGCTCAGTCTCAAAATTCTCCAAAGCCCAGTGGACCAAAGTCCTCCATCTCACATTCTCTTGATTCATTAAGCCATTCATCCTCGATCGGTGTCGAATCGGTAGGGTAGAATGCATTCTTGTTTGCCATGAATTCGTTTATGAAAACGGGCATTCTGAATGGCATCAATATTGATGAGTCTTCAGATGGTATGCATCCAGGCTTCAAACCCCAAAACACTGATACATGATTCTCAGGGGCACTGAAGAATCCCTCCTTCCTATAAATGATACGGCTCACCTTTGCCTGCTGATATTCTGTTAAATGCCAAGACATCTTTCTGGGATAGCTGGCATGCATGAATCTCATGATTGATAAGCCCCTGGAAACCTTCGGCCAGTACATGGGCTGTTTTACATCACCTTCGAAGTAGAAGCACACCTTCTCTCTGATGCCCTTCGGTTGTGATTTCTGTACTATAGCATCTCCGAACAGAAATGCTGGTTTCTTGTGGGACACCAAATCCAGACTCTGAAAGGGTTGTCCATTCATTAAGCAGAGTAGGGTTGTATGGTCTTGATTGGCCAACAATGATAGTCTGGCTTCTGGAAGATCAAATTGAGAAAATTGCACATGAGATAAATCATGTTTAAATGAGAAACTCAAGTGCCCTTCATAATCTGCTTCTTCGCTTCGGATGTTCACTACAGAAAATGAAAGAAGACAAGGTCAGATATGTTTCAGTAAAATCTATGTTTATGCGTGTATAGCAGTGTTTGAAGAAAATTTCATAAGTCACGCAGACTTCAGACAGATATATTACCAAGACATGCTGAGTGATTTATTCACGCAGATGATTAATTCACGCAAAGTCCAGACAGATTAGGATGAAAGTCACGCATCATTGCCAGAATCACATTTAAGTGAAAATGACAAAAACACGCTGACAGATCCAGACTAATCTATCCAGAGGATGACTCTCAGAAGTCTGCGTGACTATTTCAACATGGACATTTCTGCCAACATGTGAAAAAATCACGCAGAGTCATCATGAAAGCTGCGTGAATAATTCAACATTGACATCTCTGCCAACATGTAAAAAATTACGTAGAATCATTATGAAAGCTGCATGACTATTTCAACATGGACATTTCTGCCAACATGAAAAATCACGCAGAGTCATGAGAGCCATGCTCCTTTGCGTGAAACACAGAGCGTCGTAAACACGAAGATGTGAAGTATGGTCGACCCTAAAGAGGGGGCATACTTTATTAATATCCTTTGCCCTAAGAAGGGGGGATATATTTCTGAAGTTCATTATTTTAAGATCCTAAAAATTCTATGTGGAGTTCATCTTTATCGAAGTCATCTTCAACAGTTCGTATCCCCCATCACTTACGTTGTATAGGAGGATGCGTGACTTCGCGTCGAAGGAGCCTGTCGGTTGTGGCACGCGAGGAAGTCGCAGGAGTTTTCCCCTTGGCCTGAGCATCGGCTTTCTTAGGAGCCATTGCTGCTGAGAAGGGGAAGAAGAAGTCGGGGAAGATGAAGTTCGTCGGGTCTTCTGTGGATTCTCTCTCTCTAATGCAGGTAAAGAAGGAAAGAAATGGTTTATGGCTTATTTATAGGCTCATAAAGAATTCCAAACGGCATTATTATTATTTGCTTCGATTTAGGAGCTTTTATACGAGATCCTAACTGCACAGAATCCCAACAGTCCAATCATTTCGGAGTAAATCTCTCATTAAAAGTCATCTCAGCATGACTAAATTCATTTTATCATCTTGATTTAAAAGTATTTCGAAATAATTTATCATTTTTCGAAAACTTTGAAGGAGGTTTTGTAGGCCTTAAAAATGAAAGTCACGCTGAGTTGATCAAGACAAAGTCTAAAAGTCACGCTGAGTTGATCAAGACAAAGTCTAAAAGTCACGCTGAGTTGATCAAGACAATGTTTAAAAGTCACGCTGAGAGACAGCTCATCATTTGTCAGAGTGTCATTATGACTGACAGCACGACAGTGAAAGAATATCTCCTCGCGTGCCACTTATGCACGGAACTCGAGAGATCACAGCCGACTATTGCATGACTTTCGAAATCTTCTTCAACAAGACTCAGCCTTCATCAAGTTGGCGTACCAAAAGACCTTATTGTCATTTAATGCGACTGACAAAAGGCAATCAATGTCAGAGATTTTGTGTCAGTCGAGGCACGTCGAATCAAGACAGCTGGCCGTTCTGACTCAAGTCTGCGTGTATTTTGAACTTCTATGTTCCTTTCTCAAGCTTGCGTGGATTTTGAAGCTTTCTGCCCCAAGTCTGCGTGGATTTTGAAGCTTTCTGCCCCAAGTCTGTGTGGATTTTTGAAGCTTTCTGCCCCAAGTCTGCGTGGATTCTGAAGCTTTCTGCCCCAAGTCTGCGTGGATTTTGAAGCTTTCTGCCCCAAGTCTGCGTGGATTTTGAAGCTTTCTGACCCAAGTCTGTGTGGATTTCGTCTTCAACAAAGTCTGCATGGATTTCATCAAATTGGAGTAGGTGGCAGCCATGCCACTGATCTCTCACCCGCGTGTCCAGTAACTTGTACACGACTCATGCATGATTGCCATGTGTCCAACAGTTACAGGCCACGTCCAGTAACTGCTCATAACCTTGCGTATGTTAAATCCTGCATGATTTTCAACTAGGCACAGGTTGTGAAGACAGTTATCCTTTCAGTTATTTTTGACTCTATAAATAGAGTTCTTTTTCTCATTCGTTGTACAAATACATAGCTATCTAAATTGCTGTTGAAATTTTGAGAGCTTTTCTTCTTCGCATCGTCCAAGGAATAAAGCGATCGTCTTCTAGATCGGATTCCTACAGTTGTAATTTTCCCAGAAACATAATAAATAAAGTGAATTTATTTATGGAAAACAACGTGCTTCCATCAGATCCCCTCCGGTAGAGTCCACCCCGACAATGTCCGTCACCGGCAATAAGGGGGCGGGACCTGTACGTCCAAAGCAACCATCAATCGATGTAACCCGAAGGATATGATGATAGAGCATATAGGCCTCCTCATAAGTTAAGATTCGACTTATCTTACCAGGAGAGGAGCAGGAAGGCCGCAGCTCGCTCGCGGTTGACATAGTCTCCCCGTCCGCGACTTCCAAGTTGAATTCAACTGGTTTCTCTACACCAACCACTCCTGAAAGGGAGCCAGCCAGTTCAGCATCAACTCGTTGAAATTCAGCTGTCTCAGAGACAGGTGCAGTAGAACCCCCGTCCCTATGGGTGGAGGTCTCAGCAAGGTGGGACTCCTCGGCCGCCTCCGGAAGAACCCCAGCGGAAATGATAGCGGTGCACATATCATCAACCAAAGTGGTCAGGGCCGGATCGACCTCAGTAGCTGGATCCCGAAAACCGACTCCTCTGACGCCTACAAAGAGTAAAAGAAGATGATTAGGCCATAGTTTAGAAAAAGAAGAAAAAGGTAGTGAAAATTCAAATCACCTCAGAAACAGCACCAACATCATCAATAAATAGCCTGCGGCGTCTTATCGCAGCTCGCTTAGTGGAGTAGGTTATGCTATCATCAGTAGACATACGCCTGCTTCGCTTGCACGAAGGACCAGGCACAGCAGGCGGCTGTCTCGCAACTATGTCGTCCGGCACGTTAGGTGGCTGATCCCCCACCTCCTCGTCTGAGGAATGGGACGAATCTTCGGCATCCTGCCCATCATCCTCTTCGCCCGTCGTCGTGGACTCCGAGTCCGGCACAGGAACCATATTCGCATTTTTCTTCCTCTTCTTGGACCCCTCGGGCTTCTCTGCCAAGTCAGTCCCGACAATAAAGCTGGCGTTCATGTCAAAATTCACGGAAGGTTTGCTCGCCGCAACATGATAGAGGGCCGTCATGTACAAAATCTTCCCTTGCGTATTAGCGTCGGGGACCGAAAAGCTAGCTCGGGTATGAACCGCATTGTAATAATGCCACGCCCTGATACCGTCAAGGACACTGCCCTCGTAGCCTAGGCAAGCACTGGGATAATCAAGGAACAGCTGGTTGTACCCGAACTGGTGGGAGAACCTACTAGGCAAGTGGGGCTCCATGTATACGTTATTGCGGTAACGATATACCAGGTGCGCCGGACGAATATTGCGCAGCGAGAGAAGCTTCTTTTCAGATAAGAGCAAGGGAGGTTCAATGCCGTCAACGTGTACACCCCTCACTTCTCTAGCGGTAAATTGAGGAACAGACACAAAAAAGTCAGGCCCATCTACTCTCGCCAACGCCCTCCGACAGGCTGGCATGGTGTCGAATTCCCAAGGCTGACGATGGTATCGGAAAAGGAAAGCGTCATCATCAGTAACGCCATCATCTGCTCCGGGCCTCATCAACGATCGATAATGCATCAATAGCCAACCCATTAAATAATGGTAGGGTAATTCTACTCGTTCAAAGTCCAGTGTCGTCACGCGAGCAAGGACTTTGGACGAAAAGACACGAAGGCTGTGGTGTATGCTATACACCATAGTCGGAAGAAGGGCCAGCCTGACTCTGAAGACCAGCTTTACGGTCGAAAGAATGAAGTGGCGGCTGATCCTTTCAATAGAACCTGCCCCTCCCGAGATTACGCAGTTCTGTAGCCATACCATCAAGAATTCGGCCAAGAGCGTCTTCTCAGACATTTGCCGGGTACCGTGGTAGAAATAGCTGAAGGAGTCGGTGCGACTCCCAAACTTGTCGCCGGTGGACCTCGACCTCTTGGCACTCGACATCAGGTTGTTTATCTCCTCTTGGGTCTGAGGACCTCGAGAAGAAACCCGGCCAGAGGGACTGAATTTGAAAAGATACGCGACCCAAGACGTAGTATGGGGAGCATTCCCTTCGGAGCTATTGTTCTTCTTAATAGCCATTTGGTGGCAAATACTATGGTGGCACAGCAGTTCCTGGTACACGGTGACAAAACCCGGGAATCGTCGATCCAGATCCTCGAATTCCTCGTTGGTTGGTGTATATACTTCGAAGGCCTCACCCCCCCATGGCAGCTTAGAAACGGCATACATTTCATGGAGAGCAAGTCCCAACTCCCCTCCGGGCGCAAAGAAAGTTCCCGTCCGTCGGTTATACATTTCCAAAAGAGCCATGAATAACGGCTTGTTAATGGGTAACCCGTAACAGGTGCCCGGATAGCATAATAGAGGTCAATCTCCCGAAGGAATGCCTCATATTTCCTCAAGATCTATGAGGTCAGGTTGACCCACGTAGGGTTGGGGTTTATCCAGTTCAACAGCGACAACCTGCCAATAGGATAAGACCCTTTGCGAACGAGCTGATTCAGGAAAGTGTCGGCCAGAGTAAAAGTGAAGTTGGGACCAGATACGTTTATGAAGGTGCCCGGAATCAGTTCCATCACACTTCGACTAACCGAGTCCCTGCTCGCATATGCCGACCTTATATTCCTATTATAGTGGATATTGCCCACGAACATCCCCGATTGGGTCGGAGTTAGGGAGCCCACCATCTGCCTGCTCAGCGGTACCATATTGAACCACGAGAGAGGAAAATGACGTTCCATTTCGGGAATGTGGATCTCCATCCCATCTACAGTAAAGTCCCAGTTCTCAGAGATGTCCAGCACTCGGGGGTTCTTTATGGATAGGACATCCCCGAAGAGAAAGGCTGGTTTCAGATACTCTCCATCTAGTCACCCCGAGTTCATCATAGTACAAAGAAAGTGGAAAGGCTGGTTATTGATGGCGCCCAACCTCTCCAAAGGCTCATCGATGGGAAGCTGATCCGACACATGTCGAACTAAGCCGTCGAGCCGCACACCCACAGCATACTGAGCTGAACCCACCAAAAGCTCTCCTGCCGGATTGGTTGGCAGATTCACTGAAAGTAGACAAAAGAAACATGATTAAAAGATGGTTAAAACAAAAGTTTCTTAAAAAGAAGCTCCTATGAGCCTATGCAGCTCGGATCAACGAAGCCTTATGCGGCCCAAATTCAGTTGGGTTTTATGCGGCACGGCTTCGATGGAGCCTATGCGGCTCGGGTCAACGCAGCCTTATGCGGCCCGATTCAGTTGGGTTTCATACAGCACTGCTCCGATAGAACTTATGCGGTTAAGTTGAACGTATGCGGTTCTGTTTAGCAGAAGAGCTTATGCGGCACGACTTAGTAAAGCTTTCTGCGATTCAGATCATCAGGAGCACATACGGTCTCGGTCAAATAAGACTTCATGCGGTTCAAATCCAGAAAGTGCTCCTGCGGCTCAAGTCCTTCTCATGCGGCTCAAACACAGGGCATACCCCATGCGGCTCGAATACGAGAGCAGTTTCATCATGATTAAACTTGAGCAGTTCAATGAAGACGAAGGATGAAGGCTTGTGCATAAATCATGCAACAGAGCCATTGGGTTTATGGTTCAAAACATTTAATCCAATCCTTACCCTTAAAACCAGGGTGGACGTCGGGGTGTACTTCAGGTATAGTGGCCGATGAGGAGGCCGCTTTCTTGCCCTTTGCAGCAGCAAAAGCAACCTTGGAAGACTTGGGGGCCATTATCGTACTGACGGTCGGAGAAGGAAGACTAAGGAAGAAAATTAAAGCCGAAGACGAAAGAAAGAGAGTGAAGAAGTCTCTCCGACTGAGTACGTTCACGTTTTATAGGCAAGAGAGAGGCACCTCGATCCACGTACAGTGACCGACCCTTCTGTTCTCAAAGATGAGCCGACTGACATAAAGGCCAAACTCTTGGGATCCTTTCCCCAAAAATGGCCTTAAAACTGACGGCAAATCAACAGCAATTAATGCAAAAGATTTGCATACGTGACAGGATGACGTGGCAAGGAGCTCATGCGGCCAGACAGCCCATACGGCCAAAGGATCCATGCGGCTGATTGATCAATGCGGCTGAGGAGGCTATACGATTGGGACATCCATGCGGCAAGGACATCATATGCGGCCAGAAGAGTTTATATATAGCCACGCTTCTTATTCAAAGTATTTCAATTTTGCAAATTGAAAATTTTGAAGGGGGTCTTGTAGAAGCATGAAAAAGAATAAAGAAAGATCCATGCGGCCAAGGATCCCCATGCGGCTCAGAGAGCTCATGCGGCTCAGGGACCCATACGGCTCAAGCGTCTATGCGGCTCGAATAGTTCCATGCGGCCCAGAGAGGAGCCACGTGGCCCTCAACAGCTCTTTCCTTTGTCTTCTACTGCATTTAATGTCTTGACGGCTGACAGCTCTGACCTATGACAGAAAGATACAATAATGACTCTGTCATAATGACAGACTCCTAGGGAAACGAAGGATATCTCTGACACAATCCGTCAAACCCCAAAAGACCTTTATGCGTCCTTGACATATGGACAGTCGTATGCGGCTCAAACGGAGACCACCCCATGTGGCCTAGGCCGAAGCTATCCCATGCTGTTCACGAGAACTACCCCATGCGGCTCAAGCAGAGGCTATCTCCATGCGGCTCACGAGGACTATCTCCATGCGGCTCACGAAGAAAGCACCCATCATGCGGTCACCTACGCTCATGCGGCTCAGATCACCACCATGCGGTTCAAATGTTCCGGGGCCACTCCCAAGCAGCCTTGACACGTGGCCAACCTTATGCGGCTCAATAGGGAGCAGTCCTCGTGCGGCTCAGATTTTCTAAGTGGCTCGCGGTTAAGACACGTGGTATGATAATAGGATACGTGGCATCAAATCGGCCGAAATCCATCAATAAATCCCAATAAAATATTGGGATCAAATCAGATCATTTGCAATCAATCAAATTGAACACGTGGCAGGAGATCCGAGCTTAGCATAACAAATCATGAAGGATTTATGGCAATTATTATTAATTGCCGACAGAGATTTGATACAATCACATTAATTGCTCAAATCTATTATGAACGGCCCAGATTCATTGATCCTTAACCGCCGACTTTTGAGAATGGGCAATCATTACAAACCCTAATGATGCCCCCCACTCTTATAAATAGCAATGTGCCATTCCCTTGCAACAAGGACACACAGAGAGAGAGAGAAGAGAGACAGAGACGGAGAGAGAATAGAAGAGCAGAGAGCAGAGAGCAGAGAGCACGCCTCCCTCAGATCCAGAGAGAATAAAGAGAGCATTTCTTCATCAATGCCAAGCAGTTCTTCTACAGAGCCAAGGCTGCACCCGATCGTCCAAGGAGTAAGGCAGAGCTGCCGTCGCTTTTCTGAGCCTCTATCGTCACCTCCCAGAATCTAAAATAAACAATTGTACTTAGATTGCTGTACCTAGGTTTTCGTCCCTAGGCTTTTTTGTATGAGCGAGTTTGTATTATGAGTCTAAAGTTCAGTCCTCCGATAATTGTTCTGTACTTTTACAATCAATGGCAAACAATAATTAACCATTTTTTTCTCTTTTTCTTTTTTTAATATTCATTTATTTAGCCAGCCCATGGTTTTCGGCCCAACCAATAACACATCTCGGCCCGTCACTTATCAATCCATTTCTTTTTTTTCTTTCTTCTTTCTATTTATTCTCAATTCAATCCAAAAGGCCCGTGGCCTGGTCCAGAAAGTCAGACCCAGATCCGACCCAACTCCAACCTACCACCCCTTAACTCTCTCGAAAGAGAGAGAGAAAACCCAGAAAAGGAAGGATTGAGAATGAAGAGAAGAAGAATGAGAGAAAGAGAGGGAGAGGGAGTCGAGACCTCACCTGAGCGGTGCTGAGGTCGAAGTCGACGATAAATGGTGGAGAGGGTTTCAGCGGAGTAGAGGTTGATGGCCTAGAGCGGTGCTCGACCAGTGCACAGGCGGCGAAAGACGAATCGAGTCTGAGGGCTGGCCGATGGACTCGGCCGATGGTGGATCTGGCCACGCGGATAGGAAAAGTTGTTGGCGGCCTTTCTACGGAGGCGAGGATGACACCTGGGGTGGAGCAGTGAGCGAGCAGGGCAACGGGAGGCTACGGTTTACGGTAGGGAAGCATGGTGAGGGAGTTTGGGAAAAATAGCGGTGGTGTTCTTGACCCGACTCCGACGGGTGGCAGGAGGCAGATCTGAAGAAAAGGAAGACGGCAACTCTGGAAAAAAGGAGATCCGGTCTAGATGATTGAGGAGACGAGAAACTTACCAGACGACTGTGCTTCCAGAAGGCGGAGGAGTGGTGGAAGAGCTTGGCGAGCGCGCTCGGTCAGCCGACGGTTGCTGCAGACGAAGTAGTGCAGCAAAGAAGCGACACTGAATGTCGGATCTGGATCCAGACGATGGACAAAACGAGGGTGGTTGCTAAAGGAGGATGTAAGAGAACAGCTCGTCGTAGAAGACCAGGAAGGTGTCAGCGTGGGAGCTGCGGTTAGTGTTGAGGTAGTAATTTAGGGATGTGTCCGTGTCGGGGAGACATGTCACAAGGATGGAAATATACTGTTGGTCGAAATGGGTGTGTCTGTGTCCTCGGGGTCGGACCCGGAGACACGAAGAATGGATATTTTCTGGATTGGCGACGTATCATGTCAGACACAAAAGAATGTAAATGTAATAGCTAGAAAATTAAGAAAATATGATGGATATGCCGATACGACAAGACACAAACATGATGGGTTAAGGTTTTGGCAAGAATGGGTTTGGCTAACAAAACTAATTTTGGAATGATTAACACTGATGACAATTAGGGGTATTTATAGGGGGATTAAGACTAATCTAGAAAAAGAATATTTCTAGAATATTCTAAAAATATTCCTTAGGAATATGCTAGATGCCATGTAATATTCCTTACGATTAATTAATACTAATCTTAGGAATAATCTAGAAGGTTCCCACTAATCATCTAGCTAATCATGGCATACTACTATAAAATCCAAATGCCACTCCACTTATAGGAATTTACCAAATTGCCTCTCCTTCTCCATAATCATAAACTTCCAAGTAATTACCAATGATGCCATTCCACCTTAGATATTTACGACTTTGCCATTCCCTTCTCCAAAATAACCTACGTAATTCTCAAATGATATTTAGAAAATAAAATCAAAAAAATTTAGGAATTGGGGGGAAAATAGAACAAAGGAATTCGAAAATCGGGGGTTACATATCTACCCACCTTAGAAAATTTTTATCCTCGAAATTTCAAATAACATCGAAATTTTAAATAACACGGTTAGGAACGATTAAGAATACAGAAATTGCACGAAAATCAAAATCAGCTAGACACGATTGTGAATTGAATCGATTTAAGAAAAGAACCTATTTAGCATGACCAGGTACGACTAAAATAGTCGAATACAGAAATTTAAAAATGGCATGATTAATAATTATCAAAAATTAGTTAGGCACGAAGTGTTAACACAATTTAGTTATGACTATAAGAATCTAGGCACGATCATCTAAGCACGATCAAAATCAAAATTTAGGCACGATCGAAATAAAGCCAAAATTGGTAAAGTTACGGTCAGATTAGACTCTAAGCATGATTAAGATCAAAATTATCTGGTTGTGATCAAAATCATTTAGATATGATCAAGACCAAAATTATTTGAGCACAATTATATAGTCATGGTGAGCAAAATTACCTGGTCTTGACTAAGAATCAATTACGACCGACTACAGAATCAAAGTCATATATATACGATCAAGAATCAGAATTTAGATACGATCAAGAATCTACATCTAGTTACGATTGATTGAATTAAAATTACCTAGTCATAAAAAATATCTAGGCAAGATAAAAATCAAATTTTTTGGAACGATCAAAATATAGAACTGAAATGGTATAGCATGGTCAAATCAGAATACCTAGGCACAATCAACTATTGGGAATGAGTAAATATAGAGCTGAAATGGTATAGCATGGTCAAATTAGAATACCTAGGCACGATCAACTATTGGGAGTGACTCAGAATAGTCGAAATCACAATTATCTAGATAAGATCAAAGGAATACTTTAGTTATGACTAAAGTTATTTAGGCACGATCGAAAATAAAATCAAAATCACTTAGGAACTCTTTGAATCTAATCATATCATTGAATCGCGATGCAAAATTCTTTGAAGACAAGCTTGCTAGGTACAAAAATATTATTCTCGCGAATATTTTGGAGAATAATATGAGTATAGAAGAAGCAAATACTTCCAAAGAAGATGTTATCCAAGAAGAGATTGTCGTTGAAGCGACAATGTTTGAACCAGAAATTACTAAGCCATTATCAAAGAGAGTGAGGAGGCAGAAGGACTTCGGAGATGATTTCATCTCCTATAAAATAGAAGTAGATCCACTTACCTATGATGGCATAAATAAAAAAGAGAGAGAGGCTCTCACTATAATAACTTGGGTTTTGGTTGATCTGCCTGAAGGAGCCAAATCCATCAGATGTAAATGGACCTTCAAGAAGAAGATGAAGGTCGATGAAACTATTGACAAGTTTAAGGCAAGACTTATAGCCAAGGAATTTTTTCAGAACCAGAAGATCGACTACTTTGACACATATGCTCCAGTTGCACGGATGACAACCATCGGGATGCTTATTGCTTTGAGTGCAATTTATAAGCTGGTGATACATCAAATGGATGTCAAAATGATATTCCTAAATGGAGATATGATCGAAGAGA
>JANAVB010008795.1:5022575-5350075 GCA_029216955.1 Iris pallida
GAAGTCTAGAATTTACTGCAGCTATATTAGCCGACGAGACAAAATTTTTGATCACATGTTTTTGGATAATATGTATCTTAGTTATGTAATTTGTGATTTATCGCAGCTATGCTAGCTGGCAAGACGGTTATTCCGAACAACATAATTTTAGATCTATATACTTTAAATATGGGACCTAGAGTTATTATAGCCAAGCTAACTGGCAACACAAAGATTCTAGATAATATAATATTCGACACAAAAGTATGATCATCAGATTCTATTCTAGATTGGTTTTCGACTTATCACCTCTAGTATCCTTAAATGTTTGATTGTTTTTTACATTTAGCATAGAACATACTAGACTCTTATGGATTAAAATTGCTATCTTCTATTCTATTTTGTTTGATTATTATCTTTCTTAATTATTGTCCTTCCTTGATAATATCTTATTTTGTGCCATATTGATTTTCTTTGTTGATCTGTCTTAGGATGCCGTCAAAGACTAGATCTGAGCGCTCTGGACTCGCAATAGCTTCTGAGAGGTCTGTGACCTCTCGACCCTATGTTCCGACTGTGGGTGTTGCTCCTACCATTTCTTTCGTTCGTGTAGGAGTTTTTGCTGCTTTTGGGGGCGCTCCTTCAACTGTTTAGAGGGCTGTCCCTGCAGACCCAGAGGCTATCCTCAACTACCTCCAGTATCGACCGAGGTAGCTTAGTTGTTTGTATTATTCCAACAGATAATAGAGGCTCAGAGAGCCCTGGTCGAGGCGTAGCAGCGATAGGATGAGGTGATGCGCCATAGTATTGAGAGTGCCTACCAGTCGGCATTCGGTGTAGTTGAGAATGTGGCACTTGTTCAGCCTTAGGGTGCTCCAGTCCAACAACAGTCAAAGCCGGGCAAGAGAATCTCTCCTTGGGAGTTCAAAGGTATCGATGGGATATTCTACGCAGATGACTGGCTGGAGGACATTTTGAAGATTTTGTGCTTGGATCAGATTCTTGAGAGTTTGTAGGCCGAGGCAGCTGGAAGTCAGCTGTTTGATATTGCACTCACTTGGTATCGTACGGAGCCTAGCGGGCTTACCTGGGAGGCTTTTAAGAAGCTTTTCAAGGAAAATTTATTTCTTGATGTGGCTGTGGGAGCCTTAGAGAGTCAGTTCCTTGTGTCACGATCCGCACCCGCTTTTCAGATACGAGTCTGAATCCAAGCCAGCCTACGCCGCAGTGTCGGCGGTAGAACGTTGTCTAATATACACAAGTCACAAAAATATGGCAGTCTAGATCTCATCCACAGAATGTAAAGATACAACCAACTCCAATAAGTAATAATAATACTGAAGAACTGGTGAATAATATAAAATGAAATTTTATGTTATCAAGAATTCAAATCACGTCCGGTAGATACAAATCCAGTACCAATAGAAGGAAGTAAAATAGATACATAAAATAAAATGTCTGAGTCCAAACTATGCAAAACATTAAATGACATCATCAGCTACAGTAGTATTGGGGTCTGGTGCTGGCTCAAACCTGCTCGTCTGCACCTGGATCAATCGTGGCTAAACCTAAAGAGATCATCAGGTCTTCAAGGGACTAGCAAGATACATAAAAACATACCTTTTAACAGTTTATCATGCACGAAGAAAATCCAGGATAAAAGCAGAGAAAACTAAGCAATAATGATACACGAATATGTGAATAAATACGTATAAATGAACTGCTAAAAGAAAACAAGTGAATACATATCAAGAGATAAATGGATAACCAAACCCTTGCCCCTAGTGTGGACTCGCAGGTTTGAAATAAATTACTAACCCTCGCCCCTAGTGTAGACTCGCAGATTAGTTCAAGGCAATCACCCTCGTCCCTAGTGTGGACTCATAGGTGATTTCAAAACAGTTAACTCTCGTCCCTAGTATGGACTCACAGGTTGGAAAAATTGAAAAGAGTAGTTAGTAGTTTAGTTACAACGCACTCTTTCTACGAAACGACTCAATCAAGTACAAGTAAGAAATAGGTCCAATATGAACTACAAGGCTAACTGTGAGCAAGGACTATATATCAATGAAGTAAAATACTAGTATACATGATATGAGCAAAACACATGTCAGCAATCAACAAGGTAAACTGGATAATGAGAGGAATAAGCATGTGAATAAAACTGTAAAGATTGGCAAGGTATACTTGCCTGGGGTCCTGAGCTGCTGCATAGGTCAAACACTGAGTCAAAGTCCAAAGCACCTATTTTATAATTTTACCATGTCAATAATAAAAGGATAATCTACCTACTTGGTTTTTAGATTTCTAGTTAAAACTCTAAACCAACTAGCTTTATACTAAGGGGGTTGGATCTGGGTTCAACAACCCTACTTGTCTATTTTCTACCAGTTACCATTACATATTGGTGTCCCACATTAATTAGCTTATACCCGTGTATCTAAGTCTAATTATATCCATGTATATGTATCCTGTCATACAATTAATATACCCTGATGTTCCAGTATATCAGATACAAATGTATCTCCCTCTTTACATGGATACATATATACACTTGTGTACATCCAATATCCCTGTAACCAGTCTACGTAATAGAGCTCTGCATTTGCTCTTACCTCACAACTGAACAGAGAAAAACAGTGGTGAGCTAGGCTTGATAGATGCATGGCAGTTAAGGGTAATGTTACTCTTGTGCAATTGCCCCTATATAGAAACTGATACAAAAGGTTAGCACCCCATCTCTTCATTACTTACTGCTATAGTGTCTGATGCATTAACACTAGTACCTATTTCCCCTTCTTAACTCCACATGCCCATATCATGCCCTGTCACAAATATGATTACTCCCTACTTGAACTAGACCCCATAAGGAAAACATCTAAACACAACCCATGAAAGGATTGTTATTCTAATCCCACACCAACCTACCTTTTCCTCTCAAAACTGACATGAACCTACTCCATTATAGTTCATTGCGTTATTGTGGTCTTTCACCTTACTGATACATCAATGTATCTGTAAGTTCCTAACAATTTAAGGTATGGATGAACTTAACTATCCCTCCTGTAACGCCTATAGTTGGTTAAAATAGAGTATATACAACTTGCTTCCTTCCAAGTGAGCATGATAGGAGGATCAGATACAGCAGTGCCCCTTAATATTTAATATAGGATACCCTCTGCTACAGTTGTATAAGCACACCCCTTTACCTGTACTTAGAAATCTTCCTTCCTATACTGTACTAGCCTGCTACATACACCCATTCCTTGTCTTGGCCACATGATTACCTATTGATACACTACTTCCTTCTATCCAATATACGACCCAACTAATACTCCACCATCTGTCAGTGGTAAGGTATGGACTGGACCCTCTCTTAGTATAGGTAAAGGTACATTTAGGTATCCATGTGGATCAAGGAGTGGTTGTGCTCGAGAAATAGCAGTGACATCAAATTAGTATTGATCAAAAGTTAATATCTCATCTAGGCTCCTGTAATGCATACAACTTTGGGTCCTTCCCTTAATATTCAATATGCAGTTGAGGTGTCAAAGAGTAACTGATACTAAGGCTTGTACAAATTTCACGTATCAGTGATGCCCAAACCTCTATATGATACATGTCACATGTGTAAAGAGGATGAATTTTCCCTAGTCACCTACATACCCCTCTATCGTTGCCCACATTTCCTTATCTAGGCCTAGCCCGATACTCTAAGGTACTTGCTGTCTGATGATACTTCTCCTTATTTATTGGTATACACCATGTTCTGACTCCTATAGTTATCCTAACATCTGTCCTGGGTCTAGACTGTTTGGCCAAAGAAAAAACCCAACTTCCTCTTGGATACTCAACTGATACATACCAATTTCCCTTTAGCACCCAAAAGCTACCTATCAACAGTTGACAATTATCTTTGCTTGTCTAAGTTATTGTACGGTTATCCTAGGGTCTGTACCCATATGTGGTTCTGACTGAAACTCAGGTACAGGGAGTTAATGTCCATGACACAGTTGCATCAAAGCATTAACCTCTAGCACCTAAGCAACCCCTCTCTCTACATGTACATCTACGCACACTGGGACTAAATCCCTATACTATTACAGATATAAAAACACACACCCCAATCCACCTATACCTATGAATTGAATATATATAATCAGCATCTATATGTGCCCGTATCTTGTTGGACACACGAGTACATGGGAACACCCCCATATAGCTTCTCATGGGAAATTTATCAAACGCCTATCCACTATATCCTAATTCTGATTATAAACAGGAAATCGTAAAGTGTAAGACAGTAGATTTACGTGTCATAGGGATGTTCGACTGACCTTCTGGCTCCTCCTTGATTCTTCTCATGATGGCAGGGAAAATCTAGGGTTTAATGGAAAGGAACGAGAGCCTTGCTCCCATCTACATATATATGCTACTTCTTGGATAAGATCGATTGCTAGTAGGATTAGGATGAATCCTAATTTGGATTGGAGATGATATCGAATACTGGAAGGCCTGGAGGAGTCGGCCAGGGCTCAAATTTCAAATTTGAATTGTTCAATTAAGGACCCTGGCAAAATCAATTATGCAAAAGTCTATTGTCTACTTAACCTACCAATAGTTATTTTTAGAGTAAATATATACCTAGATCAATAATTAATATATGAAGAAAGGTTCATATACTATATATATATATATCAATAATTAATATATCAATAATTAATATATATATCAATAATTAATATATGAATAATTAATATATATATATATATATATATATATATATATATATATATATATATATATATATATATATATAATTCTAATATTTTTGCGACTGTTTACATGTCTACTCGAATATTTTCCTGTCCAACAAGTACAAGTGAATCCAGAAAACGACACAAAAATAAAGTACATGTCCAGCCAGAGCATGATGATGCCAGTAGTGTGTCCAGTGGGGTGATTCCAGAAATAGAGGCCAGACATGTAAAAAAAGTGAGTGTCGCATGCAGTGGATCCAGAAATACCAATCTGTGTTGACAGAGAATCAATAGAACTAACTAGAACTGAAATACAATAATCATCAAATAAATGAAAGAACTAATAGAGAATATATATATATATATATATATATATATAAAATATAAAAAAAAAAAAAAAATATATATATATATATATATATATATATATATATATATATATATATATATATATATATATATATATATATATGAAGAAAGGTCAATTTTGCAAAAGTCTATTGTCTACTTAACCTACCAATAGTTATTTTTAGAGTAAATATATACCTAGATCAATAATTAATATATGAAGAAAGGTTCATATACAATACTTAGAAATACATATATATATATATATATATATATATATATATATATATATATTAAAAATATGAAAAAAATAATATATATATATATATATATATATATATATATATATATATATTTCATATTTTTTAATATATATTTTTTTTTAATATATATATATATATATATATATATATATATATATATATATATATATATATATATATATATATATATATATCATTAATGATGACAGATCAAAAATAGTAACAGAAATATTATTTAATAATATTAAAAACTAATTCTTAGTCCAAGGGCTCACACCTTGACTTGGTCCAAGGGAGCATATCAGTCGACGAGTATGCCACTGAGTTCTGCCGTCTGACCCGCTTTGCGAAGAGCATGGTTCGAGACCCAGGTGATTGAGCCCAAAAATTCAGGAAGGGCCTGACAGAGATGTTAGGTCGTGTACTTCTGGGCACCGTACAACTACTTTCGAGGACATTCTGTTCGATGCTCAGATTGCGGAGGAGGATTTGGACCTTCGGCCCAAGAGAGGCAGTGATGCAATGATCGGTGCTAGTAGCAGTGTAGGACCGGCCAAGCATCCTCACATCCAGCAGAAGCCATTTTAACATCAGTACCAGCAGAACTAGGCGCTGGTTCGTGCTCGTGTTCCGCAGGTGCAGAGACAACCTCAAAGGCCAAATCAGCATTCTATTGTTTGCCTTTTCTGCAAGAAGCCAGGGCATGGCTGGGATGTCTTCCAGTAGAGGTTGGGTGTGTGCCTTTTCTGTGGGTCATCTGCGCACTAGATGAGAGACTATCTTTTGGCTCCAGTTCGTCTAGCTTAGGGTGGTGCACCTGCTCAAAAGGGTCCAACTAGGCCACCTGTGGTACTGCATCCTGTCCAGCACTAGCAGAGGAAGATACCCCAGCAGGGTAGGGCTTTTGCGATGTCAGTTAGAGGAGCCGATGCTACATGTGATGGGTTAGCAGGGCCTGTTCTTTTCCATTCCATCTATCGATCTGGTTGATTCTTAGTATTTAATAGTAGCATCAGAATTTGTTATGCTAGAGTTAAACCCATATAGAGATTGCTAGACCTTTCCTGGTTAAGTTCATAACCATGCATGTTTGATAACCTATGAATGATTTCATTTTCAATTAAATTGTATGCTCGTATAGCTTTAGGTAAGATTCTTTTAGACAAGGGTTGTGTTAGAGGAGATTGGAATAGATAGGTTATATCCATCTAGGACAGAAGAGGCGGGCTGTGTGAGAGAATACCCTATCTTTGAACCATACGATGCCTTTTCATGCCTGCTTTCATCTTTTAATTTAAAGGACAAAATTTTCCAAGGGGGTAGGATTTTAACTACCTAATTCCGGAAGAGGGGTATTTTTATCATTTCAATAATTGTTTGATAATTGTATTAGTGATGATAATATTTATTATTATACGTATTGGTTGTGTGCTAGCTAATTAGAATAGACCATGTGATGAGTTGATTTGTGGACTAGCATATTTATTAGCGTGTGTTATTAGACCAATTAGGCTTGACATGACACTAGAGTCCAACGATTAGATTAACATGATGCATGGACTAATACTTTAAATTAGACTCAATTAGTCATTCCATTTATTGAATAAAGATTAGTCTATTTACCAAAATAGGATTAGAAGCTTCCATCCATTGATTTAGCCTTCGTGACAATTTAGAAGGGCAAATGGGACATTACAAATTGTCATGGAAGGGGGAGGTAGGGGGGGAGGTGGCCGGCCCTAGTTATTATAGGGAGAGCCTCTCTCTCTATATATATTTGTGCCATTAATTTTCCTTTAGGTTTTCTTTCGCAAATTGATCCCTTCCTCATCCAAATTCCCTTAAATCCTTCCCAATCATCTTCATTTCTATTCCTTGGAGAAGCATAGGCGCTTGGTGGCTAGGAGCACTAGTGGAGGAGGTTATTGGATAGGAGTTTGTGTCCGAATCGTATCCATCGGGCCTTGTATTAGGAATCCATCTCCTAATAGGTATACATCTAATTTCTTCTTATTTTTAAATTCTAATGAGCGCATTTGACCATTAATAACCCACCCATGGACTAGGGATACCTATAAGAGAAAGAACTAGGCTCTAATGGCCTTTTATGTGGAAGTTACATTGAGTTTTTGTACCATTTTGGAAAAAAAATCGAGAATGTTACACAAAGTATTTGTCATATGGTTTAATAGATCTATCTAGAATTATTTGGTTGTGTGGCTAGATACGCATCGATAATTTGATACGAGTAGGTCGTATCATGACATGCCATGATACAAAGTTATTTTGGTCTCCTTCGACACTTGTGGCACACATACCACATTCTCCGTGACATATTATATTAACTAGATATTATTCTAATTAGGCTCTAATTATTACTTTAGACATACTCATGTGATTTGGTTTGGTTCAGACATGGTTTGGTATAGGTATCTTGGGCGTATCACAAGTATATCAGAGTGTTGGTATGATACTAGTGTGGTGAACACCAAGTGTTTGATATTATGCATACATGTGTGTGTCATATGTGTCTATGTGTTGTGTGTGTCATAGGTATCTATATGTGTGTGTATCTCTACCTATGAATATGAGTATGTGCTTATATAGATATGTGAGGGTGTGTATCTATATAGGTAGGTAGACTTGTGTGTGTAGAGACATAGTTGCTAGGTGGCTTTGGGTCATGGCCCGACTTGGAGAAAGGACACCTCAAAAAATAAATATAAATAAATAAATAAATATATATAGTTGAGTGTGATTATAAGAGTGTGTATGTGAGCATGTGTGTGTAGTGTGGTCAACAATTATGAAGGGAAAGGAAGTGCAGTAAGTAGTGTAGGCCACAATAGTTAGCTGTTGTTGACCTTGGCAGCAGCTCGTCTTGCACACAACAATAAGTACCATTGGCAATGTAGTTAACTGCACTTGAAGAGCAGCAGCAAGCCCAACTTTTGACATGGAGATAAGGGGAATAAGTTGTGAAGAAGGAAAGGGGGAGTCTAAAGCAGCAGTAGATGAGGTGGTGAGTAGTAGATAAGAGGGGGCACTGTCAGCTAAGGCAGTAGCAGTGAGAGCAGTTATTCAAGGAACTTAGAGAGGGATTCCTATAGAAGCATTCCATTTACTGAAGAAATAAAGCAGCAACTGTAGCTACCTAAAGGAAGGAGAAATGAGGACTGTAACAGCAGCAGTACTAGCTACTAGGCACTGCAGCAATAGTGGCAACTGCTAGCAGATACAACTTGGCAGCAAGCTTGAGCAGGCAATATTGCAATGCTAGCTACAACAACTGTTATGAAGGGAAGCATGCAGTAGCAGTAGACTGCCTAACAACTGCAGTCTAGTAGCAGTAGTAGTTGGATCCAGCAGCAGTTCAGGGAACTGCTTGTGCTGTGCACGGTTAGATTTGGAAGAAAATTTTATGTATGTCTTTTATGCAACAATAGTAGTAGCAATAGGAGGAAATCTGCAGGCAGAGTTCAGGTGTGTGATACATGTGGATACAAAATTGGTATGTGTGGGTGTTGGCGGATGGTAATAGGAAAGTTTGTGTGTGCCTGTGTAGTGATATCAATAAGGAAGAACATGAGGTATCAGCTGCATATCCTTTAGATAATGTATTGGTAGGTAGGATGGGTAATGGGTTATAGGTAAGAGTACATAGATATGGATATATATATTGGTACAAGTAGGTATAGGTACAAGTATAGTGTTTATAGTAGATATAGACTAATAAGGTGATGTGGGTAAATCATAGGTAATAGATAATTGGGCATACTGATACCTATGTGTCTGGTATACGTAATAATTAGGTAAAAGGTAAATGCCATAGATATGTGCATATGCATAGGATAAAGGGTAAATGTTAAGGTATTGAAGTGGATGAGTCTATATGTATACATGGTCCCTAGTATCCCTATTTCTATGGGGTATGGACCTAGGAACTTAGATATGACCTATAAATGACTTGTTTGACTCTAGAAGTAGGGTATTGACCTAGTTTGACTTCCATAATCTAGTATTGACCGAGAAATCACATTTTCAATTAGATATCAATGATTTTCACTCCAAAACACCAATTAACATTGATATTTTATATTTAGGATTGTGTGACTCCATTTTAGACCCTGATCCTCATTCGTTGCTGAAGACCACATGCAAGTACATCTCTCTGTTAGTTTTCAGTACTTGATAGTATATATAGCACATGTTCTAGAACTGTACTACTTGATTCTGATACAGTATTATATGGGCTGGTATTATATGGATCAAATCAGGATATGTTATTTATTTGTGTGCTCCGTGTGCTCATATCATATACGTGTGCATAACTTGTCGTGATTGGATCCATAAATATTAGTCGAGATGGGAGAGTAGAAGTTGGTTATGTGATCAAACCCCTTAATGTATTCGTGTGCATGTTGATTATATACATCACGTATAATCGAGTTACCCTAGTATATTTGTGTGCAACCCAAGCCGATTACATAACGAACTTGTGTTCTAATTCACATAAATAGTATCATTAGTTCTCTTATTTATAGTTCACACCATATTGTCTGTATTTATCTTTCCAGCTATCCATTGTGACTACCTGTTATTTTAGTTATATTCTTTATTCTCTAGTTGTGTGTACATCTTATATTCTTTTCTATTACTTGTCATATATTTTCTACCATGTATTTGAAACTGCTTTAAGAGTTTTGTACTTTGCTCAAATCCTGACTGGATAATATTTTTTAGAGGATCTTGAGGACTTTTATCCTACCTTTTATGGACCCAGAGTAGACGAGGAGTATGTCCAAGAGCTTCCTTTGGAGCCCATGCCCGTTGAGGAGGCACCACCAGTAGTGACTTAGCTAGTTATCTAGTATTACTAGATTTGTCTCCACCTTATGAGACTTTGGGATGTTATTATCATTTGAACTATCTTATGTTGAGGCAATTAATTTTTTAGATTCTGGATGTGGATTGGTTATGTTTATGGTTCTAGACATTTATTGGATTCTCATTTCTTAGTCATTATCGTACCATTATCTTCCTTATAGTTTATTATGATTGAGTATACATTATTATTATTATAATGTCCTCCATTCGGAGATGAGATATCATTGACAGGTTATGTTGTAAGATATGGATAGATAGCAGTTGTGTAGGCACCCTAATTTTTGGAAATTATTTTTTATTTTATATAATTTTATTTATTAAATTATATTTTATATTTAACTATGACTATAGATGTACTTTTTTGTAGCTTTGATTTTTGGAGCACAAGATATGCTAATATTTTGAAACGTCCTTCATGAGTGTTAAAGTAGATGAGTCCACCTTTAATTTGATATATCATGTCCCATCCAAACTGACCCCCTAATATTCTTTTGACTTCGCACAACTTCAGGTCAATTTAAGCCATTTGATCGTTTACCGTAATTCTAGACTTAACTTCCAACTTGAGTTCGAGACTCAATATCGATCAAAACCATTCAATCTAATATATAGTTTTGATCTATTTTGAATCTACTATGCACATGCCATTAGTGTGCCACCCAATTGAGTTTCTATGTGCTATTTATTTTTAAATGACACACAAGACCCAGTTAATAGATTTTCGGAGTCTATTTCGGTTCAATAAATCATACCGACTCCAAACTAGGTCAACGAGCTTGGGTGGAGCCTATGTTAGGTTTCCATGACCTAGTCAAATTATTCTAAAGATTTTGTACAGCCAAATAGGTTTAAATACAATCAAATATTTTTTTTCCATTTTTGTAAACCAATTTAAATCTCCCTAGGTATTACTTTGAATCTCTTTTGATTGGGCTATTAAATCCCAATCAAACCCAACCCCAATATGCATGTAGTGCCTGTAAACCCCCACCTAAGTTTACTATGTTTTATTTTGAATTTAGTTTATGTATATAATTACTTCCTTAAACTGTTATATTTTTACTTTCATAAAATATATTATATATATATATATATAAATACCTTGAAATATGTGTAATATAGTACATGGTGTTCATTATATATATATATTTTTAAACCAAGGCCAGTGGACAACGCTACCCAGCCTGCCTTGGCCCGGAGGCCGTGGACAACGCCAACCAGCTGCCCCTATGGGAGTGGGGGCTCGAACCCGTGCCCTCACCCCTGAGTGCCAGCAGTCTTACCGGTGTGCCACCGTACCACTGGCATATATATATATATATATATATATATATATATATAGAAAAAAAAAATATATATATATATATATAGAAATTGCTGAGAAACTCAATTTTGGGGTTGGTTTGTATGAAAATTCCACCCACAGGACGGATTTTATGAAATGCCCAGAATTATATATTTCTACGTTAAATATTCCAAGATTCCCTTTAGATGCTCTGTATTTACAAAATTGCCATCTTTATAATACGATAACTATCCTTCGCACAAACTCAGATTTGGATTGCGATTTTCGTCTTCTTCTTCTTCACGAGAGATTTAAATTCCATTGCTCTCATCTTCAGCAGAGATCGCAAAGATCGTTAGTAGTTCACTGTGCTTTTCTTCAGTCGAACTTCGATCGTCGCTCATCATCATCATCATCGTGGAGAGATTTGAAGTTTTTCGGCGATTAGGTCAATTGTGGAGAGAAGATCTTTTTCTTTTCCATAAGAGTTAGCATCGTTTTGAAAGAAGAACGAAAACTCTTGAATTTTTGTTCCTGACAAATTTTTTTTCACAAAAAAATTAAAAAAATAGGTTTTAGGTTTCTGTCGACTGTTCTCCATCATTCTCCGTGTTAGAATCATAGAGAATGACCATTCTCCGTGCTAAAACCACGGAGAATGGCCTTATCCATGTCAAAATGATGGAGAATGGCCATTCTCCGTGTCAAAATGACGGAGAATAGCCATTCTCCGTGTTAAAATGACGGAGAATGACCATTCTTCGTGTCAAAATGACGGAGAATGGCCATTCTCTGTGTTAAAATGACAGAGAATGGCTCCGTGATAAAAATGACTGAGAATGGCCATTCTCCGTCGTTCTAACACGGAGAATGGCTATTCTTTGTCAATTTAACAAAGAGAATGACCATTCTCTGTGGTTTTAGCACGGAGAATGGCCATTCTCTGTGATATTACCACGGAGAATGATCATTCTCCTGCATTTTATGGCCAGTTGAAACTTAGAAGGGCTATAACTTTTGACTGAGAGGTCGAAACGAGGTCCGGTTTGTTGCAAAAGGAGCGTATTTCCGAGGAGCCGAAGATTAAATGCTGCTCCGTTAGTCGGCCTTCTAAAATTTTAGAATCGCAAAAAAAATGATATTTGGACCTCCGTTTTAACTGTTTTACCGTTTGTCGACCTTTTCGAAATTTTTCGATGAGTTTTTGAAGTAAGGTTTAAAAATTTTTGAGGAGAAGAGGAAGTATCGAACGTTTTATTAAGAGTAGTTTCGTGGTTGTTTTCAATAAATTAGAAGGAAGGACAAAAAGGTCATTCGGAACCCCCTTTATATATTTTTTGCTAATTCTGGACACGCGATGAAATGTTATTGTGCGGTGGATTTTTCATAAAACTTTTTTCGTTTTTTGGACATTTCATAAATTTTCTATATATATATATATATATATATATATATATATATATATATATATATATATATATATATATATATATATATATATCCCACAAAAAAAATAAAAAATCAATCCCACAAAATTCTATCCCACAAAAATCTCAGTTATATAAAAGTCCCTACACATTTCAAAGCGTGATCCCTCGCATCCTATAGGAGATCTTAAGTGTATGGGTAACTAGGCAAGCAAGACTCTGAGTTTCACGCCTGGAACTTCAGACAGCAATAAAAACATACAAAGAGTGTTTAGGGAACACACAGCATCAAAAGTGTCACCCGCATAGAATTCCTCTCGATCACTTGACGGTCAGCAACTTAATCACCGACGCGCCCCCGGTCCTGTGCAATGCCACGACGGAATCCCCGGGCTTGCAGAGCCCCTTGAGATGTAGAACTCGAGTGCTTCCTCGGTAGCCTCGGAGTGGGAGGCCTTCGCTGATCCTGCGCTCAGTGCCGGAATCAGCCCTCTGAAGATGAGGCTCTGTCTTGCAGGGGATTCGTCACTGCAGCACCAGTCGAAGTCCTCCGTCTTGAGCTCAGGAACCACGACCGACAGGATGGGCATAGACGTCCTGTACTTGGCTACGAGCCTCGCGGTGCTTCCCCCTCTGGTCAGGACCAGGATGAGCGTAGCCCTGGAAGAGTTGGCGGTTCGCACAGCTGACGAAGCGAGGCTCTCGAGCGGGCTCATAGGTACCGGTGCTTTAGCCATTATCCCTTTGAACACTGCTCCACCATAGTCCAGGTAAGACTTGGCTTCGATGCAGATCTTGGCCATTGTCTGGACTTCAAGCTCGGGGTAAGCGCCAGCAGCCGTCTCTCCGCTGAGCATCACACAGTCGGTTCCGTCGAGGACTGCATTTGCTACGTCGGTGGCTTCGGCTCGGGTTGGACGAGGGGACTTGATCATGGATTCAAGCATCTGGGTTGCAGTCACAACTGGCTTTCCTTGTATGTTACACTTGAAGATCATCGCCTTTTGGGCATAGAAGATCTTCTCGATGGGTATTTCCATACCCAAGTCTCCTTTTGCCACCATGAAAGCATCAGAATTCGCTAGTATGTCATCAAAATTTGCCACCCTCTTGGTTCTCAACCTTGGACATGAGCATAATTGTCTTTGCATGTACTCCAAGGACCTTCCTGACCTCCAAAAGATCAGAACCTTTGCGTACAAAAGATGGAGCTATCATATCGATCTTGTTAGGAACACCCCATTGCAAAATATCCAACCTGTCCTTCTCAGTAAGGGTAGGGAGATCGACAACAACACCTGGAAGATTAACATTCTTCCTCTCACCAAGAAGAGCAGAGTTCTCACAGCGGCAGCGAACCAACCCCAAGTTTTTACACAGGAAAGTACTGTGAGAGTGATTGTTCCATCTGCACACAATATAGTGCTCTGGGGCTTCACATCCTCTGCTAGCTTTTTATAGCTCATAGATATCGTGTTCTCATCACCCTTCAGGCTGTAATCAGTAGATATGGTTCTCTCTCGACCCTTCTCCAAATGGACTGGCTTTCCATCTTTCAAAAATCCAGTTCTAATTTCTGGGCCCTTTGTGTCGAGCATGACGGTGCAAGGATGCCAGTGTTCTCCATGGCCTGCCGGAGGTTGTCGAGCGTCTCCCGGTGGTACTCGTATGACCCGTGGGAAAAGTTGAACCTCGCCACGTTCATGCCAGCCCTTAGCAGCCGCTCCACCATCTCCACAGACCGGGACGCCGGACCCAGCGTGCACACGATCTTCGTCTTCGGCCTCACAGTAGCAGTCACCGTTGTCGCCATTGACATTGCCATTGGAGAAGAAGAAAGACGAGAGCTTTTTCTTTTGAAAAAGAAAAAGCAGGCGGTTGATCGAGGAGGAAGAAAAGAGAATATATATATATATATATATATATATATATATATATATATATATAAGGTATTCTTTTTTCAAGTCGGACCGTGGCTATATAAGCCACCCAGCCGTCCGAGGGGGGGATTCAAATCCAAGACCTGTGCTTGGACGGCCCCCCGCACTACCACTAGGCTAGTGTCTTATGGAGACACACACACACACACACTATGGAAATAATTTCTATATAGAGTATATCCTATTTTTTTTTATATAAATATATTCTTGGTTTTATTTCAAATGATATTCATATTACTGTGCATTAAAAATAATTTATTTAAATAATATATATATATATATATATATATATATATATATATATATATATATATATATATATATATATATATATATATATATATATATGTGAGGTATCCTTTCTCCAAGCCGGAACGTAGCTATATGTCACGCCCCAGAACCAGAATACTGGAGAGCGGAGGACAGACATAGCCAGCTGCGTACATTGAGGTATAATCTACCTCGATATACGGTCACGGCTGTCTAGATGCATGATGGTTTATCTACAAGCCAACAGTCTCTTATGGTCATGAACAAGCTTAGTGTCTCAATCTCAAGCAAGTAAGTAAATGTTACAAGATGTTAGATCATCAGACATACAAAGTAAGTCGTCCCAAACATTAGGTATTCAGGTGATCATGAAGCTAGTCATACAAAATGTGAAGACTAGCAAGAGTTTCAGTCATACATGATCAACCATAGGATTTGTCAATCATGTTACAGCCCGTAGGCAGACATTAAGTAAAGTTGCAAACGAGCTAACACTTGCTCGGCGGCTAAATGCCTCAAAAAAATATTGTTACAAGAAAGTGGGAGAGCAAAATAAGAACCCACTCGTTGCCAGGGTTGCGCCTAGTGGTCACCATCTGGCTGGAAGGCTAGAGGATCCTCGAGTCCTACTCCGAAATCTGGCCATACAAAACCAGCTGGGTCAGACCCCAGAAGAGCAAGTGCCGCAAGGGAGGCTTCACTTAAGAACTAAAACCAGCATGTTAGCACATGGGAACATAAATGGTAATAAAAGACATGAGTTAGAGAAAACAAGATGATAAACGATAAGACAACTAAGGGACTATTCCGGTAGCCAAGTTACAACCCGTAAACCAAATAAGGACCGGAGTTGTAACCCTTCACCTGAATAGAGCTTAGTCTCCAACCAATTATCGACAAGAGTCAAGCATAAGCAAGCATATGCTGATGTAATCATAGATTGGCATTGATTAGACAAGACTAGACTGGACTACGTCCATCATTCACGGCCAAGTAAAGAGTACGACTTGATACTTTAACTAACTAGGGTTATCACAAGCCTAGTTACTAGCAAGATGCAATAAGATATTTCCGTAGTCACAAGCCCTGCAGCTATCCAGGTTATCCAGGCAAGGTTTATTTAAGAGTTATCGAGAATTATTAGGTGGCGTAGAGTGCAACATATGGCAATGTGCATAGAACTTGTTTCATGAAGTGTTCCATATGACAGTGGGCTGGAAATGTGTCCTACTCGACGGCAGGATACAAGTCCCTCAGGTGTGGCCGGGATAACAGGATCACCTGTAACTGAAAACATCTCTCTATATGAACTACTTGATCAATCTAGTCATTAACTTAGTCGGATTCAGTATAAATCCCTAACGGTGGAAAATCAGGAATTCATGTCCTAGACATGATGCAAGACGAGACATGTAGCTTATACAGGCACAATCTAGAAAATCAACCACGGTGTCAAGACAAGAGTTACTTAGCAAGTCATGGTAACTGTCGCAACAGCGTTCAAGATTATCACATCATGCCAGGTTACTTGTTAATTGTCAAGATTACTTGTCAGGAGTGCACCTCGACGGGCCACTATCAAGATTGTACATGGCTTATCAAGTTACTTATCATGTCAAGAGTGCTTTTCAAGAGTGCGCCTCGATGGGCCACTATCCAGATTTTTATGTCGTATTTATGTCAACATTAATACTGGCAAGTCATGCTATGTTCAACAAGTTATCGAGTTGGGACGTCACAAATAGGTCAAGTACAAAGGATAAGTAATTAACATAAATCCAATAATTAAATGACAGATCATGTGAGGGACAAGGGGTACCTTAGCCAACAAGTGGCACTAGCCAAGTTGCGCTAGGGTAATAGGCTGCGCCAGGCACTAGGGGTGCCAAGGCTATCGGTTGCACCCAAACATTAGGTTGCGCCTAGGCACTGGGATGCCAAGCACTGGGGTGTGCCAGGTCAGGTCAAGTTGCGCCAAGGCAAGTCGGGTCAAGACAGGCTGGGTTGTGCCAGAACAAGTCGGGCCAAGTCAAGTTGCACCAGGCACAAGGCTGCACGAGGCTAGGTTACGCCGGACTGGGGTGCACCAGACTGGGGTACGCCATGTCAGGTTGCGTATATACTGTACAGGTACCTTATATTGTTAGATGTTGTGACCTAGGACAGCGTTCTACCGCCGATACTTGCGACGTAGGCTGGCCGTATTCACTTCTCGTGCCCTTACTCTAGGGTGCGGGTTGTGACACACATCTATACTTAGAGAAATCACCAGGTCCTCAGAGGGATGTAACAAGATACATAATATCATGCCATATAAACTGAATAAGTACTGCTCAATAATAAGTCAATCGGATAATAACATGGTCCAATACCCACCTTTGAATTAGCGTACCATCCCCCCAACCAAACAAGGACAGGAGATGGCACACTAACCCACGATGAAGTATCTTTCCAAGTCACGAATCCAATATGGTATTCGGACCACAACAAGGTTCAGTACCTTCTCATCAGAGTAGTGAGCCACACCTACAACCAAACAAGGATAAGATGTAACAAACTAGTCTGCGATAAGTTACTGTTCCAAGCCACGATCAGATATAAGTGCCTAAACCGAAAGTACTTATACCTAACGGATAGGGTAGCCTACCATTCTATGTGAATGCAGTTTAAGAACATCCCTCCAACTCATGGGCTCTCTGGCTAAAAATGGGATCGGCATAGTCCCCACTTGGGGCACCAGGGGCCTTAAGCATAACCGTTCCTTGAACGTCAGTCGCCAGCAATAAATAAGGGGTCGTCAACCCGCATCTCTGGCGGAGCGTACGGTTACAAGGATAATGTGTATAGTAGCCCATACGCTAAGGATATGACCTCCCCACCCAATGCCTATATGTTGCCTTGACAACACATAACCTCTATAACCGCTAAGTCAAACTATCAAGCAATTCTATTAGCGGTTAATCCTATCATACGGCTTATACGTACTGGTGGCCAGCCAGTCATGCATGTCCGAGTTCTATATGTGACTCATGACTTCGTGGTACAAATGTGTCAATGCCTATGAATACAACACAACAAAAGGGTGGTCCTCTAACTTTATGTTTAATGTGTAAAAAGTAAATAAATAGCATGAATATAAAACTATAACAAGGTATCACAGTTTATTTTGCAGAAGAAAATAATGAATAAATGCATGAGTATGAGATAAGTAAATAGACATAAAATGACATGGTATCTTGCCTGGATGTAGTATGCAGAATAACGACGCCCGATGACTCAAATCGTCAGAATAGTGAAGCAACGAGAGCCAACTTTTACAAACGACCTCGGATGTTGAGATAAACATCACAAACAGTTTTGGTATAAAAGAAATATCTAAGAAACACCTGTCCAAAAGTCCAATTCTGGACATAAGTGCAAAATCATAATTTCGGGTCAAAACGATGTCCGTCGTTGGACCCATTTTATACCGAAAAGCGTGCGAACACCTACGGTCTCTAAGTCATCAAACTACATGTCTATGGGTTCGGTTTGAGGAGACAAACCCAATCGTATGTCCAATGTTGGATTTCGGCGGGCCGTGCACAATTTCGCCCGTTGAATCGGGTCGCGGGCCCACCAAAAAGACGTTCTGGTCGACCTTCTCAGAATTGGACCAAACTTGGCACACAGGACCAGAAAAACAGCACGGTCTTGTTGGCACAAGTTTTGTCTCGATACGACGAATGTGCACAAAGTTATGGCCTAATTTGTAAAGGTTCGATACGGGGTATCTTGACGGATACACACTGATTTCGTCGCGCACGCACAACGAATCGAGTTTCGTCAATTCCCATACGTCGACAACATCCATACGCACCTTTCGATGCTTATGGGTTGCGACCACGTTGTCCGATTTGTCGGGGCACACGCCGTATCGGAAATTTTTTCTAAATTTTTCTGTTTTCAAAATTTGTTTTTCTTAAACTTTAGAATCGGAAATCTTTGCATAAAGTTAATAAAAAATTTAACTAAAAGAAAGGGCTTGAAGTGCTACAAGTGATCTAGAATACTGTCCAAAAATTTTCTAAAACCTTCTACTAGGTTGGTCAAAAATTGTCTACAAATATGGGTACATGAAAACAGAAATCTGTCAAAATAATTGTAGGTTTTTCATCGACTTGGCATCAATTTTTTCAACTAATCGTTGGACTATATCCCAGTCTAGTTGATATCTAGAGGGTTATATCGGCTTTCTATAGGATTAATTAGATCGAAGTTTACTGTAGAATCGAACGAAAAATAACACGAAGAAAAGGGTACCTTGCGTTCGTGTGTGTAACAGAGATGTGCTCTATTACTTGTCGGAAATGGAGGGTGCGGCGGCGCTCCGACAGGCCAGCGGTAGTCCAGGCTGGTCGGGGATTGTAACGCCCAGTCCCAAAATACGTAGGACTAGGAACGTAGACATGCCAGCCGTATAATAAATATATGTAAGCTGTAAAATGCAGTAGAACCATGACTAATCTCATCCACACAAAATAAATGAATAAAAGATATCATATAATGATAATGAATTATCTTGATATAATATGTTGGACGGAGACAAATCCACTACCAACAAGTAAGGAAAAAAATACATGGAAAATGAAATGAGTTTGGCGGGCGAAGCGAAGACAATCTAAGTGCAATCATCCTCGAAGAAATAGAGATGATCATGGCCACGGCTAGAACACCTGCGAAAGACAAGAGCACACACCTGGCGAGATAACCAGGTCCTCAGAGGGACATAACAAGATACATAAAGATCGTGCCACATAACTGAATATATATACTATGTTATAAATCACAAGTAAAGTAAATAGTCCCACTCGTAACAAGATCCAATATCTCATCATCGAAACAGTGGACTACCCCTACAACCAAACAAGGACAAGGGATTGTACACTGTACCGCGATGTGATATTGTCCCAAGCTACTAATGGAACGGGGTGATATGACATTGACGAGGGTTACCTAACCATCTAATGTGTTTATGCAGTAAGAACAAACCTTCAATGCATGAGCCCTGGCTGTAAATATGATCGGCACAGTCCCCATATAGGGTACCAGGGGCCTACGTTTGTAACGTCCGAAGATTGTCAGAGGGCATCATGTGCAAGGGGCTACGTCCATAACGCTCTGGAAAACGGCAGAGGGCACCTGGAGCCTGCGTCTCCGACGGAGCGCACAGGTAAGCAGGGAAGTACAAAGAAGCCCATACGTCAGGTATTGTTCTCTCCATCCGATGCTCTTATTTAAGTTACATCCACGACCATATACCTCTACTAACTACTAAGTCTCCTAATATGCCTCTATTAGCAGTTAGCCCTAACGCATACACATGGGGGATCAGCCCACACGCAAGAACCTCTACATGCTACTCATCTCACACATCCTCGTGGTACAACTGTGTCAAGGTATATACAATATACTACAAACGGTAGTCCCTTAACTCTAAGTCCATATGCAATCAAAGGATAATAACAAAGTACAGCTAATATTACTGAGCAGACAGTAAATCAAGAACTGTAAGAACTGAAAATAAATGAACAGTGATATGTAATAAAATGTAAACTAAATATAAACAGTATAATGGCAAGGTATCTTGCCTGGTGTGTCGCCTGGTGGTACGATGTTGCGACAAGTTCCGAGTTGTCCGATAGCCGAGGTCGATGCGTATGGATCTGAATCATGAGAATATAGAAGTGTATTATTAGACACGATCCAATAATAGAATTTGCTAAAATAAATATATACACTATTTTTGCAAAATATAATATTTAAAATCTAGGTCTTATTAGTCAAAATATGTTTTTAGAAAAAAATACTTTAAAATCTAGAAATTCGTTTTAGGTTAAGCTCGAAGTTCGTAAAAATATATTTATGGTAGATAGTCATATCTTCATTAGACAGCGATATCGTGAAATCTAGAAAAATTATTTGTAAAGATTAGTTTTGTCAAAATATACTATTTAGGTACAAAACTATTTATAAAAGAAAATATAATAATAATAATGATACTGATAATAATGATAATAACAGTAATAATAATACTAATATAATAATAATACTAATAATGATAATAATATTAATACTAATAATATGATACATTAAATAAGAGCTACTCTTAATTAGGAAGGTGAGAGAGAGAGAGAGAGAGAGAGAAAGAGGAAAAGAGTTAGAGAGTGGGGAAGGGTGAGACTCACAGAGGGGTTTCGGTGGCACGCGACCTCGACGGAGTCCGGGGCGGCGAGCGGTGAGGCGTTGCCACAATAGGAGGGAGGCAGCGAGAGGGGGTCTACGCCGGTGCTGGTAGCTCGACGGAGAGGAGATTGGGCGGCTCCGGCGCCGGTGGTCCTGTGCACGGTGGCACGCATGGCGGGGCAGATCCGCGGTGGAGAGCACCGAAGCGGAGGCGGTTCACCTCAGGTCGACGGAAGAAGACGCTGGCGGCGGGGCTAAGTCTGGGCACTGCCTCGGAGCGCAGGCTCGTCGGGACGGTGAGTTGACGAGCGACAGGTTGCTGACTTCGACGTTCTTCGGCGGGCTTGGCTTTCTGGGAAGCCTATGACGGATGCCAGGAGGCTTGAGGAAGCGGAGGAGCAGGAGATGGGGTTTAACCGACCACGGCGGTATCGGGATCTGCCTTTGGAGGTACGGCAGAGGCGTCGTGGTGGCGGATCAGTGGTGAGTCTAGGGTTAGGGTTTTAATTTTTTTGGTATTTGTGTGATGGGATCGGTGGTGGTGATGTGATTTGGGCTGCCGTGGCGGTTGCTGCGGTGGTGGTGGCATTGGTATGTTTGGGTCGCTGTCGGCAGCGGTGGTGGTTGGTGGCTGTGGCCGTGGTGGTGGTGGCCGTGACGGTGGCGGTGGGTTTCTCCGGTGGGGGTCGTCGGAGAAGAGATGACAACGGGGAAGAGATGACAACGGGGTCGGGTGCTGCGGCGAGGACGAGCATGGTGGTGCTGACGGTGGTGGTGTGGTCGGGAAGACGACGTCGGGTCGAACAGCGTGGCTGCGGGGATGATCGAGCTAGGTTTAAGGTTTGGGTGAGGGATCGTGTCCAAGTGTCGAACACGGGGACGATGATGAGGTCCAGGATTGTCGGACACCAAGAAGAAGAGGATGAATGTATATGTAAAAGAAATAACCTATTGGAAAGACGCCCCGGGTCGCACCCGAGGCCGTCACGGCTGACACGAGGATGGATGGAACACCGACACGAGGCACGCATATTTGTGGTAGAAATATTTGTGGAATAATTATGTGGATGAGTACATCTCCTTATATAGGAGGTGGAAATTTTCAGTTGGATAAGAATTAGGATTTATTTAAACCCAATTAGATAATTTGCTACTAGTAAATTTAAAATCAATCAAATCCAAATCCAATTTAAATCTAATTAAATTCCATCTTTTAGTTTAAAATCAAATAAGATAAATCAAATTTTAATTATAGATATTAATTTAACTATTTAAATAAATCCATAAAATCAAATCAAGATTTAAATTGCCCCAATAATTTCAAAATATGTTTTCCAAAAATACTAATAATAATAATTTTGAAAATTACATTATGATTTAAAAATAAACTAATAAATAATTACGAAATATATATGTATGCACAATTAATATTTGCATAAATATACTTTTCTAGTATACCATTTTATAAGAATATTATTTATTATTATAACTGTATAAATGAAAGGCTTTTTATAAATAAAATCATAAATTTGAAATTTTTGGTACGATAGCTAAAAATAATTATTATCTATATTATTTTGAAACTATAAAAATAAAAAATATATTTTTCCAAAAATATGTACGCTCGCACATATTCGCCCTCGTCGAGCAATTACGAAAAACAAAATTTTGCGCACGACGTATAATACAAATACGCGACGTACAATACAAAATAAAAAAATCAGTACCAAATTTACATAAAAAAGTAGAAATTTAGGGGTTTTACAGGGATGTGCGCCGGGGTGGCAGGGACTCTCTGGTCTCGTGAAAGCCGTAATACGAGGGAAGATCTTTAGGAAAAACTTTCTCTTGCTGCTCGTGCCTGCCGCTTATAGGGTTTGTGATAAATTCAATTTTTAATCGAATTAAATCCCAATTTTTTTATCGAGTTTAAATTCGATTAAATCTGGGTTCGAGGCTATCCTGTGGAGAATCTGGTTTGGGTGATGATTGGAACAAAATATTGAAAGATTTGGCAAGGATTGGTTCAAATCCCTTTCCTATTGGAGGTTAGTTATACACAGCTTGGGTCGGGAGAAAACTGGGTTTTGGGTTCTTGAGATTTTGAATTTCTCACGAGTTTTTCCTGTAACTCATGAGACTGAAGGCTAAGCAATTATACTGTATGTATATTCTATATACATATAGGTCATAGTTTATCTCTTATATATAACCTACATGTATATAGTATATATGACTAATATATATATATATATATATATATATATATATATATATATATATATATATATATATATATATATATATATATATATATGAAAATCCTAAAAATTCTAAAACTTAAGGAACACCTTATAAAATATTTTTGGAAATTATTTTATGAGCAGATTAGTATGGAAAAATATATTTATGCTAGCTTTTGATTTAATACAAAAGGCATATAACTATTTACTACTTTGTTTGATAATCATAAAATACCATAAAATGTTAGAATAAAAATTCTAAAAATTTCTAAAATCCAGTAATCACTTAAAATATATTTTTGACTGAAATTGTACGAGAAATACTAATAATAGTATTTGTGTTGCTAGTTTTTGCTATATAAGAAAATTATACAATTAAGTACTAATCTTACTAAATAAATAGGAAAATTGCTTTAAAATATAATAATAATACATTTCTTTTGTAGAGATGGAGGTTTACAGCTAGTAGGCTAATCATGGCATATAACTGAACTAGCTGTGCCATGATCTCTAGTCAATGTGCATAACAAAATTTTAGCATGACTAAGACTATATTTATAAATAAAATTCAAAACAACTTATTTAAGCAAATTAAAAAATAAAAAAAATTTCATGAAAATTCTGGGGGTTTACATCCTACCCAACTTATAAAAATTTTGTTCTCAAAATTAAAATAAAACTTACTATAACAAATAATAGAAACAAAATGAGACTGGATACGAAGGCAGTTATATCAAATCGTAAATCAATTTCTGAAAAGATGGAGGTGGTAGTTGTAGAAGGAATCAGATTGCCAACATATTCTACAAGATAAGATATTCTTAGTCTTGCGTGGATCATTGGATATTCAGTTTGTTGAAAGAATGGGTCGATATTGCATGGCTAAAAATCAAATAGAATGAAAAATGGGCATCTATGGTTTGCTATAAGGGGAAGTGTCCTACATATAGTGTAATTGAAATAGAGCACAAGATGGTGTGTTTGTGTGGGACATGTGTGTCATGTGTGTAGAGTGGCTCGTCTAGTTCATGCAGGTAAAATTTATTGGTAGAAAATGGCTAGTGTTGTGCTCCAAATATAAACGTCACGGTAGAGGTATCAAAATGATACCGATAGAAATTGTCGTTATAAACCACTTGATTTATTAACCCAATTGGAGTAAATGTGTCAAGTTTGAAATGGTGTACTTAGAGATTGAATGATTTTCTCTTCTATAGCATACGAGGGTTATCGACGAGGGTCACAGATTTTTAAGGAACGTCATGCAAGACTATCTAACAAATTGGTTATAGGGTTTATATTTGCGATAAGACTGCTAGACTATGACCAAAAGGCTTTCTATTGGTGTCGAAGATAGTGTTCATGCATTTGTGTTGATATCTAAGTAAATCATAACAGGGTGAGGTATTATGTTATGCATACTAACGAACTAGTAAATGTGTGATTCTGGTGCTAAGTCATGTCTAATAAAACAAAATGGTATAACTAGGGTAATACCTGCTAGATCCTTAATATTGGGATGGGTGTCTATCACATCTATGGTAAATGCTTGCCCATGCCTTTGTTTATTCATCTCCTGCCTAAACTGAGCTGCCTGGTCAGGTAAGGGTGGTCCTCTCCGATATCCTTGTGATGCTCCAAGTCCCGGCCTTTGCATCTGCTGTTGAGCTAGTGTCGGATCAGGTATTGTTGGTTCTTGGATCTGCTAATAGGGTGTTAAGGCAAGTCGTCCTGGACAATCCTTGACCTTGTGCTGTTCCGATCCATATGCCAAATACTGGCCTAACCGTATACGATAATCTCTCTGAATGTGCCTTTGCCTTCCACAGAAATGACATATAGGCTTCTCTCGAGCCTGGTAGGGCCCTGCTCTCTCCTGTTGGTATGTCATGGGACGTCTAATAGGTCCACTTTGGTCAAGCCTAACTGGTATGTGTATTGGGGTAGGGCGCCTTTGGTCATGTTGTGCCTCCTTACGGAGGAGCTCATGGCTACATACTTCCTCCAAAACGGCTGCATAAGAGATTCGGGACTGCCTAGTGGTGTAAGGCTTGAGCTCTGGTGCAAGCCCCTGATGAAATCTCCTCACTCTCTCCTGCTCCGTCGAAATCAACACTGCACCAAATCTACTCAGGCGGCTGAACTCTGCGTCATACTCATCTACCGACATATTTTCTTGCTTCAGATGAAGGAACTGGTTGTAGAGAGCATCTCGAACGTGGATGGGAAAAAATCTCTCATATAAGAGGTCGTAGAACTCCTTCCGTGATCCTAGTGCCCAGTCATCTTTCTTCAGCCTTCCACCGGTGATGAATATTATCTTCTAAGAGTAAGTCCACTGCTGTCATCCAATCATGTGCTGGAAAGTGGGATGCCTTCAAGAATTTCTCCGTGCTGATAAGCCATATGGAAACTTCTAAAGGACCTTCGGTACCCTTAAAATTCTTAGGACCTATGTCGATAAAGTCCTTAATGGAGCCCAAATAAGGTTGTGGAGCTGGTGCTGGATCTGGTACCGGGGTTGGTGGTGGAGGCCTTGCTAGGTAGGCCATCATGCTCTGCCTTAACAGTTCCATTTGTTGCCACTGAGATTGTAGCATAGCATACATAAACTGGGTGGTTGGGTCCATATCAGTCAGAAGTGGGGGTATCTGAGGTTCGGGCTGTGGTAGAAACTGTTGATGGATTGGTGGTGATACATTCCCTTCTGGTGGTACTGCAGTAGTCTGCCCAGCCTGGCTGATTAGGGGTACTTGGATCTCATGCTGTACCATCGATGGGTTCGTGGTAGTCTGCTGCTGTCCTAGCTGATATCGGGTTACCGGGGTTACTGAGGGAAACTTGTTCCTCCTGAGTAATCGCATCACCAGTTGTGATGGCCATGATAGAGGTGTGTCCGCTGTGTAGATTCATATTGCTGGCACGAAGATAAGAGCAATATTAGAATAGATTCAGATTGGTTGCAAGTCAACAAGCAATTGAAAGAGAGTTTAATAAGGAAACAAAAATGTTAACAACTCGTAGATGAGATCCTAGAGGGCAAATATGTTAATCTAACCATCTCTCAATCCACGTAAAAATCATATGAAAGGCGAACCAAGTGCACTATGGTTGATCGGACCATCATGCACCAGTTCTGATAGACAATATGTTAATAGGGTACCTCCATAACATATATGTCAAGAACAAGCTTGATAGAAGACTAAGCTTGCAAAACTAGGCTATATAAGCAGCATTGGTCGAGATAACAAATATAAGTACGCTAGATAATAAAAGAAAAAATATAATAATTCAAGTTCCTCAACAGTTTAAGTTTCGTTCGATGTTCGTGCATATGTAGTCGTCCTATAGCCTTTATGTCTAAGACCTTGTTTAAGGTCGAAGGGGGGGGGGTGTTTAGGTTGCGAGTTATTCTACCCAACTTATAAGGGTTAAACTGGTAGTGTGATGAGACAATGAAATATGTCCTACCTAATACGTACGAAAGAAGGATATGGATTTACGGAAGACTAAATCAAGCAAAAACGAAATCAAGATAGTTAATTGTGAGTTCCAAAAATGAAAGCAAGGGAAGAGGTCATGAGTGTGGATGAGATCCTAACTCTAATCCTATACGCAGGCTTGCTTGGTACGGTAAAGTATCCAAATAATTTGTCGTAGACCTGTATGGGCCACCAAAAAAACATGTAACGCCCCAGTCTCAAAATACGTAGGACTAGGAACGTAGCATGCCAGCTGCACGTATACAAGATACACTCCAATATATAGAGATCTCGAATACACACATAAGCTGTATTGTAAATAATAACAGACAGTCACAGGAAAAAGCTATATCTTATCCACAAAAGAATATAAAGAAAATAGTATCTCATGAATCAAAGTAAATGTCAAAATATAGCTGTTGGCCGGGCGGAGATAAATCCACTACCGGCACTAGAATAAACTGAAGAGAATAGAGTCCAACCTCCAAGATAAACAGAATAAGGAAAGGATGACTAAATAGGCTCCTCACCCAATAAGGGCAGCTGTGATCAGAAGGTACGACTCGCTCGAATGTGAAGGATGAGTCTAGATCGGAGCCATACTCCTACGGAAAGTCCTGCACATCTATACCTAGAAAAATCACCAGGTACTCAGAGGGATGTAACAAGATACATAATATTATGCCATATAAACTGAATAAGTACTTCTCAATAATAAGTCAATCGGATAATAACATGGTCCAATACCCACCTTTGAATTAGCGTACCATCCCCCCAAGCAAACAAGGACAGGAGATGGCACACTAAACCACGATGAAGTATCTTTCCAAGTCACGAATCCAATATGGTATTCGGACCACAACAAGGTTCAGTACCTTCTCATCGGAGTAGTGAGCCACACCAACAATCAAACAAGGATAAGCTATGACAAACTAGTCCGCGACAAGTTACTGTTCCAAGCCAGGATCAGATATAAGTGCCTAAACCGAAAGTACTCATACCTAACGGATAGGGTAGCCTACCATTCTATGTGAATGCAGTTTAAGAATATCCCTCCAACTCATGGGCTCTCTATCTAAAAATGGGATCGGTATATTCCCCACTTGGGGCACCAAGGGCCTCAAGCATAACCGTTCTTCGAACGTCAGTGGCCAGCAATAAATAAGGGGTCGTCAACCTGTATCTCCGGTGGAGCGTATAGTCACAAGGGTAATGTGCATAGTATCCCATACGCTAAGGATATGTCCTCCCCATCCAATGCCTATATGTTACCTTGACAACACATAACCTCTATAACCGCTAAGTCAAACTATCATGCAATTCTATTAGCGATTAATCCTATCGCATGACTTATACGTACTGGTGGCCATCCAGTCACGCATGTCTGAGTTCTATATGCGACTTGCGACTTCGTGGTACAAATGTGTCAAGGCCTATGAATGCAACACAATAAAAGGGTGGTCCCTTAACTCTAGGTTTAATATGTAAAAAGGAAATAAATAGCAGGAATATAAAACTATAACAAGGTATTATAGTTTATTTTACAGAAGAAAAGAATAAATAAATTCATGAGTATGAGCTAAGTAAATAGACAACAAATGGCAAGGTATCTTGCCTGGAGGTAGTATGCAGATTAGCGACGCTCGATGACTCAAATCGTCAGAATAGTGAAGCAACGAAAGCCAACTTTTACGAACGACCTCGAATGCTGAAATAAACATCACAAACAATTTTGGTATTAAAGAAATATCTAAGAAACACCTGTCCAAAAGTCTAATTCTGGACATAAGGGCAAAATCATAATTTCGGGTCAAAACGATATCCGTCGTTTGACCCATTTTATACCGAAAAGCGTGCGAACACCTATGGTCTCTAAGTCACCAAACTAGATGTCTATGGGTTCGGTTTGAGGAGACAAACCCAACCGTATGTCCAATATTGGATTTCGGCGGGCCGTGCACAATTTCGCCCGTTGAATCGGGTCGCGGGCCCACCAAAAAGGCGTTTCGGTCGACCTTCTCAGAATTGGACCAAACTTGGCACACAGGACCAGAAAAACAGTATGGTCTTGTTGGCACAAGTTTTGTCTCGATACGACGAATGTGCACAAACTAATGGCCTAATTTGTAAAGGATCGATACGGGGGTATCTTGACGGATATACACTGATTTCGTCGTGCATGCACAACGAATCGAGTTTCGTCAATTCCCACACGTCGACAACATCCATACGCACCTTTCGATGCTTATGGGTTGCGACCACGTTGTCCGATTTGTCGGGGCACACGCCGTATCGAGAAATTTTTCTAAATTTTTCTATTTTTAAAATTTGTTTTTCTTAAACTTTAGAATCGAAAATCTTTGCATAAAGTTAATGAAAAATTTAACTAAAAGAAAGGGCTTGAAGTGCTACAAGTGATCTAGAATACTGTCTAGAAATTTTCTAAAACCTTCTACTAGGTTGGTCGAAAATCATCTACAAACATGGGTACATGAAAACAAAAATCTGTCAATATAATAGTGGGTTTTTCATCGACTTGGCGTCGATTTTTCCAACAGATCATTGGACTATATCCCAGTCCAGTTGTTGGGATATCTAGAGGGTTATATCAGCTTTCTATAGGATTAATTAGATCGAAGTTTACTGCAGAATCGAACGAGAAATAACGCGAAGAAAAGGGTACCTTGCATTCGTGTGTAACAGAGATGTGCTCTGTTACTTGTCAGAAATGGAGGGTGCGGCGCGGCGGTGCTCCGGTGGGCTAGCGGCTGTCCAGGCTGGTCGGGATATGTGCCGGGGTGGCAAGGACTCTCTGGTCTCGTGAAAGCCGTAATACGAGGGAAGCTTTTTAGGAAAAACTTCTTCTTGCTGCTCGTGCCTACCGCTTATAGGGTTTATGATAAACTCAATTTTTAATCGAATTAAATCTTAATTTTTTTAACGAGTTTAAATTCGATTAAATCTGGGTTCGAGGCTATCCCGTGGAGAATCGGGTTTGGAAGATGATTAGAACAAAATATTGGCAAGGATTGGTTCAAATCCCTTTCCTATTGGACGTTGGTTATACACATCCTGGGTCGGGAGAAAACTGGGTTTTGGTTCATGAGATTTTGAATTTCTTACAAGTTTTTCCTATAACTCATGAGTCTGAAGGCTAAGCAATTATACTGTATGTATATTCTATATACATATAGGTCACAATTTATCTCTTATATATAACCTACATGTATATAGTATATATGACTAATATATATAGTATATATGACTAATATACATATAGGTCACAATTTATCTCCAATGGTAGGATGACTTCACATCCATACACCAAAGAGAAAGGTGTACAGTCGGTCGGAGTGCGTACGGTAATACGGTAGGCCCATAGACATTCTCCAAGCTTTTTACTCCAATTCCGTTTATTGGTGGAAACGATATTCTTGAGAAGTTTGATGATCGTTTTGTTGAATGCTTCAGCCAAACCATTAGCGACGGGATTGTAGGCTGTAGAAATAATATGTTGATTCGGTTGTCATCACAGAATCGAGTGAATTTCTGACTGATGAATTGAGGTCCATTATCATGGATGATTCACCGAGGAACGCCAAATCTGTAGATCACATGATGTTTAATGAAATTGATGACACTGCTTATCTTAACTTCAGTTAGAGGTACAGCTTCAACCCATTTTGAGAAGTAATCAGTTATAGCTAGGATAAACCGATGTCCTCGAGATGAAGACGGATTAATAGGACAACTCTGTCCGTCAACATGGTTTCCGTTGACCAAATTGCAGACGATGTCCAAGCAATCAAGCTCGAATAATGAGCTCAAAAGATAGACACTAGATGGGAGCTGCGCTTCGAACAACGTGAACCACCTACTGAAAACGAAGTCATCCAAGTCAATTTAGGAGACAAATCATCTTTCAAACCAATCTTTATCAGCAAAAGTCTATCTGGCGATGAACGCCAATCTCTTATACAGCTTATAAGAGAATACATCGACGTCTTCGCATGGAGCTATAAAGACATGCCAGGCTTGGACCCTAAAGCCGCCATACACCGCTTGAATATTTCGTCTAAAGCTAAGACAGTGAAGCAGCAACAACGAAGATTTCGACCAGATGTCTTGGAGGCCATCGAGAATGAAGCCAAGAAGCTCATTGCTAGTGGATTCATTTACGAAGAACAACACCCAGATTGGGTTGCCAATATCGTTCCAGTCATAAAAAAGAATGGTATAGTTCGAGTCTGTATCGATTACCATGATTTGAACTCTGTATGCCCGAAGGACGAGTTCCCTCTACCGATTACCGATGTAATGATCGACAACACTTGTGTCTTCGAGCGGATGTCCTTCATGGATGGGTTCTCAGGCTACAACCAGATCAAGATGTTCCCCGACGACGAGAAGCACACATCTTTTCGAACACCGTTGGGGGTATACTGCTATACGGTGATGCCCTTCGGATTGAAGAATGCAGGGGCGACATACCAACGAGCCATAAACATAATATTTTGTGATCATTTGCGCAAAACTGTGAAGTGCTACGTAGACGATATTGCAGTTAAAAGTCGTCTCAAGGGCAACCACCTCCAAGACTTGAGAACGGTGTTCGAACTAATGCGTGCACACCAACTCAAGATGAATCCAACCAAGTCTTTTCTGGGAGTCTCCAGCGGCAAGTTCCTTTGTTTTGTCATCACTTCAAATGGTATACATCTGGACCTGGAGAAAGTAAAGGCTATCCTCGATATGCATCCTCCAAGAAACCTCAAAGAGCTATGCGAACTACAAGAAAGGCTATCCTACATCAGACGATTCATTTCGAACCTCTCCGGAAGGTGTCAACCATTAACTCAGCTCATGAAGAAAGACGTATCTTTCGTCTGGACTGAACAATGTCAACACACATTCGACGAAATCAAGGCGTATCTCACAAGCCCTCCAGTATTGGTGGCTCCAATAATGGGGAAGCCCTTCTTACTATATGTCCGTGCTATGGACCATTCTCTTGGCGTCCTATTAACTCAGAAGAATGAAGGCGACCAAGAACAAGCAATCTACTACCTCAGTCGCGCAATGGTGGGTGCCGAACACAGATACACACAGTAGAGAAGGAATGCCTTGTACTAGTATTTGCCATCTAGAAGTCACACCACTTCGTGTCTGGGCAGACTATCCACATTATATCTAAAGTCAACCGTCTCAGAATATTTATGACTAAAATGGGCTCTCTCAATTCCCGTTTAGCTACATGGACAATGTTGTTGACTCCATACGATATGCTCTTCGTTCCTCAGAAGGCAGTAAAAGGCCAGGCATTAGCTGATTTCCTAGCAGGTCATCCGGTGCCAGAATCGTCCAAACTCTACGACGAAATCCCCGACGAAGTGGTGGAATCTAACACTGCAACTGAAGAAATCCCCATTTGGCGAATGTTCTTTGACGGTGCATCAAGAACAGGACCTAAAGAAAATATCAAGGCTGGAGTAGGTATCGTGCTCGTGTCACCTGATCATCTGGTTATACATCGTGCATATTCTCTCGTGGAACCATGCACCAACAACGTGGCCAAATATAATGCCCTATTAATCGGTCTACAACTAGCGAAGCAACTGGGAGTTGACTATCTAGAAGCTTACGGCGATTCAAAGCTAATAGTCAGTCAGGTCCGAGGGGATTACGAAGTTCGCCACGAAGACCTCATCCCCTACCAAAGAGCAACAATCGAGTTGGCGTCTACTTTCGCTGGATTCTTCATTGAGCACGTGCCTCTACTACAGAATATAGAAGTAGATGCTCTAGCCGGTCTCGCTGCTATCTTGACCATTCCTACCAATACTCAGCAGTCGATCACAGTGTCTGGTCGAGAACTATTCTGTGTGAAAGATGCCTTGCATATTCATCACAGCTATACAACAAAAACAAGGGTCGATGCTAAAGGCTGGAGATTTTCCTTCATAGACTATGCCGTCTATGGAATCCTCCCCAAGGACCCGAAGAAAGCAGTATCCATCTATAGGCGATCCCTCAGATTTTACTACGATACAGCTACCAAGATGCTGTACCGATGCTCTTACGACGGGCTACTATTACGATGCTTATCAGACACATAAGCCAAGCATGCACTCCTGGAGGCTCATGATGGAGTTTGTGGTGCACATCAACCAGGCCCCAAATTACAAGATCGCTTCAAACGAATGGGTTATTACTGGCCCACAATGATAGCAGATACTGTTGAATATACAAAAAAGTGTAGAGCTTGTCAGTTCCACGCCGATTTCATTCATCAACCTTCGAAGTTTCTACACCCGACGACAGCATCTTGGCCGTTTGAAACCTGGGGCATGGACGTCATAGGACCAATTAGCCCACCATCCTCCAAAGGACATCGGTTCATTCTAGCTATAACCGATTACTTCTCCAAATGGACGGAAGCTATACCGCTCACCGAAGTGATGACGTCAAACGTGATCAGTTTTATCAAACATCAAGTCATCTACCGCTTCGGCCTACCTCGCAGGATCATCCATGATAATGGTCCACAGTTTGTAAGCCATGCATTCTATCGGTTCTGCGATAGAAATCGAATCCAGAACGTTGCCTCAACTGCCTACAATCCAGCGGCTAACGGGCTAGCAGAAGCCTTCAATAAAACCATCATAAAACTTCTCAAGAAGTTCGTGTCTTCAAACAAACGCGAATGAAATGAGAAGCTCGGTGAATGTCTATGGGGCTATCGTATAACGGTCCGGACTCCAATAGACAGTACGACAATCTCTCTGGTTTATGGGAGCGAAGCAGTTCTTCTCCTAGAAATCCAGATTCCTTCTCTTCGAGTAGCCTTAGCCAGCGAGCTGACTACCGAAGAAAGCTACCGTCTGCGACTCCAGGAGCTCGAAGTGCTAGACGAAAAATGCTTGTTAGCTCAGCAGCGCATTGAGCTATACCAAGCATGCCTTTCCAGAGCCTTCAATAAAAAAGTGAAGGAAAGGATCTTCCAAGTCGGCGATCTGGTCTTAGCAGTGAGAAGACCAATGGTTATGACGCACAAAACAAAAGAAAAATTCTAGCCTAAATGGAAATTCCTTTCATCATAGAATCAGTGTATTCTAATGGTGCGTACCGACTAACCAAGCCTGATGGTGACTTGCTCATGATGCCTATCAGCGACAAGTTCCTGAAGAAATACTATGTATAACCTTCTTTGTTTATATATGTTCAGTCATGTAAATGTATAGTACGATATTTATATGATTCAAAAAGCTATCTAACTATTATCCGTATTTCAAGAGTCTTGAATACGCCCTGGATAATAGGTCCTCTAAATACTTCTCCAGTGGAATCATTCCTTTTTTTGACTCTGTCCAAATTCGATTTGACGAAAACAAGTCACGTCCCTATTACCTCTGAATTGTTTTCCGATAATTATTTCCCCAGTAAAATGATTATGTTTTGCCATGTCCACATAACCTCTGAGCAAAGCATTCATCATGGATAATCACGTCCTTACTACCTCTGAATTATCCACTCCCACTTAACGTTATATATCTTTCCACGTCCATATTACCTCTGGTCAGATATAGAACATCCTCTGCTATTACGTCTATATTACCTCTACTAGCAGCTTCGTTCAACTTATTATCTATATTCGAATAACCTGAATATAAAACTGATAATAGGTCCACATCAAAATTCTCCAGCGGAATACCCACCAGAAATATCCTTGCTATGTCCACATTACATCTAACACCGATATTTCACAAAACCACATTCACTTCTGAAAAAGATTTTTTATTATTTACGTCTATCAAGAGACGAAAAAAGGTACAAGAGCCGTGACGGCTGGAAAGAAAAAAGAGTTACAAAAATCTACGGGATACATAGACGGTTTATGTTGTCCCTTAGAGCCACAATTTTAGCCTCAGACTTCGTGGTAGCTTGACGGCGCGCCCCTTCTTGACGAGCAGCTTCATCCTCGAAAAGGATCAGACTCAGATGCTCCTCCCCCAACTTTGCCAGCTGTTCTTCTAAACGGGCAGAAGTGGTGGCAGTCATGGCAGCCTGGGACAAATAATCCTCCTGTTCAGATGTTGTCGCCCTCAAGTCGGCTTCCAGCTGGGCGATCTCGTTTTGGATCTGCGCAATGTGATTATATTTCTCAGTAATTTGTACAGCCAGCCTATTCTTCGAGGCAGCACGTGCCTCACTTGCAGCATTGAACTGGCCATACTGGTCAGCCAATTCGCCGATCTCTCGAACTAGGGCATCCTTCCTTGCCTGGAAAGTAGCCTTCTCCTCTGCAATAGCCGTCATCAAAGCCTCATCCTCTGCACGGAACAGCGACGTTGGGCTCCGCTGCTTGGCATCCCGGAATCGAGCTACCTGATCCTCCAGGTCATTCAGAACATTTCTCAGAGTATTGGCCCACTCTTCATAGCCGACAATGCTCTCGAGGGCCGCCACTTGGCATTCGGTAACAACCCTCACAGGGCCGAATGTAGCATTTCGATTCAGGACTCCAGGAAGCTTCACTTTCAGTACAGAATAGAAAGCTTTGACGACTTCCTGGGCCATCTCCTCATCTTCAGTCGAGGTCGTCGGAGAGGAGGCTTAGAAAGTTTCTTCCACTTCAGGAAGGGATACCTGACAAGAAGCTAAACTGGACAAGAAAATCCATTCCACCAGAAACCACTCCTGATTATCATGTGTCACGTCCACATTACCTCTGATACTGATAGTCTTCCGACTTGACACCTGTACCTAACCCGAGATAAAAGACACGGTGTCAAGACCACAAAACCTATCACGACCATATTACCTCTGTTGGGTTTGGTTTCATATCTATTTCGCTCGCATTCCCAGATGCACAAAGGGGCAATAGGTCCAAAAAAAAGAGAGAGGGAGCTCCCCCAGCGAGATACCTTTCACACAAATGCTGTATTAGACCCCCTAATACAAGCACCACAAATACCACAAGCAAGAAAAAAAATAGAGTGAATGTATTCTTCAAAATCAGTTACATTCACAGGACTACATCTCATGAGAAAACCAAAAAGTTCTTCATCTCTTCATCTGGGCAAGAAGTAAAGGATTATAATGATGTCCAAAAGAAGGGAAGATCCACTACTCATCAGCAATACATAGTTTGGTCAGTTTTGTAGCACTACACCTTCGACAAAAAGTAGTTTTGTGGCCCTCAAAAGAAGTCATGTTTTACTGTTGAGAAGCAAACAAAGCAGTTGAACCTTCGAGAAGCTACATGGAGGAGGGCAAATATAGCATGCTATAAGCATCTACAAATGGTGATCTTCTCTCCTCCATATTGCGAACATCCTAGGCCCATTCCTCCAAGAGGCCATACCTTTAAAACAACATCTCTAGTGTTGTTTTTGCCTACTTAAAGAACCGCAAAAACAGAACTTTCACGATGACACCCAACTACCGTTTGATTCTTCGATGTATAAAGGTTCTTCCTACCATCTGAGGAAAACCCTTCCAAAACACGAAGAGTCCTGAGCTCTCTGATGTGTGTGTCAAGTGTTGCATCTTCACCATGCCCAAAATCGTCGTTACCGGTCCTGGAGAAATTTGCTAGCTAGATCCCTATAAAATATGAAAAGGGACAGAAAGAAAGTCAGACTCAAAAATCCGCAAGAAAAACTAAGTTCCAAAGGGTTATGCGCCCAAAGGGATATGCACCCAAAACAAACATGTGGGCGCATAACACATGGACAGTACGTGGGCGCATAACATGCCACAGTTAGAGGGCGCATAACATGGCAACATGTGGGCGCATAGCACACCACAGTGTTGGTGCATGACTTCTGTGGGCGCATAATGATGCTCACAGAAGTATGTTGCCATAGGCACAAGCGTTCCGACAGAAGAAAAGTCTGAGCGTCGCAAATTAACGCTCGAGACTTTATTTTTGAAGCATGCCCTCACCCAGAATCGGGTCCTGGACTAGTGAAGACACTACCGTGGGAGGAGAGCCACTCGACGCAGCCCCCTTGCCCTTCGTGGATCTCTTGGCGACCTTGGGAGACATGGTTCTCAAAGAAATAAGATGAAGAGTTTCTGAAAAATTCTAAGAGATGGGAATAATGAGCTCTCTCTCTCCTATAGGGCCTATTTATACGCACATGCTGTCACGACCCGGTCCCAATTTCTTGGGTCGAATCGGATCATGCCCAGCCTGTACCGTTGTTGAGACGGCGGCCATAAGCTGTATCAAGCAGTGAAACACATGCAGATAAAATTCTAACAAAATATAAAAACATTTTATTCAATCTTAAAAGCCTGAAATACGACAAACATTAATACAGTATTCAATTATTACACTTGTTTCCAAAAATAAATACTAATCTAGCTCTTAAGATTCTGAGGTTCCAAGTTCTGCGGGACCAGAGTTAGACATCAGATCCTCGACGACGCAATCACCTAAAAATATTGGTCTCCAGTCAGGAGGGAGCAAAGTACAATTATGAATATTCAACAATTCAAATAATAATTTGAAATTTGTAATATTAAACAATTTAAAATACTTGAACAATATTTTCCAACAATTCTACAATCAAAACAATATGATCTGAATAGGCAACGAACTATGACCGGCTTGGGATGATTCAATTATATCCTAATGATACTGTCCGGCCTATCCTCGTGTATAGGAGGAATCAGCTCGCACAATCAATGCAACATGGGGTATTAGTCATAGACGCTACACTACTCCCCTAATATCCCGAGTCAATCAGATTCAATTTATGAGTCAATATTCGAACTCTAGTAAAGAGTTCCACAATCAATACTCTAGGAGAGAGTTCCGTGTAGCAATGTGGTTTAAAATTGCAATAAAACAATTACTAGATAAATTACCAAATAGACATAACTGCACTTGCCTTTGTTTTATTGACTGGATTGAGATGTCTGAACCGAAAAAGATGTCAAGTATGTTCTTGAAATCCTACAAGTTGAGAATTCTATCTTAGAACCAATGTTGAACCATATCTAGGTGTGCTAGTTGAAATCTCTAGAACAGAACCCTAGTCAAATTTTAGTTTTATTTATTTAATCTACTGAAACACGATTATCGATGTGAGTTAAAACTATTAATGAACGAAGTAAAATCCAATTAACTTTTATGTGGAAAATCGCATTTACAGGTTATTTTAGCAAAACTTTGTGAGTTTGTAATATCTATAAAAATAGATTTCCTTTTTTAACAAGAAAACGTGAATTTGAGAAATAATACAAACTTGTATTTCATTATTAATTTAATGTGAGAAAACTATTAATTTTTTTTTCATATAAAATAAATACTCTTTTAATATTCTACGCGTTTAAAAAATACCAGAAAATGCCAAAACCAGACTACACAAATACATTGCCACAGAGAAAAATAGGAAAGCTGGGCTTATGCCCTTACAGATCTTTTACATGAATTAAAATAAGAAGGAAAATATTAGTTAGTCCTGAACAATGTCCTGCACTTTTAAATACTGAAAATAAAACTAATAAAATAAATAAATTAAAATCTTAAGAGTCTCAGACTTGGTCCAATCGTCATAATTTAGCTAATACCTCAACGTCCGGAACAATGTCGATTTCATTTGCATTTCGCTAAGGGTCCATTGACCGATACGGTCGTCACCCGAAATCCACTTTATAAAATATTTCCGAAATCCGATTTAAAAATATTCCTTTATAAATTTTATAAAAATTTTGGCAGCATTTCCTCTATTTTCAGGATAACCCAAAACTGGGAAAATGTGCCACAATCACCAAATATAAGTCCCATACCAGGGAATAACCATTTTTTTATATAAAATATACTCACAGAATTGTTTCCGGAACTTAAGTTTCCAACCAACACTTATGAAAAACTTTCCAAAACCAGAATAAGATAACCATAGAACCATAGAATGCAACTATCAACAAATAGTTAGCTCTCAAGCCATCAATGCTCAGAAAATTCGAAATCACAATCGACATTCCGAAACAGAGAAGACAGAACCTATCCGAAATTACCTCGGAAATTCCGAGAACCCGAAAACCACAGAACTAACTCGAAATTCTAAGAAATCACCAAATGAAACCAACCAAAACTTATTCCGAAATGAGTCTCGGAAATACCGAGAACACAACCGGAAACTACAACCGAATTCCGTTGTGGGATCGGGGACCAAGAATCATCATTGACAATATGGAAAGGGCACGGGGACAACGGAAATATACCTTGGGTTGCTCGGCTAGAGCTCTCACATGTAATTATAGAGAAAATGAATTCCGCGGACTCGGAACGATCCAGGAACACGCGAACAGCGGGATCGGGCCACGGGAAACCACGGACAGCGGATCGGGGCACGAAAAAATCAGATCGGAATAGCAAGTCTGGGCACGTAAAAGCGCTGGACTGGGAACGGCGCACGAAGGGTGACCGGATCGGGGCTCGGGGTGCTGCGGCTCAGAGAGGAGCGACGACGGAGCCGCTGGAAGGAAAACCGGCGAGAGGGGTCGCCGGACATGGGCAGCGCCTGGGCGGTCGGCCTGGGTCGGGCTGAGCCGCGTCGGGTCGGGCGAGAGGGGCGCTGACCTGGGCGGTCGAGAACGGCGGCGGGAGTCGCCGGCGTCGGGGCTGGCACCGGAGGGACGCGGCTGCGGTGGCTCGCGGGCTCGGTGGTGGCGGCCGGGGCGGTCGGCGTCGGATCGTCGAAGCTAGGGCACAAGTTTGGGGAAAAGACTTGGGGATATTGAGATGGTGATGGAGGTGGTGATGGAGGGGGTTTAAATAGGAAGAGGGGAAGAGAGGTTACGAGAGAGGAAGGGGCCTGCGGTTTCGGGAGGCCGAGAGTCATGGCGGCGACCGTTACCTCGGGGGAGGAGGTCGGGAGTCAGCTTCGGGCCATTTGGGAAGAAGGAAAGTGTCGGCTACGGTTTGGGGAAAAAAAGGTTGAGTGAGAGAGAGAGTTAATGTGTGTTTAATAAAAAGGTTTTGTTTTTATTAGTTACTTACTATATTTAATAAAAATAATTCGATGGTGGATTCCGGTTCGGAAATGGGTTCGGATCTCGGATGCGGGTTTAGGATTGGGACAGACAAACAAAAGTCCAATATTTTAATTTTTTTAAAAAATAGTAATTTTTAATCCAACATTAATGAATAATAATAATAATAAGCACTAAAATAATTAATTAAAATTACGGGTTTCACAACCTTCCCTCCTTTGAAAATTTCGTCCTCGAAATTTAAAGGGCAGGGTCAGGGTTTTAATCATGCAATCATGCCTGAAATCAGTTTGGACATCTTCCTTAACAATCTTATGCCCAAGTAGGTTAACAATCCCAAAACTCATCTAATGCTATATATTCATCAATTTTATCCACTATTTAATTTACATTCTTCCCTCCTTTAGAAATAATGTTATTCTCCATGATTACTAAATTCCCGATTCCATTCCTAAATTGCCAATCACCTTAAAATTGTGTCTTCTATATTTTCAATCTTGAACACATCTCATATTCATGCAATATGTATTTCTCCCAGCTTGCTAATGTATTCAATTTAATTCTATGATTTGATACTCCTAGTCATTAATACTTCAATGTCAAGCCTTGGTGCCCAATATCATATCTAAAATCCTACACCACGTTTCAATATTCTGATTTGTCACGATCCATAAAATTTTATCATTTCTTTCTCATAGATGATCATTACTATCATGTATATATCTTCATTTTCCTATTTGATCTCGAACTCTCTATGAAATCATGATTAAGCTCAAAATCTTTTATTTGACTAAACTTTCTCAAAAATAAATCTTATTACATCTTTCCAACCAATCTTTCCATTTCTGTTTTTTTTTTATTTTTAAATATTGGCACCCTTCTATTCATACAATTCGTCCTCCTCAATTATTTACATTTTAAGTCCAATATTTCTTGTTTCGATTATCCTTTATAGTTAATTCACCATGCACCTTCCTAGAGTGCATCTCTATGCCTAACATTGACAACCTTTAATCTTCAATGTCAAATTATTCACAAACTTTCCTCGTTACTAATCACCATTGTACATTTTAACTCATATATATCCTATATATCATGCACTCTAAAAATCCAAGCTATAAAATATTCTAGGTTCACTTCATAAGGCAAAATCAGATTCGAGGCATGATTGCTAAATATAAAGATAAAATGTAAACATGTTTAGAATCTTCTAGAATGAGTTTAGAATATTTTGTTGTGATCAAAATCATGAGTAAACATCGAGGTATAATTTAAATAATCATAACGAGTTTAAAGTTTTAAAATGAGATCAAATAAAATAGAAAGGTCATAAAATACGACATCAATTTATTTGAGAAACAAAAGATAATGTAATTTTCCGAAATGAGGGACAATTTTCAATTCAAACTAGTATGAGGTATAGGAGTTTGTGACTCAGAAAGAATCAACAAGTTATACGATTTTAAGATGGTGAGGATGATTAAAAATAGCCATGACAAGAATATAATTCGATAGATCATTTCTGGAGGTGGGAGTAAGTGCTAGGATACAAATCCTCAGAATGATTAAAGATAACCATGATATGAATATAGCCTTATTAATATTTGAAAACCAATTATTTTCGAAGTCACTTTGTTTCAAATTCATGCCTCGCCAGTGTGTACCTGACTGCAATGAATTTTTTTGACTCTATAACTTGAATAATTTAGTTTACCGAGTAATCTTCCAACTTTATCCATTTCATGGCTAAGAAAACATAGAACAAAGTCTTAATAATATTTGGAAACCTAACGATTACCTGTCATTATTTCAACTTAGAGTTTATGCCTCGCCAGTGCACAACTAGCTGCAGTAAACTTGCAGTTTTCCATAATTCAGATAAATGACTATCACGTAAATGTGCGGAGTCATGTTAGGTTGCTAAATATTTCCTCAGCTTTGTCCATGTGAATTTCAGAGGAATTTCAAAAATTCAAACGAGTTTAAAGTTCTAAACAGGATAGAAAATATAGATGACTGTTCTTCTGAGATCAAGGGATTTATCAAAATATGTGTTTGAGATTCAAGAGACTGGGCTAAAATCAAGAGGAGTATCTGTTCTCCGATTTTCTTTTCCAAAGATGAAACGATCAACCTTGATTTGAATAATTGAATCAAACACTAGATAAGATAGAAGCATCACCGCTTCGGATTAAGTAAGAAAAACCAATGATAATATTCCCAACAAATCACTTAGGGAATACAAAATTTTTTTTTTTTTTGAGAAGAATAATTTCATAACTAAGGAAAGTTGAAAATTTGAGAGAAGGTAAGTCTCATTGATTCAAGGAAATCAAATTGAAATTGTCTAGTAACGCCAAGAAATTAAATAGCTTTGGAACAGCTAAAAATCTCCTTGACTAAAGGAAATTTAACAATAGAATGGATTCAAAAAAATGTGATCAATTTTCTGACCGTTCCTGCTTCATGATCATAGAAGCTTTCTAGGCCTTGATTTGATCAAGAAATTGCATAGAGAGAGTAGGGTTTTAAGATGAGTGGAGGAAGTCAACATGTGAAAATATTCTCTGTTTTTGGAAAAACATAGGAGGTAACAATATTGAAATTGAAAATAACTCCTTTAGGAGAATCATGAACTGAACTAATTCTTCTGGTAATAATTAACCTTTAGGCTTTATGGTCCCAGAATCTTTATGGTCCCAGAATTTAGTTCAGAATTGATTTCGAGAAAGTCAATCAATTGGAAATAAGATTGGATATAATGGTTGTAGATATACATTGGGTAGATAAGAGTTTAATAGGGTTGCTAAGAGAATATTGAAATTCTTCATAACGAACGAATCAAAATTCCAAATAAAGGTAGAGAAGTAAGATCTGATCAACCAATAAAGAAGTTAAAATTAGGTTTGATAAAGAAGAAGAAGATTGAAAAATTCAATCTTATTCCAAAAAGAATATGAATCCTAAAGTATACTAGAACCTGGAAATTATGGAAGGAAATCATCTCGAAAGTCATGGGACACTCAAAGGTACAATCAGCCTAATCTAGATAAAGTTTAGGTACAAACACAAACAAGGTATCCTACGAATCTATAAGCAGGCAAAAATAGATATTTAAAAATAATTTTCGGCCCTATAATGTAACATGGTGTATATCATCTAAGTGTTCTAGTTGTTTCTAAAGTCTGTTTTCCTAAAGTCTCAACTATCCCTAGGTCAAGTTACAGAACTGTGCGATGGTCTAGACTAAGTTGACTAGACCAATTTACAGATCTGACCTGCATGGGCCACCACTAAAAACATGTCACGACCCGGTCCCAATTTCTTGGGTCGAATCGGATCATGCCCAGCCTGCACCGTTGTTGAGACGACGGCAGTAAGCTGTATCAAGCATTGAAACACATGCAGATAAAATTCTAACGAAATATAAAAACATTTTATTCAATCTAAAAAGCCTGAAATATAACAAACATTAATGCAGCATTCAATTATTACACTTGTTTCCAAAAATAAATACTAATCCAACTCTTAAGATTCTGAGGTTCCAAGTTCTGCGGGACCAGAGTTAGACATCAGATCCTCGACGACGCAATCACCTAAAAATGTTGGTCTCCAGTCAGGAGGAAGCAAAGTACAATTATGAATATTCAAAAATTCAAATAATAATTTGAAATTTGCAATATTAAACAATTTAAAATACTTGAACAATATTTTCCAACAATTCTACAATCAAAACAATGTGATCTGAATAGGCAACGAACTATGACCGGCTTGGGATGATTCAATTATATCCTAATGATACGGTCCGGTCTATTCTCGTGTATAGGAGGAATCAGATCGCACAATCAATGCAATATGGGGGTATTGGTCATAGACGCTACACTACTCCCCCAATATCCCGAGTCAATCAGATTCAATTTATGAGTCAATATTCGAACTCTAGTAAAGAGTTCCACAATCAATATTCTAGGAGAGAGTTTCGTGTAGCAATGTGGTTTAAAATTACAATAAAACAATTACTAGATAAATTACCAAATAGACATAACTGTACTTGCCTTTGTTTTATTGACTGGATTGAGATGTCTGAATCGAAGAAGATATCAAGTATGTTCTTGAAATCCTACAAGTTGAGAATTCTATCTTAGAACCAATGTTGAACCATATCTAGGTGTGCTAGTTGAAATCTCTAGAACAGAACCCTAGTCAAATTTTAGTTTTATTTATTTAATCTACTGAAACACGATTATCGATGTGAGTTAAAACTATTAATGAACGAAGTAAAATCCAATTAACTTTTATGTGGAAAATCGCATTTACAGGTTATTTTAGCAAAACTTTGTGAGTTTGTAATATCTATAAAAATATATTTCCTTTTTAACAAGAAAACGTGAATTTGCTAAATAATACAAACTTGTATTTCATTTTTAATTTAATGTGAAAAAACTATTAATTTTTTTTCATATAAAATAAATACCCTTTTAATATTCTACGCATTTAAAAAATACCAGAAAATGCCAAAACCACACTACACAAATACACTACCACAGAGAAAAATAGGAAAGCTGGGCTTATGCCCTTACAGACCTTTTACATGAATTAAAATAAGAAGGAAAATATTAGTTAGTCCTGAACAATGTCCTGCACTTTTAAATACTGAAAATAAAACTAATAAAATAAATTAATTAAAATCTTAAGAGTCTCAGACTTGGTCCAATCATCATAATTTAGCTTATACCTCAACGTCCGGAACAATACCGATTTCGTTGGCATTTTGCTAAGGATCCATTGACCGATACGGTCATCACCCGAAATCCACTTTATAAAATATTTCCGAAATCCGATTTAAAAATATTCCTTTATAAATTTTATAAAAATTTCGGCAGCATTTCCTCTATTTTCGGGATAACCCAAAACTGGGAAAATATGCCACAATCACCAAATATAAGTCCCATACCAGGGAATAACCATTTTTTTTATATAAAATATACTCACAGAATTGTTTTTGGAACTTAAGTTTCCAACCAACACTTAAGAAAAACTTCCCAAAACCAGAATAAGATGACCACAGAACCATAAAATGCAACTATCAACAAATAGTTAGCTCTCAAGCCATCAATGCTCAGAAAATTCGAAATCACAATCGACATTCCGAAACAGAGAAGACAGAACCTATCCGGAATTACCTCGGAAATTCCGAGAACCCGAAAACCATAGAACTAACTCGGAATTCCAAAAATCATCAAATGAAACCAACCAAAACTTATTTCGAAATGAGTCTCGAAAATACCGAGAACACAACCGGAAGCTACAACCGAATCCTGTTGTGGGATCGGGGACCAAGAATCATCGTTGACAATATGGAAAGGGCACGGGGACAACGAAAATATACCTTGGGTTGCTCGGCTAGAGCTCTCAGATGTAATTATAGAGAAAATGAATTTCGCGGACTCGGAACGATCCAGGAACACACGGACAGCGGGATTGGGCCACGGGAAACCACAGACAGCGGATCGGGGCACGGAGAAATCAGATCAAAATAGCAAACCGGGGCACGTAAAAGCGCTGGACTGGGAACGGCGCGCGAAGGGCGACCGGATCGGGGCTCGGGGTGCTGCGGCTCGGAGAGGAGCGACGACGGAGCCGCTGGAAGGGAAACCGGCGAGAGGGGTCGCCGGACATAGGCGACGCCTGGGCGGTCGGCCTGGGTCGGACTGAGCCGCGTCAGGTCGGGCGAGAGAGGCGCTGACCTGGGCGGTCGAGAACGGCGGCGGGAGTCGCCGGCGTTGGGGCTTGCGCCGGAGGGACACGGCTGCGGTGGCTCGCACAGGAGGCACACAGGCTCAGTGGTGGCGGCCTGGGCGGTCGGCGTCGGATCGTCGGAGCTAGGGCACAAGTTTGGGGAAAAGATTTGGGAAGATTGAGATGGTGATGGAGATGGTGATGGAGATGGTGATGGAGGGGGTTTAAATAGGGAGAGGGGAAGAGAGGTTACGGAAGAGGAAGGGGCCTGCGGTTTCGGGAGGCCGAGAGTCATGGCGGCGACCGTTAACTCGGGAGAGGAGGTCGGGAGTCAGCTTCGGGCCGTTTGGGAAGAAGGAAAGTGTCGGCTACGGTTTGGAGAAAAAAAGGTTGAGTGAGAGAGAGAGTTAATGTGTGTTTAATAAAAAGGTTTTGTTTTTATTAGTTACTTACTATATTTAATAAAAATAATTCGAAGGCGGATTCGGGTTCGGAAATGGGTTCGGATCTCGGGTGCGGGTTTGGAATTGGACCAGACAAACAAAAGTCCAATATTTTAATTTTTTTTGAAAAATAGTATGTTTTAATCTAACTATAATGAATAATAATAATAAGCACTAAAATAATTAATTAAAATTACTGGTTTCATACATGCCAATTCCTATGCGCCTACTAGCTTTATGCGCATATGTGCCCATTGCACAATATGTGCCCATAATGGCCTATGTGCCCACGAGAAGAACCAGCCCCTTGCACGCTATGCGACTGCCACTTGCTGACGTGGACAATGCATGAAGGATGGACCTCTTCAAATTCTATCATGATGAATCTTTTAGTTCAAATTTCGAAGAAGATCTCAACAATCGTATCTCTTTGGCAGGCTGGCCAAACATTATGCGCCCAAGGAGAGAGCCGTGCTATGCGCCCATTGTATTACGAGAAGACGATCCATGCTTGTCTCAAAGTATTTCAAACTCGTTCAAGTATCGAAAACTTTGAAGGGGGTCTTGTAGAAGCATGAAAAATTTTCAGCAATGAAGCCCCATGCTCCCAAGCAAGTGAAGCTCTATGCGCCCAGCCAGTGAAGCTCTATGCGCCCAGGACTAGATTCTCCAAAAGGAGGCGCATAGCCTGAGACATGGCTATGCGTCCAAGCCTGACTCGGTCAAAGCTATGATCAAAACATGTACCGAAGCATACGGCCACGTCAGTCTCCACAAGCAATCATGTACCAAAGCATGCGGCCACGTCAACACCACAACCAACCCACGATCTTGCAGCCTGTATGTGCCTACATCCTATGCTCCCAAAGCAGGACTATGTGTCCACATAAAAACCAGTGTGTTTCCTCATGTGGGCGCATAACATCATTCCAGCTCAAGAACGACTATAAAAATGGGCCTTATCCCTTTTCAAAACACAGAACAAAGAGCATTTTTAAGAGCCAAATTGCTGCACTTCTTGCCAGTGTGCCGAGAGTTAGCAATTTTCTTAGGTTTTCTCTCACTTTTGTAATCGGAGTGTCAACGGCGTAAAGGAGCAACTGCCGCTCGATCTTCATCATCCCATTCCCCAGAATTCTTTTTTGTACTCGGGGATCCTCAGCGTAGGATCTCTCAGGCGTACTCGATTTATGGTACCGTGTGCCAATAAAGAAAAAAGAGAATTTTCTTCTTTTTTGTGTGTGTGTCCACAGGGACAAGCTTCATTAAGGCCTTTAAAGTCGATGCAAACTTGGACCTTTCCTATTTTCTTCATAACTAGGACGACATTAGCCACCCAGTCGGGATGTTATTCTTCTCTGATAAAACCACATGCAATGAGTTTTTTGACTTCGACTTCTGTAGCATCTATCTTGTCAGGTCGAAATTGACGCTATTGTTGTTTGACTGTCCTAGTATTTGGCAGGATGTTGAGCTTGTGGGTAGTGATTTGTGGATCTAATCCTGATATATTTTTGTAACTCCAGGCGAATACGTCGTCAATGTATTCCCTAACGAGCTTAATCAGTTTTTGTTTATCTGCTTCAGGAAGACTTTTGCTGATAAAGATTGGCCTTGGAGAAGCTTCGTCTCCGACATTGACCTGGACTAATTGATCTTCAGTTGGTGGTTCGAGTTGTTCAAAGCAAAGTTTCTATTGAGTATCCATCCTTTGTGCCCAAGGATCATATTCAGGGACTTCAGCGAAGTCATCATCGTATTCTGAGAACTTGACAGTCACCATATTAGAAGATAGAGTCACTTAATGGACGTGCCCTATGCTTGTGTCTGAGTTCCATGAAGCAGAGTTAGAAGAGTTAGATCATTCTTCTTTGCCAAACTCAGAAGCATCTGGGGTCGTGATCGACGAGGTGTAGCCTAACCCATGCTTTGTTTTATTGTAGTATTGTATCGACTTTTCTTTTGGAGCAGGTATACGAATAGGAGTTCGCCTTCCCCTGCCACCGTTGAGGTCAGTTTTGAAGTTGTAGCCCATCTTTTGGATGATGTTCTTCGACTGTTGACTGTAACGACGTAGTTGAAGTCGTCCTTTATCGTCATTTTCAGTCTCGCTATCGGATGTAGCCTTTTGATTCAATTCTTTGCTGAAGAGAATAGGATGTTCATCCTTCTTCCGAGAGGGAACTAGAAAGAGTGAATTTTGTACTGAGTCCAGTGATACTTCGTCTTGAAGAGATTGGACTGCTTCTAATGTAAGGGGTTCGAAGTTATCCAGAATGTCTAGATAACATCGAGTAAAGTAATTGACATCACTTTACTGCAACGGAGATGCTACTTTATTAATAATTATATCATCATTTACAACAGAGCTCTTGATCTTGGCCGATGGCTTGCTAAGATTGATGACAAGAGAAGGGGAAGAAGAAGGCTTGTTACGACAAAGGTCAATAATAAGAGGCTCAGAAGAGGTAAGTGTTTGCCATAAAAAAATCAAAGACAGGTATTACAGAATACTGAAATTGATTGCAAACTCGCTTATACAAAGGAAAGCCTAGAAAAAAAATCCTAGGAAATAATCTAAGTACAATTGTTTAGTTTTGATTCTGGGGGGTGACGGTGGAGGCTCGGGAAAGTGCTATCAACTCTGCCTTACTCCGTGGACTATCTGATGCAGTCTCTAGCTCGTGAAGAAATTGCTTTTTTCTTGAAGGTTGCCAGCCTTTTGCAGGGGTGTGGCACCCTGCTATTTATAATAGAATGTATGTTGAGCCGCATAGACGGCTTGTATGTTGAGCCGCATAGACGGTTTGCGGCCATGTGGCTGATTAGCACGCGAAGACCCGCTCTTTAGCTGCCATCTGTCAATTTGTTGGGATTTTGTTGCAGCAAATCTGGGAAGTTAATGACTTGGTCAGATTGCCACGTGTCCTGTTGCGGGGATCATCATTTTTTAGCTGTATAGTTTTCTCAGTCTTCGATCATGTGGGGTCGCATGAGACTCATGTGGCTTGGATCACAGGTACTCTTGGCTGCATGAAGTTTGAAGACTTTGGGGCCGCATAAGTCTGAGCCGCATAAGGTTCATGCAGCATAGATGACACTCGTCTGGCCGCATGAAGGCATACGAACCCTGCTTTTGGGCGACGTCTCACGTTTTATCTTTTTTTGTCGAAGTGTCAGAACTGTCATATTTTGTCAGGACTTGTCAGCTTTATCAGTTGAACTACTCCTCTTGGCCGTATATCTTCCTTCTACAGCTGTTTGTTGACGGGCCACATATGTTATTGAACCAGACATGGATAGGAAAACAACTCAGAGGTAATATGGACGTGGTTGTTTTTCTCGTCGAGGGAATTTTGTGTACCTATTACCCTTTTTTTGCACTGATGGTGCGAGCAATAGATTAGGATAAGTTTTATGGACCTATTATCCTTCTGCGTACTAGTGGTGCGGGTAATAGATTTTCAAACAGAACCCAACAAGGGTGATATGGGCGTGATATATGGTAGTCGAAACATCAAAGCAAAAGTTCAGAGGTATCAATATACATGACTTGTCACTCGTAGAGGTGCAATGTGAGTCCCCTCGGGAGGGGAGAAAGAACAGAGTGTAAGTTCAGGGGTACCTGATGTACATGACTCGACACTCTAGGCAGTATTTTTTTATCGGCAGACTATTATTGATAAGATAAGGAACTCTGTCCATAGGGATTACTTCATCAGAGAGGTACCATCCGTCTATGCCACCAGGTATTCGGCGAGTTCTACGTCCTCTTCGGTACCCCCTGCGATCCCAAAGGTTGGGATGCCATCTTGGGCAACTTGACCACCAAGGGTCGAACTTGAAATATTGGCTTGCCTGAGTATGTTGGATCGACATTTAGTTACCGGCTCATCTTGGAAAGACGGGTGACAATTGGCTCGGCAAGGATTTTTGTGTCTTTCGATCGTCCTCGGATGGATTTTGGCAATTGGATCACCATCGGCCCTATGATGGGCTTTGGCTCTTGAATTTGGGAGTTAGATGCCCATTGGTTCTGACTGCACAGCTTGAACAAGAGAACCAGGCACCTCTTCATACAAGGTTGTGACAAGGGGTGCTGCTTTGCCTGATTTACGAGTTTGGAGGTAAATTATCAAGGGTTCCTCTGGCCCTGTGATGGTCTCTAGTTTGTTAGTGATGTACTTCTTGATTCTTCATATAAACAAGCCTCCGAAGAATAATAAGACTCAACCCCTTTGAAGGAATCGATGTCGGCAAATTTGGTCCTCACGAAGCTATGTCTATTAACATACTTGAAGCACTGGTGGAGGGTGGATAGCACGATCATATAGTCATGTATCCATGGACGTCCCAGGAGGATGTTGTAGGAGGTGTTTGCATCTATGATGTAGCAGGTAACTTCCGTCTTCAAGTCACCAATCTGGCACTTCAACCGGATCTTCCCTAGGGGATAGCTTCTTTCTGAGTTAAAACTGCTAATGGAAGTGTTGGTTGCCGCTAGCCGATGCATAGGGATGCCAAAAAGTTAGAGCAGACTTTTCGGAATGATGCTTATTGACGAGCCAGGGTCGATATGCATTCGATCCAGCTTGATGTCGCCTATGTATCCAGTATAGTATAAGGGGCGATTATGCAAATTGGACTTGATCAACATGTCCTGAGGAGTAAATATGATGTTGGGCATTGTATCTGTGCTATCGCCGCCCCGTAAATCTGCTGGCAGGTCTTCTCCTGGAGGTTTGACCTGAGCTAAGTAGGCGTCAGCATTCTGGAGTGCTTCGCTGAATGCGACACGAAGATCCTTGGAGAGCCTTAGGAGCTCGCATAGCAACAACTTTGCTGGCGTATTAGCCAATTGTGCTAATATGTCGAAGTTGTAAGGTCTCTTCAGTCCCTGAGGTGCATCAATGCAGAGTGGCCTGTCGAAGCGGGTTTCCTTTGTTTTGGACTTATCCGCCAATGGAGGCTAAGATGGCTTTGGAACATCAGAGGAAGGCAGCGTTGCTGGTTTAGGATCTTCGGCTGAACTATCCCGCGTGGGCTGGACTTGCGCTCCAGACCCGGTAACAATGGCTGCAACTTCCTCAACCTCGGCTGAAATTGTTTGGCAGGGTCTAGACTTCCTGCCCTTCTTCTTGCTGGTAGGAGATGATACCTCCTGGATAACTTCGGGCACCAAGTCTGGATGCTCTCCTCGCGATGTGGTGAGAGGTACCAATCCAGATGTTTGGCTCCCGACGGATGGAAGATTAGTAACCTCCATCGTTGCCCGAAGGACATGTATGACCCTGTCTGGAGTGCTTGTCGGAGGAAAGTCGTCGAACTGAATAGACACCATGTTTGCCGCCACGGTAACCTCTTCAAAATATATCGATAGAGCTTTGGAGTCGATAAGACTCTGAATGTACCGCTTCAATTGGAAACAATCATGAGTGGCATGATGGACATAGCGGTGGAAGTGACAATACTTTGGATCCTCCATTTCTGCTGCTCGGGGCTCGTGCCTTGGTGGAGGGAGCTGGATTCTACCCCCTTGCAAGAGTATATCAAAGATAGGTTTGACATGACTATCTTCAAATGAGTAATTGACCTTGGGCTACGGACCTTCTGCCTGTTTTTGTTTGGGCCTCTGAGTCGTATCAGTAACCATGGCTTATTTGCCCTTATTGTCTCGGTTAGTGGTGGCGCTACTGTTGTTGTTACTAGAGGTAGACCTAGTACGTCTGCCCTTATCTTCTCCATCTGGGATGTGTAATCCCAACTGGCGAGCTTTCTTTAATTTTTTCTCTACGTTGGTAGCGCTTATGATGAAGGTTGTCCAATCCCTGAACTGATCGTCACCCATCTAGAGGCTAATTGCGGGGAGCAGCTTCTTCTGACAGATTTCAATCAAGAAGCTCTCGGGATTGTCTTGGGGCAATCTCATTACGGTTTGGCGGAACCGCTCGATGTAGTTCCTCGTTAGTTCCCTCTCTCTCTGAACGACGTCCATGAGAGACGACATCGTTCCGTCATGCCCCACTTTGTAAAATCTTTCCAGGAATATGTGTTTGAAGCCGTCAAAAGAGTGAATACAGTTGTCAGAAAGGTTACGATATCAGTCGAACGCGATTCCCTCCAATGCTTCAATGAATAGTCGCATGAGGATGGCATCACTATGCGGCAAGTGGTCGGTTGTGACTTCAAAGTAAGTCATGTACCGACTAGCAGAGGTCTTCCTATCATAGGAATCGATATGAAATGGTTTGTACCGCGGTGGAAAAGGTACGTCTCTCCATGTAACAGGATATGGCTGTCGTATTCTGATATCCTGAGAAGAATCTCGGGCATTGAACATTGCCCGAAGCTCCTGGACTTCCCTCCTTGCCTCCTTGGCTTCATTTGCAGCTGAAGAAACGGATGCTGCCAAGGGATCATCACCCAAAGGAGGGAAAATCGTATTAGAGTCCGCATTGACTGCAAGTCCCAGGCTTGTTTGTCCAGGCGTCCTCGCTGGTTGAGTTGGCAAGGCGGCTTTGATCTCGTCCACGGAATTGACCAAGGACAAGAGCATGGCTTCCAGTACTTCTAGCCATTATCGGTTGGAAGGCGCTTTATGATCGTCGTCAGCCATAAAGACTGTTCTCATGTGGGTAGAGGTGGAAGGGATTGTGGCAGAGGTACTCTCTGTGCCGTACCCTTGTATAGAGAAATTGTCAAGGAATGTCGGAATATCGTCTTCCTCTGACTCGGAAGGGGTGCTACCCCCCGTGCAAGAAGCCGCATCGTCTTGGTGAGGGTGGTGGCCCTCAGGGAAATCTGAGTCTGTTGTACAGTTCTGGGGGACTTCTATCCCCTGTATATGCTTTTGGTACACCGGGTTGTCGCATACATTGAGGAGACTGCTACCTCCAGCTTCATCTACTCTCAAGGAGGCCGAAGGTGCACCCCCGGGTACCGGAAGCTTCTTTTTGGATCGAGTGCATAAATAGACACTCCCTGTGGTTGATGGAAACCCCCCAGATGAGGGTCTTCTTGTAATACTGGCCGAGATGGCCGGGCTGGAAGAGCCTGTCTTCTTTCCTCCCTTGCCAGGAGGAACTTTTTGAGTTGAATTACAGAAGGCAAAAGAAAACTCCTCGTTCCCTGGAATTTGCACCTGTTTTTTGACTTATTATCGGACAGGTGCTGGCTGCTGCAGTCGCTAGAAAACTGACTGCCGATCTTCAGAAACTGCTGATTTGTCACAGCAGCAGTTGATGATGACTTGGATACAACGACGCCCCGAGAGGGACTCATTGCATGTCGATGCTGCCGTCTTGCGTTTATGAGTAATCACGTCACGTAAGTCGGTAGGAAGATGCTCTACCTTTGTACCAAACTTGTAAACTCGGGAATCCCGAGCGCACGGATGCTTAGGTATCATGTTTGCTCCCTGATCCGTGGCTAGTAAAAGCACTTGCTCTGGATCTTTAGAGGGAGACTTTAAAGACCCACCCTATCCGTTAGCCCTGGGGAACTGGACGCGGGTGGTTCTTTATAACTTTCCGTCAGGAGCCCGTGTAACAGTCAACGGGGCCCGCTGATAGTCAGCAACTTGGACAGTTGACTGGACTGGTTGGGCCCATACTGCCCTAGACTTTTTTGACTTAGCACCTAAAGGTGCATACTCCAGATTGATACATCCCGCATCCTCAGTGAGCCGTATGGCGTCGGGCCCACATGAGAGGTGGTCGAACATAGAGCTTCTAACAGGGCCGTATGAGACGTCCTGTTTGAGGCCAGGATTGGTCGTCGCATGGACCATCTTCTTGCCGCTAGAGCTGGCTGCCGCATGGATTATCTTCCTACGGCCAGAGTTGGCTGCCGCATGAGTTGGCTGTCTACGGCCAGAGTTGGCTGCCGTATGGACAGACTGTCGATCTCCTCTATGCGGCTTCTTCTTTGTCTACATAGATTTCCCTTGTGCCCCCAAAAACTCAGCATCGTAGTATTTTCCTCTGCTGGATTTGGGGACAGTGGGGTCCTCCACGGTCGGAAACAAAGCCGTAGAAGAGTTCTGGTCACCGTCTTGGGCTGCAGAAGGAGCTTCTTTGAAAACTTGGTTGGGGGCAACAGTTTTGTGCATCGACGCCTTGCGAGTCCTCTTCAGGTTGGCTCGCTTCTGAGACGGACTGGCGCTCCCTTCAGAGAGCAATTCTTCGAAGGCTTATTGGTCAAAACGGACCACAAGCATCTGTTGTGTAGAGCCGAGCTTGGATGCGTCAGATTGCATCACCAACTTCTCATTAGAAGAGAAGGACGCCCCCAGCAGAGTTGCCATCGTATTTTCCATAAAAAATCAAAGACATGTATTACAGAATACTGAAATTGATTACAAACTCGCTTGTACAAAGAAAAGCCTAGAAAGAAATCCTAAGAAACAATCTAAGTACAATTATTTAGTTTTGATTCTGGGAGGTGACGGTGGAGGCTCGAGAAAGTGCTATAAACTCTGCCTTACTCCATGGACTATCTGGTGCAGTCTCTTGCTCGTGAAGAAATTGTTTTTTCTTGAAGGTTGCCAGCCTTTTGCAGGGGTGTGGCACCCTGCTATTTATAATAGAATGTATGTTGAGCCGCATAGACGACTTGCGGCCACATGGTTGATTAGCACACGAAGACCCGCTCTTTGGCTGCCATATGTCGATTTGTTGGAATTTTGTTGCAACAAATCTGGAAAGTTAAGGACTTGGTCAGATTTCCACGTGTCCTGTTATAGGGATCATCATTTTTTAGCCGCATAATTTTCTCAGTCTTCGATCATGTGGGGTCGCATGAGACTCATGCGGCTTGGATCAGAGTTACTCTTGGCTGCATGAAGTTTGGAGACTTTGGGGCCGCATAAGTCTGAGCCGCATAAGGTTCATGCGGCTTAGATGAGACTTTTCTGGCCACATGAAGGCGTACGAACCCTGCTTTTGGGCGACGTCTCATGTCTTATCTTTTTTGTCCAAGTGTCAGAATTGTCTTATTTTGTCAGGACTTGTCAGCTTTATCAGTCGAACTATTCCTCTTGGCCGTATATCTTCCTTCTACAGCTGTTTGTCGATGGACCGCATATGTTATTGAACCAGTCATACGACTTTCCTTCATGTGGACCTGTTTGGCCTAAAGTACCTATACGGCAATTTGTAATCCGTATGAACCCCATATTTTTTATACTTCTACAGTAAGCTCCCTATGTTTCGTCTTTTCAGCAAGAAGATGCTTGACATAAGAAGAGAGATGGATGGTCAGCATCTGAGAAGATGAAGGACAAAAAGTATGTCCTTTGACCAGAATCACAAGAACGTCATCTGGATTGTCCTTTTGATCTTCCTCGGTGTCCATGGCCAATACGACTTTTATAAACTCCCCTTTGTACATCTTGGAGTCAGTGAAATACGCTTCGACTCCCTGGAAGGGATTAAGATCAGCCACTTCCTTTCGGACCTCCATTGTCATCAACATACTTAAAACATTGGTGGAGAGTTGATAGCACGATGTTATGTTCATGCAACCACGGTCTTTCTAACAAGGCATTATAGGAGCCATGATTGTCAATCACATAGAAGGTGACTTTCGTGCGGAGATTGCTGATTTGAACTTTCAGGCGAATCTTTCCATGGTTCACTTCTTCCAAAATTAAATCCCAGAATAGACGTAATTGTGGTAGAGAGATTATGGACATGGAGCTTCAGTGCATCCAGTAGAGTCTTCGGCACAATGCTGAGTGTAGATCCAGGGTCAATCATGATGCGATCGACTTTTATTATATCCACATACCCTGTAAAATAGAGAGGTCGATCATGTCGATTGTCCTCCTGAAGCATATCATCCTACGTGAAGGTGATATTGGGAATCAGCTCCATCACCCTATGAAAGTGAAAACATGCCACAAGTTCCTCATCTGGTTTCTTGAGGTGTGCCAGACAAGCGTCAACTTGCATAAAAGCTTCGCTTAGTATTTTTCGAGTTTCACTCGAGAGACGCAAGAGCTCAAAGATTGATAACCTCGCTGGAGTATTGGCTAGTTGAGCCAATATATCAAAGTTATACAGTTTTTCCAGTCCAAGAGGTAGAGTTTTCTTTAATATTTTATTAAAGCAAATTAGCTGTTTTCCTTTGTCGCCCACTGTTGGTTTGGGAGGAGTCGATTTTGTTTGAGGCGATAAAGTCAATAGAACATTGACAGCAGGAAGAGAAGATGCTGAAGGTGCATCATGGACTGGAGGTGGAATGACTGCATTCTCTTATCCCTCTGGATAGTCTCTAAGGTGTCTCCCAGATCTAGTACCAGTCATGGCTTCTTCTTCTGGAGCTGTGCGAAGGAAACCATATTGCAATTCTTCATTAGAGTCTTATTTCTCGAAGACTTCTTCGGAAGCAACAAAGGATTTGTCCAGAATCCTAAGCCAATACGAGACTGATTGTGTTGCAGGCGTAGGAAAAAAGGTATAAGAGACCCTTTCCATGATTTAAGCCGAAGGCTTTCTGTAGATCATATCCCATCTTTGTCATCAGTTTGTGGGACTGTTGACTATAAAGATAGAATTCTGGATGGTAGTTAACTTTCGACTTTGGTACAGTCATCTCAGAAGAAGAAGATGAGACCTCCGTTGGGATGAAGATAACATCCAAAGGTGAAAGATGACCATCCAGTGAAGTCATATGACATAACTTATGGTTGTCTTTATTAACTTTTTAGAGGAAGTAGGTGTATTAGATTCAAAGTCAGCAACCAAATCGGGGTGAATCCAGATAATTTCCCCGTTGTCAGTTGATAGGGACACAAGACTATCACTTCGTGCTGGTGGAAGGTTGACGATCTCCAGAGTGGCTTTTGGAATGGGGATAACTCCATCCAGCACAAGTTTAGCAAGAGAGTCACCAAATTATAGAGAGACGACATTAGCAGTTACCGTCTTTTTATCATGTTGAAGGATGATTGCCTTGGCATTGATCAGCTCCTGGATCTTCCCTTTTAGTATGTAACACACCCTCGTTGGATGTCGCAAAAACCTGTGATACATACAGTATTTAGGATTGTCAGTTTTACCTACTTCATCTGGCTATTTTGCTTCGAGCAGTTGAAGTTTGTTGCTCTTAATTAGACAATCAAATATGCTCATGATGTCGTCCTCATCAAAGAAATATTTCTTCTTGGATGCTGTGTTCTCTGTGGGGGTGCTGCCGTAGTAGGTGTTGACTGACCTACATTGAAAGCTAAAGCTTCTTTGCCTTTCACATTGATGGCTAAAGATTCTTTATTCTTGCGGTTGTTTTGACGCCTACCGCTGCTGGTTAGAAAATGTTCATCTTCGTCAAGATTAGGCATCTGGATGCCTAGTTGTTTGAACTTGTCAGCACTGTCCTCGGCTGCCCTGACGCTTACAATAAAGGAGGCCTAGTCTTAGAATTGCGTGGATCCAGTCTACATGCTGACTATAGGTAACAAGTTTGATTTGCATGTATCTATAGTCAGTTCATCTGGAGTACCCTGAGGCATTTTGAGTGCCTCACGATGTAAGCGCTCAATGAAACGTTCAGCAGTTTTATTAGGCCGTTGCTTGATTGATGAGGGCCGACATAGTCATGTCGTTTGTTCCCTCATAGAATCGTTCCAGGAATATTTGCTTGAATCCTACAAAAGATATTATGTAAACATCTAGCAAACTGCGATACCAGTCATAGGCTGCACCTGCTAAACACCCGACAAATACTCTAGTGAGTAGAGCATCGTTCGGTTGGAGTTGATCAGTCATCACCTCGAAGTGATTGAGGTATTGACTTGGAGATGAACTGCCGTCAAACAGCATGATGGTCGTGGCTTGTACTTAGGTGGAAACGGGACTTCTTTCTACTCTATAGGGTAGGGTTGTTTAATCTCCAACTTCTGCAGACCATCCTTCTGCTTGAAAGCTTTGAACTGACTACGTAGAATCTTTACTGCCTTATTTGTATCCCCTGATGCTTAGGGAGCAATAGACTGATTCGATGTATTAGGAGGCGGGACTGCATAATTAGCACCACCCCCAGTACCAGATTAACTTGGAGCTAGCATGGTTGCGTTATGAGGAGATTGTACCCCAGACCGGTGTTGACACGGGCTGATGCTGTTATGTGTTCTTGGGTTGGAATTAGATTCACAACCGGTGGAACAGTGTGTTGTGCCATGATCACAACATGCATATTTGCCATCATTTCGGCCATATTTTTCAAGTTGGTCTCTAAAGCAGAGATCTTCTGCTCCTGATTGCTAGAGCTGGATCCGTCTTGTTCCTCGTTAGTGACATAGGCAGTTACTTCTCTGGCTATCGATGATGAACTGGTGGAAAAGATAGTCTGCTCATAACTTTCACTATCAACATCGAAATCATATAGGGAACTACCCCCAGGATGAAGTGTGGGAAGATTCCTTTGACTGAGAAAATCTTGGTCAGAAATAGGAAGATTCCTTTGACCGATTTTTTTGGTCGAAAGAAAGATTCCTTTGACCGATTGTTTCTTGGTCGGAATCAAAAGAACTTCTCTGACTGAGAACATCCCCAAGATTAGGAAAGAGAAGATTCCTTTGACCGACTAGATCTCGGCTTCTTGATCTTGTATTTTGCTAGACTCCTTCACCAGAGTCACGGATCAGATCAAGGAATTGCTGACTGGAATTGCGGGATGCATTACGTCTTGGATATTTTCTATCCCCAGTGCTTCGGGAAGTCATGTTAACCAAAGCATATAACAACTCATCTTCGTCCACTATCACAAATTCAGGAATCCAAGTGTAGTTCAAACGGTCGAAGACCCCGTTTAGCTGACTGGCAGCAACATTTTATTACTACTTTGTGGTGATGATTACAATGATGTTCCTGATGTGAAGTTACAGGTGGACAAGATGGTCTTGTCATCTTTCGCTTTTGCACAAGAAGTTCGCGGAGATCGGTTACGGTGATAGGATAAGGAGAAGTCGGAGGTACATATTCCTTGATGATATTAGGAACATGATTCTAGTTCTTGAGGTGCCCTGTACCTTGTGTGTACAGAGAAGTATTGACTTCATTGGCATAGGTGAGAGGATTCTTTCCTGTGCACAACTTGGTTGGTGGCGCAGATTGTTCTTGATGCAGGCTTGACGCTGTTCTGTGCTGATTGAGGTAAGTGCGCATGTTAGAGTCGTACGCCATCTGGCTATATGTCTGGGATACCCTCAGTTTACCCTGCCTTGTTCTTGAAACGTGCATAGTAGGAAGTTCTTGGCTCTGGCTTGATTGGCCCTAGCCGTAAGGAGTGGGCATGATGCCTTATTGTTCTGTGTACATTAAGCACGTTTCGCACGGCGGAGATGAACATTAGAAAATAGACTTTGAGTAGAGTCTAATTTCATGGCATTGATTTGATTGTCTCTGCCAAGAGAAATAGACTTTCTACTTGAAAGTATTCTTACATTGATTGGCACATGGGCACAGTCAGATGCATTTTCCATCGAGTCCAGGATTGGGGATAGATAAGGAGTGGCCATATGGTGCTTTCCTTTATTCTGCGTAGGGACTGTGATATATAATTTCTCCCCCAAGTTTAGAACTGGAGAGGAAGAGGGATTAGCCAAGTGGCATTTTTCCTTATTTTGTGCCAAGATGGTGGTTGGTGCATTCTCCACCAATTTCAGAATTGGTGACGAGGAAGAAGTAGTCATGTGGCGCTGTCCCCTGATTGGCGTCGGGACAGTAGTTGGCACGTTCTCCACCAATTTCAGAATTGGTGAAGAAGAAGTGTCCATATGGCGCTGTCCTTTGGTTAGCACCAAGGTAGTGGTTGGAGCACTTTCTACCAATTTCAGAATTGGTGAGGAAGAAGAAGTAGCTGCACAGCTTTTCTCTAAGCTTAGCGTATGAGTCATGATTGGTGCACTAAAAGACTTTGGTGTCCAGATAGCGCGTGCCCTGTTCTTGACAGCAACAATAGTGGCGCGCTTGGCAACCCTGCGACAATCATGGCTTCGTAGGCAGTTTGGTCAACTTTCACGACCAAAGTCTTCTGCGTCGTGCCGACCGACGAAACATCGCATTAAGTTGTCACTTTCTCGTCGGAGGAGAAAGTCGTCCCCAGCATAGTCGCCATTTTGTTTGCAAAAACAAAAGTTTCTTTACAAGCTAACAAAAAGAAAGTATAAGAGTATAATTGATTTTTGGGGAAGTACAACTATAGGAATCTGATCAGAAGACGATCACTTTATCCCTTGGACGATGCGATGTCGAAGAAGAAAGCCTTTGGAGAATGTTGCAACAAGTGCTCATGTAAACCCCCAAATTTTTTATTATATTGATTATAATTTAATAGTTCGAGTATTTTTACTAATTACCTTAACTGGGTATTAAGTATTTGTATTTTAAAATAAGTATTAAAATAGGAATATTTTTTACATGTTACTCACAATAGAATTTTTTTACAAGAAATCAATTATTGGATATTTATAAATTTTATTTTAGATTATAAATAATTTTTATTAGAATTTGTATTTTTTAAATTACTATTAAATATGATATGTAGCAATATTTAGTACAAGAAATCTACTTTTACAATAAATAATTGTTAGATTTACGTAGATACTAAATTTTGGATTTTAGAAAATTTATTGGGTTTTTCTATACAAGTATAAATATAGTTATATATTTTATGAATGTATTATAAGGTAAAAATAATAATAAAAAGAAAATGAAAAAATATATATATAACCCAACTCGCGAGATATTGGGAATATCTCGCGAGAGGAGGAACCCCCTAAAAATTGTGACAAGGCCCCCTTTCCCGAACAAGAGCAGCCAACCCAAAATTTCATACATATCATATATGTATATAGATACAGAGAAATCTAGCCACCAATCCCTCAAACCCTAACGCATACCAAAACCTAATCCCGCCGCCTACTTGTCAAACGACCCTTCCTCTGCGCGCGTGCGCGCCAGCGCCACCGCCCGGCTGGCCGACGGCCGACAACAGTGCCACGTGCAGCCGTGTGAAGAACAGCCACAACAGCTGTTGCGCGAGGTAACTCTCTTCCTCGGCTTATTTCTTTGCATTTACTCGACCGATTTCGATCCCGTAAAATCCTGAGGAGAGTCCACATGACCCTCTAGACGACCCACCTACTAGTTTCTCGAGGCATCAGCCCATCGAGTCAAAAATTCGACTCGAAAAACCCGAAAACATATCGTTTCCTGACGACCGAAAGCATCCCAAACCCCACGATTAGAGAGGAATTTTGATCAATCTAGCAACAGTCTTTGGGAAACTTCTGAACAGAAATTCTAGGCCCTATATAGCTTTTCCATCTCCTTCTGGTAGTTTAAATTTTTATGCAATGTATGCAATTAATTTCGAACCCAAAGTTTTCGAAAAACCTGTTTTTAATTAATAGAAATTCTAGAAATCTCTCCGATACGACGTGCGTCCCGCCAATTTGGGTGACATAGATGCGAACCGAAAGAATCAAAAGGTGCGTATCGACTTCGCGGACATATAGACTTTGACGAAATTTAAATTGGTTGCGTGTGCGCAACAAATTTGATACGTATCCGTTGAAATTCACCGTATTAGTCTTTTTTGAAATTCTCCAATTACATTGTGCACGTTAGTCAAATCTAGACGAAACTTGCGCCATCAAGGCCAAATCATTTTTTGGTCCTGTGTGCCAAGTTTGGATCGATTCTGAGAAGGTCGACCGGAACGCCTATTTGGCGGACCCACGACCCGATCCAACGGACGAAATTGTGCACAGCCGACCGAAATCTAACTTTGGATATACGGTTGGGTTCATCTCCTCAAATCGGACCCATAGACATGTAGTTTGACGAATTTAGAGACCATAGATGCCGGCACACGTTTTGGTGCAAAACGGGTCCAACGACGGACATTGTTTTGACCCAAAATTACAATTTTGTTTTTGTGTCCAGAATTAGACTTATGGGTAGTCTATCATAGCTACTTTCCTTATTCTAGAAACGTTGGTAATGTTTATTTCAGCATTCGAGGACGTTTGCGGTAATTGACTATCTCTGCTATACTATTCTGATGGTTCGAGCTACTGGATCCTGCCATTTTTGTACACAACCTCAGGCAAGATACCTTGCCACCATACTTTGTGATTTACTTTTACTTTATTTCAGTTATTTATATTCAGTGTTATTTATTTGTGGCCATTATTGTGTCACTGTGCGTCTAAGTCACACTTGGGTGCAGGCAACTGTATTGGTAGTTTTTACTGTTTTTATTCCGTTTTTGCATTGGCTTAGTTCTAGTGACCACCCATTGATGTTGAGGTATTGGTATTTCTCATATGGCCTTGACACATGATTATCACGTGATGTGAGTCACATGTAGGACACGTGCTCGCGTAGTCGGCCAGCCACCGATACGTACGAGACGTACGACGGTTAGGAGTAACTGCCAATAGAATTGCATGCTAGTGGACTTGGCAGTTGCTAGAGGTTCATATGAGTCATGGATGTGACCCTACTAGGGTGGGGAGAACAATTCCTTAACGTATGGACCACGTATTCACTTCCCTTTTATTGCCGGAACCTCCGCTGGAGATACAGTCTTGATGCTCCTGATTCCTGATACCTGATTCCTGCTGGCCTCTGACATTCGATAGATGTTATGCTTTGAGGTCCCTGGTATCCCATGAGGGACTATACCGATCCCATTATATCCAGAGTGCCCATGCGTCAAAGGTTTGTTCTTAACTGCATTATCACTATAAAACGGTTAGGCACCCTATTGCATGCGCATTTCCTTTTATTTATTTTATCACAGATTATATGGCATGTTTTTTATGTATCTTGTTTCGTCCCTCTGAGGACCTGGTGATCTCTCTAGGTGTGTGCTTTTCATGATTTTTATAGGTGCTTTGCCAAGATCATGGCCTTTCCTTCTCTATCGAGGAGGATTGCTTTTGGATCGTCCATTGCTACTTTTACCATATACATTTCCTTGTATATCCTCTCTCATTTAAAGTAGTTGGTAGTGGATTTGTCTTCGCCCAACGTCTGATACAAAGTAACAGTTCATAGTTAATTTATATCATTATTCTTTTATTTTTGTGGATAAGATTTAGTTGTCATGGTTTATTGCATTTTACAGCTTATGTATACATACGAGGATTCTATATACTGGAGTATACTTTGTATGTATGCGGCTGGCATGTCTACGTACTTAGTCCTAAATATTTCGGGACTGGAGTGTTATCTGTTTTTGTGGTGGCCCATACAGGTCGAGTTTCCCATTTCGGTTATATTACTGTACCAGACAGGATGGATTAGAATCTAGGTATCTCATCCACATACTTGACCTCCTCCCTTGATTCCAAATTTCGAACTCTCGTCCGACTACCTTGATTTGCTTCTGCTTGATTTTATTCTACAATAAATCTTAACTTTTCCCTTTGTGCCTGATAGAGAGGTTAGGAAGATAACTCATACGAGTATACGTGTTATATTTCTCAGTTACTCTATTAGTTGACTTTTATAAGTTGGGTAGTATGCCTCACGGCCTATCACCCCGTATTCTTATAATCCATTAATGAAGTATAACTGGGTGGTACTGAATATATGCTAGTGTAGGAATATATATTTACCTAGATTATAGAGTTTTAGTAGCCCATACTCCATTGGTCAACCACGGCCGGATACAAGAGGCAGTAGGACGACTGTATAAGCAGGAACACCAGACAAGACTTAGGTCCTTATAAAAATTAAACTATTTATAACTGCTTTATTCATTATATCTTGTAATTATACTTTGCACTACTATGAATGATGTCGCTATTTATAGCCTAGTTTTGTAAGCTTATTCTTTATCGAGCTTATCCCGGGCATATGTATACTGGAGACGCCCACTAACATATTGTCTAATCAGAATCAGTGTATTATGGTCTGATCAACCTTGGTGCACTTGGTTCGCTCTTCATATGGTTATCCCACGTAGATTGAGATATAGATGTCTTTAGGATCTCATCCACACTGCCTTGACAACTCGCTCTGAATTACTTAATCACCCTTGGAACCCGTATTCGCATTTGATTCCATCTTCCTTGAACTCCTTATGGCTTTTCGTCGTTACTTATTGCGTAAAACTAATGCTCGTATTTGAGGAGAGATAGATACATAATGTTTCTCTTAGTCTGCCATACCACGCATGGACATGAAAAGCTATATATACACCAGTGTAGCAACCATCGGCCAAGCCATATGACTACAATCTTGCCTTGAGTTACTTGTCCTTTCCTCGACCCTAAAACTAATATCGTGACATTTTAGTCATTTGAATTTGAGAATGATTATGATCTTACCAAAACACCAACCTAGGAGACTACCTGTTCTCAAAGAACAATTATTGGAAGCATCTAATTATTTTTTTGATCCTAGCTTTAACTAGCAACCCTTATGCCTTAACCTAGCCCTTACTCGACCAAGTCCACAGTTTAGACATGAGAGGAATAGACAAAAACAAAGACATGCATTTACCATGCTATGATAAATACCCATTCCGAGATTAGGGATCCAACAGGTGTTACTCTAGGTAGAAAATTCTATTATTAAAGAAGTGACTTAGCAACTTAGCATTAGAACAACACATTCACCAGCTTAGCCAATATCTGTAGCATGACCCCCATCATTATGTTATACTAGTTATCAACAGTGATGCATGAGCACTACATTTGATACCATTAGAACCGTTATAACCATAGTCTGGCAGGTTTATCACAAATAGAAGTTTACGACTTAGTCGTTAGAGGTCATTTGTATGACGTGCAGTAGAGTTCGTTACCCCATTGATAAACTCTCGTATACTATAGAAGAGTGGATCATTCTATTTATCGACTTGTGTATCGTTGTATGCAATCATTTTCATTTATTAGAATTTGGGGTACGATCCTCGAATTTGATTCATATCCACCATATCACGTTATCGATCACATCTTGGCTTATTATAATCAAAGGTTAAGGTACGATGTCACGAATTAAGTTTTTTCTAACCTTAAGTCTTAGTTTCTAGAGCGAATAGATTAAAGGCCTTCTAAATTTTTGGGATTCACTAAGCTTACAATTGAATAAAGTAAAATGGTTCTCACTAGGATGATAAATTAGTGACTCACGAACTCCCACGTTCTATTTAGAACTTTGGTGACCTTACCGTGACTTTGATACTCGGAGCGTAATACTAGCTGTTACCTTCCAACAAATTTCGTACACACGACCCAGACGAGTCCACCTTCATGTAGATATATCATGTCCCACTAAGACACGTTCCCTTGCATCCTACTTTTATGATATGACTTTCAGGTCAAAAGGACTAGCTATAACCCTTACCATAATACCGATGTACTTTTCAACTGCAATTAGAGATCCAACCTTGACTCAAATTTTTCGACCCAATATATGGTTGTGATCTATTCGAATCCCTCTACGCACATGCCACTTGTGTGCCACCCGATTGAGGCCCCATGTGCTACTTATACACAAAAGTCATAAAAGGCGCATTTTGGGCTTAAGGAATCTAACTAACCAACCCGATTGGCAAATTAGCCCAACCACTTGAGTTGGAACCTATTCTACATTACCCTAACCTAATAAGGGATGGTCTAAATTGATTCTACGGAATCTTGTCCAACTAATATAGATCAAAACCCAAGATTTGTTTAATCAAAGATTGACGTCCAATTAGGGAACCCATTGAGACTCAGTTGAACCCAACCTTACCTATTGCCATATTTGGACTATGAAACCAAAGTTGATGAAATAGTCCCTTACACCTATTATGTAGTCCCCATCTCATGGCCATTGGTACTTCTTCTATAAATTTCTTAACCGTATCTTTTCGTAACCCCTATTATGCGATGAATGGAATCCCGTTGTACCAACTTTTTTCAGTTTGGCTGGACCAAGACCCCTCCTGCCACCAAAACAAATGTGTCCAATACATGAGCAACATTAAACAAGTAGTACTTAGACTTTCTATAGAGTACATGACTACGTCCATAAGACCTCATAATATCAAATACCACCTTGTAATTTACCATTCTTAGAAGTCCTATTACCGCACGTTCCCCGCTTAAGCAAATTTTCGTAAGCTGCTTAGAACATGGAACTTAGTGTACTCTATCTCTTAGAATGGGATACCCTTCGTAACCATCCTTTCTTCTGTTGGGAGTTGCAATACAATTTTCATAATACACATTATATCCCTTTGCTCATGCGTTAGATGATCGCAGTAGAAGATCACGACTTTAATTCTTCAAACTCCGTAATGGTCATAAAACCCAGTCTTAGTTTCAATTTCGAGAATCAATTTCATAAAGTGTATATAAAAGCCTATCTAAGAATTAGCAAGTGATCGAGATAGATTGGTTTCAATTGAACAAACTGATAAAATAGTGCTTATAACGTACACTCCTACCCGTATCATCGGATGACCTCGACCGTGACTTTGATATTTTGAGCACGACACAAACTTTTCCTTCTAATAAATTTCATAGTCATGAACTAGATCAGTCGAGCTACCCACATGACATACATGTTACACACAAGCACACGTTCCTGTTCTCCATTTCGATTACCCCACATGTATGCCGCCTTTCCATTAGAATAAACCATAGAGGCCCATTTTTGTTCCATTAGGCATTAACCATGCAAATATCGACCCATACTTTTAACTAAACTAAAGGCCCATGATCCATGCAAGACGCATCACACTTATGACTTATGCATTCCACCCAAGCAGGCCTATGCCTCCTACACAAAACCAAACACCAATCTCGTACACACTAGCTATTACTGCTTAAGAATTTTGGACACTTACCTAATCATATGCTATGGCAAGGTTTCCTGCACTTGTTATAGACTCTCAACTCCTAGCCGATAAATTCTTAATTCCCTAGGCTCCTCAACTTCATCTCTTAGTTACTGCATTAGAAGAAGAGTGAAACCCCTCGAACCGAAACGTTTAGTGATATTCGAACAAGATATTCTTACCATCTTGTTGAGAGCACGGCTGATAGGAATGAGAACACGTTAGAAACCGAGACGGTGGTCAGAAGTGTCCCATATTCTCGTGCCCTCCCGTTAGAAACTGTCATTCTCAGTAGTTTTGTAACAATGATTCTCACGATTAGCCAATTTCAATAAGTTGGGTAGGGCCTTGAACCGAGAACACGTTACCTTGTAAGATATAAAGCCAGTATGGATTCCTTTTTAATAACTACCCCCTCCCATTTCGGAAATTGCGTTATGATTTGACGTATTTACTCTCCCTTCGTATTAATCGTGCTGTCCTCTGATATTAAGAGTTATTTTAAATTCGAGAACGAATTTTTTTTTAAGCTGGGTAGGATGTAAAACCCCAAAATTTTTATTATATTGATTATGATTTAATAGTACAAGTATTTTTATTAGTTACCTTAATTGGGTGTCATGTATTTGTATTTTAAAATAAATATTAAAAGTAGGAATTTTTTTTGCATGTTATGCACAATAGAAAAAATTACAAGAAATCAATTATTGGATATTTATAAATTATATTTTAGATTATAAATGATTTTTATTGGAATTTGTATTTTTTTTAAATTACTATTAAATATGATATGTAGCAATATTTAGTACAAGAAATCTATTTTTACAATAAATAATTGTTAGATTTATGTAGGTACTAAATTTTGGATTTTAGAAAATTTATTGAGTTTTTCTATACAAGTATAAATATAGTTATATATTTTATGAATGTATTATAAGGTACAAAATAATAATAAAAAGAAAATGAAAAAATATATATATATAACCCAACTTGCGAGATATTGGGAATATCTCGCGAGAGATGGAACCCCCCCAAAATCGCGACAGGGCCCCATTTTCCGAACAAGAGCAACCAACCCAAAATTTAATACATATCATATATGTATATAGATACAGAGAAATCTAGCCACCAATCCCTTAAACCCTAACGCAAACCAAAACCTAATCCCGCCGCCTACTCGTCAGACGACCCTTCCTACGTTCACGCGTGCGCCAGCGCCACCGCAGCGGCTGGCCGACGGCCGACAGCAGTGCCACGCACAGCCGCCTGAAGAACATCCACAGCAGCAGTTACGCGAGGTAACTCTCTTCCTCGGCTTGTTTCTTTGTCTTTACTCGACCGGTTTTGATCCCGTAAAATCCTGAGGAGAGTCCACATGACCCTCTAGACGACCCACCTACCAGTTCCTCGAGGCATCGACCCATCGAGTCAAAAATTCGACTTGAAAAACCAAAAACATATCGTTTCCTGACGACTGAAAGCATCCCAAACCACCACGTTTGGAGAGAAATTCTGATCAATCTTGTAACAGTATTTGGGAAACTTCTAAATAGAAATTGTAGACCCCATATAGCTTTTCCATCTCCTTCTGGTAATTTAAAGTTTTATGCACTGTATGCAGTTAATTTTGAACCCAAAGTTTTCAAAAAATCTGTTTTTAATTAATAGAAATTCTAGAAATCTCTCCGATACGACGTGTATTTTGCCAAAATGGGCAACATGGTCGCTAACCGAAAGCATCGAAAGGTGCGTATCAACTTCGCGGATGTGTGGGCTTTGACAGAATTCAAATTAGTTGCGTGTGTGCGACGAATTTGATGCTTATCCGTCAAAATTCACCATATCGACCCTTTTCAAAATTCTTCAATTATATTGTGCATGTTAGTCAAATCGAGATGAAAATTGTGCCATCCGGACCGAATTATTTTTTTGGTCCTGTGTGCCAAGTTTGGTTCGATTCTGAGAAGGTCGACCGAAATGCCTATTTGGCGGGCCCGCGACTGGATCCAACGTACGAAATTGTGCACAGCCAACCGGAATCCAACTTTGGACATACATTTGGTTCTTCTCCTCAAAGCATACCCATAGACATAGTTTGATGACTTTAGAGACCATAGATATCGGCATACATTTCGGTGCAAAACGGGTCCAACGACGGACATCGTTTTGGCCCAAAATTACGATTTTGTCCCTATATCCAGAATTGGACTTATGGGTAGTCTATCCTAGCTATTTTACTTATTCTAGAAACGTTGGTAATGTTTATTTCAACATCCGAGGATGTTTGCGATAATTGACTATCTCTGCTTCACTATTCTGATGGTTCGAGCTACTGGATCCTGCCCTTTTTGTACACAACCTCAGGCAAGATATCTTGCCACCATACTTTGCGATTTACTTTTACTTTATTTTAGTTATTTATATTCAGTATTATTTATCTGTGGCCATTATTGTATCACTGTGCGTCCAAGTCACACTTGGGTGCAGGCGAATATTTTGGTCATTTTTACTATTTTTATTCTATTTTTGTATTAGCTTAGTTCTAGTGAACACCCATTGATATTGAGGTATTGGTATATCTCATATAGCCTTGACACATGATTATCACGTGATATGAGTCACATGTAGGGCACGTACTCGCGTAGTCGACCGACCACCGATACGTATGAGACGTGCGGTGGTTAGGAGTAACTGCCAATAGAATTGTATGCTAGTGGACTTGGCAGTTGCTAAAGGTTCATATGAGTCATGGATTTGACCCAACTAGGCATTGGGTGGGGAGAACAGTTCCTTAACGTATGGGCCACATATGCACTTCCTTTTTATTGCCGGAAGCTCTGCTGGAGATACGATCCTGATGCTCCTGATTCCTGATTCTTGTTGGCCTTTGACATTCGATGAATGTTATGCTTTGAGGTCCCTGGTATCCCATGAGGGACCATATCGATCCCATTATAGCCAGAGTGCCCATGCGTCAAATATTTGTTCTTAACTGTATTATCACTGTAGAACGGTTAGGCACCCTATTGCATGCACCTTTCCTTTTATTTATTTTATTATAGATTATATAGCATGTTCTTTATGTATCTTGTTATGTCCCTCTGAGGACCTGGTGATCTCTCCAGATGTGTGCTTTTCATGATTTTTGTAGGTGCTTTAGCCAAGGTCATGGTCTTCCTTTTTCTATCGAGGAGGATTGCTCTTGGATCATCCATTACTACTTTTACTATATACATTTCCCTGTATATCTCCTCTCATTTAAAGTAGTTGGTAGTGGATTTGTCTCCGCCTAACATCTTGTACAAAATAACAGTTCATAGTTAATTTGTATCATTATTCTTTTATTTTCATGGATGAGATTTAGCTGACATGGTTTACTGTATTTTACAGCTTATGTATACATACAAGGATTCTATATATTGGAGTATACTTCGTATGTATGCTGCTAGCATGTCTACGTACTTAGTCATAAGTATTTCGGGATTGGGGCCTTACATCTCAGGAGATTATGATCATTAGTAATTCTTTGAAAGTAATTTGGAACACTATTTATAGAGTTCTGACATAACTGTCAGCCAGTTATTTTGATTGGCGCAGACAGCCATTGGCGTGCCATTACCTTTTGCACGAACGATTAACTTAACTGTATGGGACGCATGGCATTCTGGGAGAGAGATGCGCGTGGTCGTAAGTAGTGTCGTGTGCATGTTCTTCGAGATTAGTGGCATGTGCGCCATGTCATTTAACTGCTTTGGATGATAATTTGATTGATTAGCGCCAACTGTTGAATGGCGCTAGGCGCCATCTGCGGTTTTAGTGCCATCTGCTTAATTCATTGATTACCTTGCACCAACTGCAAATGGCGCATGACAGCTATCAGTCATTATGATAAATTTGACACAATTTTTTCGAGCACCGTGCATTCGGGATTCTAAACAGATTTTCTTCGACTGACGTGCTGTCAGTCATGATGAAAATCGTTTGGCCTCTCCGAAAAGATTGCCACGTGTCAACTAGTGCCATCTGATGCCAGCGCTATCTGATTCCAGGTGCCATCTATTGTCTGGCGCCATCTGATAACTTCAGTCTTGGTGCCTTTTGTGAGTAGCGCATGATGATGATTATATTTTTTAGGCTTCTACAGTGTACCTTACTGGAAGTGTTCTTCTACGAGACGACTTCGAGTGCCAAGTTGAACACAGGATTTGGGTTTGATGTGTCGAACCCACGTTATGCTGGAAGAGCCTCTAGATGGCAGATGATGCGCCTGTGCTGAGACGAGGAAATGATTCGCTCGTTGACAAGGAAGTGTGATGCGCCTATGCCGAGACGCCCGAGTGATGCGCCTATCCATAGAGTTTGGACTAGGCTTTTGTAGTAGAATTTTTATGTAATAAGAAGCCATGTAATAGATTTTTATACCAATAAAAATTCTCTTTTTATGCACTTTCATTTACTGTCTTCGTATGATGCGCTGACATTTCTCTGTATCCTCCGCGGATACTACTTGTGGTTGTTATGACCTGCACCCAGATATTCAAGGATGAGTGCGTGGGACACGCCCAGCCTACGACGTAGTATCGACGGTAGAACGCTGTCAAGTACCTAATGAATATCTACAACAGTCTAAATGATCCACAATAACCCATGTACTCAAATCACATCACAAATAGCTAAAGAAGATATGAACTGAAGAATACAACAACACTGAATCAAACAGAGTCTACAATAGTCATCTAAGACATAAATGTATCGGAGACAAATCTGATAACAAAAATACAATCTAAATAAAGAGATAATAGCCTAGAGCTCTCTAGAGGTTAACTCACAATCTAAAGTACATCGAGATCTGTCATCATAAAGTCTAGGGTTTGGGGCATAACATTACCTAAAAATAGTTATCCAGTCAGGATTCGAGCGAAGTACATAACTCTAAAAGCAGTTCCATTGCATGGTAGAAAATATATAACTTGCAATAGAATAAAATACATGACATGCTGGTAAGAAAATACATAGAAATAAAGAAATAGCATCATGAAGATATAAGAAAACGGAATACATGAACAAGACAAAGAACATGTTAAACTATAATAAATATAAGTGATTAGAGCACAAGACAGTTATGTAATTGGTTTAGGTTGTACATGAGTATTCTACGGTAACTCTATTATACGTGAAGGTATAATCAACATATACATGAGTGTACTAGGGGATTTAATCACATAACCACTTCTACTCCCCTACCCTAATCAATACACAAGGATCCGATCATGTTACATTACGTACACGATTGTTAGTTTGAACATGAAGCACATGTGAGCACATGAGAGTACATAAATAATATGAATACAAGGAGTATTCAATGTACATGATAAAGTACATGAACATGAAATACCCGATGCACACGGTAAAGGGATAACATCTCGAGACAAGATCCATATAGTTCCAATCCGTGTTAACAATGTGTCAGCATCAAATAAAGTAGTCTAGAGCAGGCAATATAGATACTATTATGATGAAAACAATCAGAGAATGTACTCGCCTGAATTGGTTGGAGTCAACGTATGCGATACGAACGTGTCGATACGAGATAGGTACGATGCTATGCTTAACAAGATGGTCCCAAACGATGACACAAGTGGTTCTGTTGAGTCCAGAATAGCTCAAATAGCCTAGTTTGATAATAGAAGCCCCAAAATCAGAGTCCGGCACGATAATCGAATCAAGATAGCAAACGACTATAATAGTCGCGATTAAAGATTTAAAGGGAAAGACATCACTAATACGTATAATTATTTTTGAAAACAAAAATAACACTTTTAGATATATCAAAATATAGGAATCATTTTTTTGTGGTAAAATCTCCAATCTGTCAAAAACAATTTAGCCAAGAAGTAATATTTAAATAAAAGTAATATGCAAGTATCTTCATTAGATTTAGAATGGTAATAATTAATAAGCTATTTATTTGCTAAATCAAAATTTAGGTAAATATGATTTTGTAGATAACATATATACCAGAAAACACTTTATTAATATTTATAAATGTCCAACTAAAATAGGTTTAAAAATTAAATATTAAAATTAATATTGTAAGTCCCAAGCCCAAAATTAGAGTCCTAATCCTCTTCCATTATTTATAACAATAATAATAGTAAGGATTAGAAATTAATAACAATACTTATTATTTTTAAGTACATATAAATTAGAGAGAGGAGAGGGTCTGCTGTGTCCCTACTCCATTATTGTAAATAATTTATCAATGGAAATTAATTAAACCCTAATTTAGCCTAACCCACACTACTGACATAAGTCAAAGGCTTCTGCTGAAGTCCTATTCTAACCCAAAGGAATTTTCAAAGAGAAAAGCAAATGGAGAAATGAGCTGCTGTATCATACATTATTTCCTAATTTCCTTTTAAAACCTAATTTTCTAATAGACACACAGAGAGAGAGAGAGAGAGAGAGAGAGAGAGAATTGAGAGAGGAAAATCGAGAAGTAGAAGAGGGGGTGCTTACAGAGGTGGCTCGGGCGGATCTGCGGAGGGAGCGGGCGGAGCGGCATCGGGAAAAGCTCGGGGAAGCAAGGCGCCAGAAGAACACGCGGGTCAGGGCAGAGCTTGCCAAGGACGGCGCGGCTTGTAACTACCAGTTTTTCAAATAGGGATAATTTTTTTAATTCAAAATTACAATGTAATGTGAATATTTATTTAGAAATATTGTGTGTATTTATTTAATTTATTTGGGTTAGTTGGTATGGTTAGAAGTTAGCCTAATTGTAGACATGTAGTAATGGACCGGTTATCCTAGACACTAAACTAGAGACCAACAATTAGCAAAGCATGACTCAAAAACCAACTCATTAGACGAGTCCTATTAGAATAATTATTCATGACCAATAGGTTTATTTAGAGATGTAAAACCCCTAAATTTCTACTATTTTTTTTATTATTATTAAATATAGTACTGATTTAAAATTTTTGTAATATACGTCGCGTAGTCGTACTATACGTCGCGCACGACTTTTATTTCTTGTTCGAATTTGCTCGACGAGTACGAATATGTGCGAGCGTACATATTTTTGAAAAACATTATTTTTATTATTTTTCTGGTTTCAAAATAATATAGGTAATAATTATTTCTAGCTATCATTTCAAGTTTATGGTTTTAATTATGAAAAGCCTTTTATTTATGCAGTTATAATTATAAAGTATTTTCCCATAAAATGGTATATTAGAAAGTATATTTATGTAAAGAATATTTGTGCATACATATAGCTCATAAATATTTATTAGTTTATTTTAAATAAAAATACAATTTTTGAAATTAATATTATTAGTATTTTTGGAAAGCATATTTTGAATTTATTGTGGAGATTTAAATCTTGATTTGAATCTATGTATTTATTTAAATAGTTAAATAATTAAAATTTGATTTATTGATTTGATTTTAAACTAAGAGAATTTAATTTGATTTAAATTAGATTTGGATTTGGATTTGGATTTGATTGCTTTTAAATTAAATATATTGAAATATCTAAATTGGGTTTTAAGGGATCCTAATTCTTATCTAATTGGGAATTCCCATATCCTATAAATAGCAGGTACTCCTCCAATTTCTATCATTCACTATTCTCCAAATTTCACCACAACCAAACGTGCGTGCGTCGTGTCTGTGTCCATCCAAATTCTTATTCAAATATTGTTACAATTATATTTATTTTTCCGTGTCGGACACATCCCGACACAATAGAGTTCCTAAACCCTAATCCAATCCTTACCATAGCCCTAACAAATCTGGCCACCCGCCGTCATCCCGACACCACGTTCATATAACCAGTCTACCGACACCACCCAAGCCAACCCTAACTCTAAACCAGCAATCGCCCGTCCCGACCATCTATTCTGTTCAGCGACCCATCACCACCGTGGCGACTATTGCAGCCCGAGCTCGTCCACCGTCGCCTCCACCGGCCACCACGCCATACCACCATCGACCATTGTCGACTCCACCCGTCGCCACCACCCGGACCACCGGCCACACCCCGCCAAAGCAACCACCGCCACCACCAGCATAGCCACAAACCACCACCGCTGCCGACACCAAACCCGGCACCCGCACCCAGTCCCCCAACTCCGACCAAACACCCCCACATCCCCGGCCAGCGCCGTCCCAGCCACCGGCCGGAAACCTCCAAACCCACCAGAAACCCAAGGAAAAACCAAATAAAAACAAACACCATCAACTGTCTTACCTCGTCGGAGCGCCGCCGCCGTGGCCATCCGCCGCCCGTGCGCGCCTCCTCGGCCTCCCCGCAGATCCCCAACCGCCGTCGCGTCCGCCTCCTCCGCGCGATCGCCGGCAAAACCCTTGGCCACCGAGTCCCCCAAACCCCCGCTCCACCGCTCTCTCCGCTCTCCCTCCGCCGCACTCCGTGCCTGGCGAGACCAGACCGCCGGACCACCAAACCCCCTCGCTCCCCTTCCTCTTTCTTCCGCTCCCGTAGCGCCGCCGACGCAGATCTCACCGCCGTGCGCCACAGTCTGCCCATCGCCCGCTTCCCTTCCTGCCGGAGCACAGCACCTCCACCGAGAACCCCCATCCGACGACTTCCCCTCCTCCCTTTTCCCGCCTGAGCTCCCCGATCAGCGCCCGTCCGCCGATCTCGATCGCCCCCTCATCACTTTCATTTTGCTTTCCTCGCACTCTTTTCCTCTTTTCTAAAAGAACTCTTTTCTAAACGAAAAGGAGCAACAGTGTTGTTTTATTTTTATATGTTATTTCTATTTTTTATTTTTCTTTTCCCTGTTATGTTTTATATTATTATTATGATTAATAATATTAATAATATTATTATTGATTACTATTACTAATTTTGTTTTTGTTATATAGTATTATTATTACTATATAATACTTAATATTATTGTTATTATTATTATTAAAATTATTATTTTTGTGGAAATTATTTATTTGTATTTTCTATTATAACAAATATGGTATGAGGCGTAGTCCTATATTAATTTCAAATCGGGTTTATAAGCTCTAAAAATATTATTGTGTACTGTTATGGCTTTTCTAAAAGAATTATATTTGATAAAAATTTGTTTTCATTATCATAAGTTGTTTTCCTAAATTTTAAGTATTTATTTATTTATAATATTTTGAATAAAAGTAAAACATAGCTTTTAATTATATTGGATTTCCAAATATAGTTTCTATTATCATAAATAGTTTCCTAAAATATTTATAATTGTATATATACAAAAATTTCTCGCTTATCAATCTTGTCCCTTGCTAGTCATATTTCTATCTTCTTGTAAATCTCAAACTTCCATATATCGTCCCTAAATAATTTGACTATTATGGACTCAATGACACGGCCTGTACCACCGAATGAGATCGTCTTGCATAGTTGTGACATCGAAGATAGATTTTGTGCCAGCATGATCATTGCACCACCGCGGGAGTCCTACCAGGCAAGACACCTTGCCATTTGCTGTTTACTTATTTTTAGCTTATATTTCATGCATTATTTATTTTCCTTATGCAAAAACTGTGATATATGGCATAACCTGTTAGAACTTACTGTTCATTTATATTTTCTACTGTGTATTATTTTCTTACAAATTAAACCTAGATTTAAGGGACCACCATGTGTGTTGCATTCATTGGCCTTGACACGTTGTAACAAGAAGTTGTGTGTCACATGTAGAATACGAAAGTGTGTGATTGGCTGGCCACCAGTACGTACAAGCCGTGCGATAGGAATAACTGCTAATAGAGGTTGCATGCTAGTTTGACTTAGCAGTTATAGTGGTTTGTGTTGTGGATACAACACAGTAGGCATTGGACGGGGAGGACAATTCCTTAGCGTATGGGCTTCGATGCACTTTTCGATGCACTTTTCTTTGTGACCCAGACTCTCCGCTGGAGATACGGGATTGATGACCCATTATTACTGACGGCCACTGACGATTCTGCGGAACGTCATGCTCTTACTAATGGGGCCTCTGGTGCCCAAGGGGGGACTATGCCGAACCTATTCAGCCAGGGCCCATGCGTAGGAAGCATTGTTCTTAACTACATTACACTTAGAACGGTTAGGCACCTTTATCCGTTAGGTACGAGTACTTTTGGTTTGAGTACTTGTATCTGACCGTAGCTTGGAACAATAACTTGTCGCGGATTAGTTTGTCACATCTTGTCCTTGTTTGGTTGTAGGTGTGACTTACTACTTCGATGAGAAGGTATTGAACCTTGTTGGGGTCCGAATACCATATTGGATTCATGGCATGGAAAGATACGTTACCGTGAATTAGTTTACCATCTCCTGTCCTTGTTTGGTTGGGGGGATGGTACGCTCGTTCAATAGGTGCGTATTGGACCATGTTATAATTCGATTGACTTATTTATTTGAGCAATATTTATTCAGTTTATATGGCATGATATTATGTGTCTTGTTACGTCCCTCTGAGGACCTGGTTATCTCCCCAGGTGTGTGCTATTGTCTTTCGCAGGTGTTCTAGCTCTAGCCGTGATCATCGCTATTCTCTTCGAGGATGATTGCACTTGGATCATCTTCGCTTCGCTCGCCAAATTCATTTATTTACTCATGTATTTTTCTTTACTTGTTGGTAGTGGATTTGTCTCCGCCCAACATATTGTATCAAGACAAATTCATAGTTGATTATATGATACCTTTTATTCTTGTGGATGAGATTAGTTATGGTTCTACTGCATTTTACAGCTTATATATTTATACGAGGCTTCCATATATTGGAATATACTTCGTATAAATACAGCTGGCATGTCTACGTTCCTAGGCCTACGTATTTTGGGACTGGGGCGTTACATGTTTTTGTGGTGGCCCATGCAGGTCAGAATAAATTGTTTGGTTACTTTACCGTACCAAGCAAGCCTGCGAATAGGATTAGAAGTCTAGGATCTCATCCACATACTTGACCACTTTCTTCAATCTACCGTTTGACTCATCAATTGCATCTTGCTTGATTCCTTCTATCATTATCCTTATCTTTCCTTCATGCTTGCTAGAGATTGACCCTATTAGTTAGCTGTCCCAAACACCATTAGTTTAATTCTTTTAAGTTTGGTAGAATGCCTTGTGACCTAGCAATCCGTTGGTACTTATAAAGTTTAGAGGGCCCTAACCCATTTAGTCAACCAAGCCTTGGTCAATAAAACCGTAGAATGATAGTATAGGAATAAACAAGACTTAGATTCCTATGACTCTTAGACTATTCATATTTGTTCCTTATTTCAATCTTAATCTCGTGCCTATATTTTACCACCTTGACTAATGTTGCTACTATAATTTAGTTTTGCAAACTCATCCATTTTATCGAGTTTATTCATGACTTATGCTATTGAGCGCGCTCACTAACATATTGTCTAATCAGAACCGGTGCATGATGGTCTGATCAACCGAGTGCACTTTCGTTCGCCTTTGTCTATTATTCTACGTAGATGGAACATAATTAAACTTGCCCTCTAGAAATCCATCCACGACTGCCTTGACAATTCCTTTGAAATTATTCGATCGTTCTTGAATCACGTATTCGTATTCGATAACGCCTCCTTCGAACTCTACATTGCTTCGCCCTCACCTATTTTTAGGAGGACGAAGGCGTTATACTAGAACTTCCTCTAGCCTTCCTATCGACTATGACCATTCTCGTTCGATATTCCTATATCTTCATCCTAAACTCCTCGCCCTCCTTCTCGGCCCTATAATTACTGTCATGACCTTCTAATCGAGTAAATCTAATTCATTCTCTAAAATCGTGCCCTCAACCTACTCTCAAGAGACCATAACTTTAAGGTCTCTAAACCATTTTATTTTACTTGAACCTATACTATTCTTTATTGCGCGTCATCTTAAACATTCCCTTCTTGCGTTAATCCATGACTATCTTCGCCTTATTGAAATTACGACTCGAATGCAAGTTTTCATTAAACGTCGTTCCCTTGTCTTGATTTGACTATGCTTCCTTATCGATACCCCCTTGTGCCTTTCACCCCCCTCCTAATTCTTAATTTCGAGGACGAAATTCTTTTAAATTGGGTAGGATGTAAAACCCCTAAATTTCTACTATTTTATTATTATTATTATTAAATATAGTACTGATTTAAAATTTTTGTAATATACGTCGTGTAGTCGTATTACATGTCACGCACGACTTTTATTTTTTTTTCGAATTTGCTCGACGAGTACGAATATGTGCGAGCGTACATATTTTTGAAAAACATTATTTTTATTATTTTTATGGTTTCAAAATAATATAGGTAATAATTATTTCTAGCTATCATTTCAAGTTTATGGTTTTAATTATGAAAAGCCTTTTATTTATGCAGTTATAATTATAAAGTATTTTCCCATAAAATGGTATATTAGAAAGTATATTTATGTAAAGAATATTTGTTCATACATATAGCTCATAAATATTTATTAGTTTATTTTAAATAAAAATGCAATTTTTGAAATTAATATTATTAGTATTTTTGGAAAGCATATTTTGAATTTATTGTGGAGATTTAAATCTTGATTTGAATCTATGTATTTATTTAAATAGTTAAATAATTAAAATTTGATTTATTGATTTGATTTTAAACTAAGAGAATTTAATTTGATTTAAATTAGATTTGGATTTGGATTTTGATTTGATTGCTTTTAAATTAAATATATTGAAATATCTAAATTGGGTTTTAAGGGATCCTAATTCTTATCTAATTGGGAATTTCCACATCCTATAAATAGGCAGGTACTCCTCCAATTTCTATCATTCACTATTCTCCAAATTTCACCACAACCAAACGCGCGTGCGTCGTGTCTGTGTCCATCCAAATTCTTATTCCAATATTGTTACAAATACATTTATTTTTCCATGTCGGACACATCCCGACACAATAGAGTTCCTAAACCCTAATCCAATCCTAACCATAGCCCTAACAAATCTGGCCACCCGCCGTCATCCCGACACCACGTTCATATAACCAGTCTACCGACACCACCCAAGCCAACCCTAACTCTAAACCAGCAATCGTCCGTCCCGACCATCTATTCTGTTCAGCGACCCATCACCACCGTGGCGACTATTGCAGCCTGAGCTCGTCTACCGTCGCCTCTACCGGCCACCACGCCATACCACCATCGACCACTGTCGACTCCACCCGTCGCCACCACCCGGACCACCGGCCACACCCCGCCAAAGCAACCACCGCCACCACCAGTATAGCCACAAACCACCACCGCTGCCGACACCAAACCCGGCACCCGCACCCAGTCCCCCAACTCCGACCAAACACCCCCACATCCCCGGCCAGCGCCATCCTAGCCACCGGCCGGAACCCTCCAAACCAACCAGAAACCCAAGGAAAAACCAAATAAAAACAAACACCATCAACTGTCTTACCTCGTCGGAGCGCCGCCGCCGTGGCCATCCGCCGCCCGTGCGCGCCTCCCCGGCCTCCCCGCAGATCCCCAACCGCCGTCGCGTCCGCCTCCTCCGCGCGATCGCCGACAAAACCCTTGGCCACCGAGTCCCCCAAACCTCCGCTCCACCGCTCTCTCCGCTCTTCCTCCGCCGCACTCCACGCCCGGCGAGACCAGACCGCCGGACCACCAAACCCCCTCGCTCCCCTTCCTCTTTCTTCCGCTCCCGCAGCGCCACCGGCGCAGATCTCACCGCCGTGCGCCACAGTCTGCCCCTCGCCCGCTTTCCTTCGTGCCGGAGCACAGCGCCTCCACCGAGAACCCCCATCCGACGACTTCCCCTCCTCCCTTTTCCCGCCTGAGCTCCCCAATCAGCGCCCGTCCGTCGATCTCGATCGCCCCCTCATCACTTTCCTTTTGCTTTCCTCTCACTCTTTTTCTCTTTTCTAAAAGAACTCTTTTCTAAACGAAAAGAAGCAACAGTGTTGTTTTATTTTTATTTGTTATTTCTATTTTTTATTTTTCTTTTCTCTGTTATGTTTTATATTATTATTATGATTAATAATATTAATAATATTATTATTGATTACTATTACTAATTTTGTTTTTGTTATATAGTATTATTATTACTATATAATACTTAATATTATTGTTATTATTATTATTAAAATTATTATTTTCGTGGAAATTATTTATTTGTATTTTCTATTATAACAAATATGGTATGAGGCGTAGTCCTATATTAATTTCAAATCGGGTTTATAAGCTCTAAAAATATTATTGTGTACTGTTATGGCTTTTCTAAAAGAATTATATTTGATAAAAATTTGTTTTCATTATCATAAGTTGTTTTCCTAAATTTTAAGTATTTATTTATTTATAATATTTTGAATAAAAGTAAAACTTAGTTTTTAATTATATTGGATTTCCAAATATAGTTTCTATTATCATAAATAGTTTCCTAAAATATTTATAATTGTATATATACAAAAATTTCTCGCTTATCAATCTTGTCCCTTGCTAGTCATATTTCTATCTTCTTGTAAATCTCAAACTTCCATATATCGTCCCTAAATAATTTGACTATTATGGACTCAATGACACGACCTGTACCACCGATTGAGATCGTCTTGCATAGTTGTGACATCGAAGATAGATTTTGTGCCAGCATGATCATTGCACCACCGCGGGAGTCCTACCAGGCAAGACACCTTGACATTTGCTGTTTACTTATTTTTAGCTCATATTTCATGCATTATTTATTTTTCTTATACAAAAACTGTGATACATGGCATAACCTGTTAGAACTTACTGTTTATTTATATTTTCTGCTGTGTATTATTTTCTTACAAATTAAACCTAGATTTAAGGGACCACCATGTGTGTTGCATTCATTGGCCTTGACACGTTGTAACAAGAAGTTGTGTGTCGCATATAGAACACGGAAGTGTGTGATTGGCTGGCCACCAGTACGTACAAGCCGTACGATAGGAATAACTGCTAATAGAGGTTGCATGCTAGTTTGACTTAGTGGTTATAGTGGTTTGTGTTGTGGATACAACACAGTAGGCATTGGGCGGAGAGGACAATTCCTTAGCGTATGGGCTTCGATGCACTTTCCTTTGTGACCCGGACTCTCCGCTGGAGATACCGGGTTGATGACCCATTATTACTGACGGCCACTGACGATTCTGCGGAACGTCATGCTCTTACTGATGGGGCCTCTGGTGTCCAAGGGGGGGACTATGCCGAACCTATTCAGCCAGGGTCCATACGTAGGAAGGATTGTTCTTAACTACATTGCACTTAGAACGGTTAGGCACCTTTATCCGTTAGGTACGAGTACTTTTGGTTTGAGTACTTGTATCTGACCGTAGCTTGGAACAATAACTTGTCGCGGATTAGTTTGTCACATCTTGTCCTTGTTTGGTTGTAGGTGTGACTTACTACTTCGATGAGAAGGTATTGAACCTTGTTGGGGTCCGGATACCATATTGGATTCATGGCATGGAAAGATACGTTACCGTGAATTAGTTTACCATCTCCTGTCCTTGTTTGGTTGGGGGATGGTACGCTCGTTCAATAGGTGCGTATTGGACCATGTTATAATTCGATTGACTTATTTATTTGAGCAATATTTATTCAGTTTATATGGCATGATATTATGTATCTTGTTACGTCCCTCTGAGGACCTGGTTATCTCCCAGGTGTGTGTTATTGTCTTTCGCAGGTGTTCTAGCTCTAGCCGTGATCATCGCTATTCTCTTCGAGGATGATTGCACTTGGATCATCTTCGCTTCGCTCGCCAAATTCATTTATTTACTCATGTATTTTTCTTTACTTGTTGGTAGTGGATTTGTCTCCGCCCAACATATTGTATCAAGACAAATTCATAGTTGATTATATGATACCTTTTATTCTTGTGGATGAGATTAGTTATGGTTCTACTGCATTTTACAGCTTATGTATTTATACGAGGCTTCCATATATTGGAGTATACTTCGTATAAATACAGCTGGCATGTCTACGTTCCTAGTCCTACGTATTTTGGGACTGGGGCGTTACAAGAGATTAGGTTTTTGTCCAAAAAGACTCCAAACCTTCAAATACATTTAATTAGCCAAAGGACAACCATTAGAGGGCTAATTGGACATTGTAAACTAGTCCTAACCTAGGAGTGTTGGACGGCCATTATAACACCCTCTCTTTATTCATTCCATTTAGTTCAAGCCTCCATTTTCCCATTTAAGGGTTCTTTCCAAAGGGAGAGCCTTCCCATCATTAAATTCTTCCAATCCTACTCATTTTCCTCCACCATTCCTCATATTCTCTCAAGAAGGAGGTGCCTACAAGGAGTTTGGAGCTTGGAGGAAGGAGGATAGTCCATTTTCTAAGGAGTTCGTGTCCATTGGATTGTTCATTGGGAATCCATCTCCCAATATGTATATCACCCTCTAACCTTGTCATTTCAATTCTAGTTGTGATATTGGACCCTTAGGAACTCACCCATGTATAAGGACAACCCTTAGGAAGAGTATTGAGGCTCTAGTGAGTCCTCATTTGAAAGTTTGAATAGGTTTTGTGCCACTTTTGGAAGAAATCGAAGGTGGCACACCAAGTGTTTGTTGAAATATCCCATAGGCTAAAATTTACATGTATGTAGTGTGTGAGGCTAGAATAGTGTCCACAATTGGATACAAATAGGATGTGTCTTGATGTATTAGGACACAGGGCCAATTTGAGGGTTTTAGACTCCAACACACATTAGTGCACACCCTATTTTGCTATGATGATACATTGACACTAGCCTAGTGCCCACATTTTGTGGGCACCACACATATGTGTTCATATTTTTCATATAGGCTTTGTAGTTTTATAGTATAATGTATATGTATTAATGTATATACATAAATAGGCATGTATGTATGTGACATACATAATGTAAATATATAGGTATATAGCTATATGTGTATAGTATATGATTATTTTCCCCTGTGGTAGGGGTACCCTATGATGACAATGTAAAGGTAGTATCTTATAATAAGTATACTATATGTTTGTCTATAGATAGGGTGTTAACCTATATTGTTATGGAAGCTAGAGCATGGGGGAGTGAGGGGTTCTTAGTGGTTAGTCATTAGACTGATAGGTGATATCAGTCCACAACTGATATGGGGGTGTTCAGTTAAGAACTGATTTAGAGGGGTGAGCTGGGAACTATCATGTTCAGTCCTATAGGACTGACCCTTTGGCAAGTCCAAATGGAGTTGTATAGCTGATCAGTCCATGTAAGCTGATATTTGATGAATGCCAATAGGTGGTATCCTGTTTAGGTAATACCAGGTATAGGTCATGTGTATAGAAATAACCTTGGTCATATATATATATATATATATTTATATATATATATTTATATATATATATATATATATATATATGGTATACATGTTTACTGTTATGATATTCAGGGGAGAGTGTAATATAATCAACTGATACATGATGTATCAGTTGTGCAAGCACACAATTGATGTGAGGGCTATTTAGTAAAGAAAAGGGATCCCTGTATATAGGCAGGGCAATCACAGGAAGTTAGAAGGAGCAGGGGACTATGAGAGAGAGATTGCTATAGAGGAGATTTGGTGGTGTTGTTCTGTGGACTGAATGATGGTCATACCCTCAAATACTGATGAGATCAGTCTTGGATTGAGCTATAGAATCAGTTGAAGGGAAGACTGATGTTCAGTCTTAAACAGTGAGGAAGGGGATACACTTCGTAGGTAAGGCTTTGAGGGTTGGCTGCAAGAACTTGTGGGGGGTTCAATCCATTTGGACTAAACAGTACAGAGTATCGGTCTTAGGACTGAATCAAGTATCAGTCTTTTGACTGATACTTGATCAGTCTCTCGACTGACTTGTGCTTGGATTTTAGACTGATTTTGTGATCAGTCAAGGACTAGGAAGTGGACAGTGGGTGAATGGTTGATTTGGAACCTGTAGCAGCAAGGGGCCAAGGGGAATCGGGTATATGTATCTAGGGATACATCAAACATGGAAGAAAGATATAGTGTGTTCAGTTTCTTCAAAAACTGATGTGTATCAGTTTATAAAACTGATATGTGATATCAGTTCAAATTGATATTGAAGGGGAAAATGTATTCGCTGATACATGTGGGTGTGCTATTCTAAAGAAAGGTTGGGAAGGTAATGTATCAGTACATAAATGAAGAGGCATCAGGTAAATTTGGGGCTTGATTCAGTTCTTTAGATTGAATTGGGGAGCATGGCATGAACAGTAAAGTAGGGGAGTTAGTTAACTGGATTAGAGGAGCTAAGGAAGTAGAGGGCAACAGTTAGTGTGATGTGTAATGGGTGTTTAGATAGTGAGTGATAGTGGTAGTGTGGATTGGAGAGTGAAGTGAGGATATGAGTTTAGTTTGAGTATTGATTTTGTGGTGTTGTAGAGTATTAGTGTTGTGCATATGCCATGGTGAGTGGAGTGCCTTGGGGGCTCGGGTTCCAGTTAGTAGGAAGGAGGATTAGGGGTTGTCAGTTACTGTATTAGACAACAGTAGAAGCAACATCAGTTGCTTGTCTAAGCAACAACAGTAATAGAACGGGGTTTGTAGCTGTTTGCCTCGGCAATATACAGTAGCAGTGCTCTGTTGGATGGTAGTAACAGTAGCCAATGTGCCCAGGTATATTAGTTTTGGATGGGGGTGTACCCTATATTATGTATACATATATGTCTATAGTTATGGTGGTATCTATATATTTAAGGTACTGTCATGAAGAGGATAGATAGGTTTATAGGCGAGTGGATAGCAATTATATGTGATGGTAGTTGTATATATAGTAGATAGATATATAGTAGCTCATTTAGAAGGAAGAAGTTTGATTGTTGGCGAGTATCTGAAACCTGTAGCATGTAGTGTAATTAGGGAAATATAAAGGAAGAGTGGAAGAAGGAGTTAGTGTTAGGCAATGAAAGGGGTACCTTTAGATAAGGAGAGCAGCAGCAGTAGGTAGGCATACATGCTGGTATACATGTATTTATTGATGTGTGGGTGAGTTTTCAGTTAGAGAGGATCAAGTGAAGTGCATGGAGCATCATCAGTTAAATATAGGAGGGTGGGAGTTAAGCTAAGGCATCAGAATGGAGGGGTGAAGATCAGTTGTGAACTGATTTAAAATAAGTCATGGACCGATTTAGAGTTCAGTCTTGGACTGAGGGTAAGGGTATTTGAGTTCTGTGTGGGGCTGAACATTATGAGAAGATAGGGAACTTGATGTTCAATTGGACTAAATTAGGGGGGTGTGAGTTTCAGTCATGGAGTGAATGAAACATAGATGGCAGTGGACTGGTTCAGTCAATTAGGATTTGGGAAAAATTAGTTAACAGGAAATGATAGGGGTCAGTGGAATAAAATTCAATTAGGGAATAGGGCATGTGAAGCAAGGTAATGTACCATAGATATATTTATTACCTATGTAATAGTACATACTTTGGTATATATATATATTAATACTTAATGACAATGCATACATGCCCATGTAATATATATATATATATATATATATATATATATATATATATATATATATATATATATATATATATATATATATATATATATATATATGGGTAATTGTATATATGGGATATGTAATAGGATGGGGTTTTCGATTTGGTTAAGTTAAAGAATATGGTCTATGGACACCATAGCTTAGAAATGGACTCAGACAACCTAGAAAAGGCTAGCTTAACCTAGTTGAACTAATTTGACCTAATTTGACCCACTTGACCTAGAAATGACTTCATGACCTAGAATTGGACTAATTTGACTTCCATTCACTTCCAAAACTTGATATTGATACAATATTCCATATTTAGGTCTACGAGGCACCGTATTGGATAATGTTGATATTCCATATCGGATCTCAGGCGAGTACATTCTCTGATAATTTCCTGTTTTATGATATCTTCTATGTTTCTTGTATTTAGTGTAGATATCCTTGTTCTCTTGACACATTGGTCGCACGAATTGGTATCGTCTGGATCCCGTCATAAGATGTTATTTCTTGTATACCTTAGGATATCTTGTGCAAACCTCCTTGTTGTTCTTGTACATTATATGGACATCAATTTCTGCGAAGGCTAGCTACCTTCTCAGAGAATCTTGTGTCGTAACGTGTCATGGTTGGATCCACTATACTAGTCGGAGGCGGGGAGTATTAGCATAGATATGTGATCAATATCCTCCTTGCATCAAGTCTTGAACCTTGAATAGTGTTAATCATACATCGTACGTATGATTAACCAGGGCATAAACTCTTGTATCAAGTTCCTAAGTCGATCACATGTTGAAACTAGTGCTCACTGACATAGATAATATTTTCTTGATTCTTGTACATGATACATTCTGCTCTCATGCTCTTACACTCATTTACAGTCTTACTATGCCTCAACATATTCATGTACATATCACCTTGCCTTGTATATTCTCTCTATTTACTGCTACATAGTCTTTATCATTTAACTAGAACTATTATTGAAAACATATCTCGTTCTAATCCTGTCTAGATATATTTTTTAGACGATGAGGACGAGTGTACCACCAACTATTGTACACATGACATAGTAGGTATAGACCAGAAGACCCTAGTCCAGCAGGGGTTAGTTCCAGCCGAGGAGGCTCTAGTGGTGACCCAGTTAGATTAGATTTGTACTGGACTTTGTCTCCAGATAACTTTTGGCATGTTATTATTTAGAGATTGTATTTGAGATTGTTGACTCTGAGACTCTGGACTTGTATTATTTCTGTGTTAGACTTTTCTGGATATTTTTATATCTTGTTGTCTTTATCTTTTCGTATCATTTATCTTTCTTAGAATATTATGATTGAGTGTGTTATATTGTCATTACTTGTCCTTCGTTTGGAGTTGACTATCTCGATAGGTTTTGATATATAATTGTTAGTCAGTTAGTTGGACCTAGACATCGTTCTACCGTGGATGCTGCGGCGTAGGCTGGGCGCTGTCATGCACTCGTGCCCCTATACCTGGTGCGGATCGTGACATATTTTTAGTGGTGGTCCATGTAGGCCAGAAGTCACAATTAGTGTGATGTCGTAGTGGTGCTCGACTTAGAGTGCTGCTACGAGCGTGCTATAGGTTTAATGGATATAGGCTATATGCTAAGGATACTCAATCACAAATAAGAAACTTCCAATTTGCTTCTATACAACTACCCTTTCTTGATGCTGATTATTTGTACCCTAATTGTCCTCCTTTGATATGATCTATCTTGTGCCATATTGACTTTTTTTTTATCTGTCTTCAGGATGGTGAAGACTAGATCCCAGCGTTCGGGGCCGACAGATAAAGAGAGGTCTACTACGTCCTGCAGACCTGACCCCGTTGCGTCTACTGTAATCGAAGTTTCAATAACAATAATCAGGAGTGCTCCTCCGCCAGTTACGAGGACCGTTCCTGTGGCCTCTACAGGTTCTTCTACTATAGTACCGAGGGTTGCTGCAGGTACCATTGTTGGTATTCTTCCTTCTCCTACGTAGCAGACTCCTCCGTCTGTTACTGAGGATCTCCTCCTCCGTCTCTAGTACCTACCGACATGGGGTAGATGTTTGCCTTCTTTCAGGAGATGCTTGAGGCCCAACGGGTCCAGTCCGAGGCTCAACAGAGGCAGTCGGACGCGATGCGTCAGGGTTTAGAAGGTGCCCACCAGCTCGCTCTAGCTGCAGTAGAGTGAGGAGCTCCAACACAGGGTACACAGCAGAGGCCGGGCAATATCTAGGACTTTAAGAAATTGGGGCCTCAGGACTTCAACGGTACCGTGGGCATTATCTATGCAGAGGACTGGCTCGAAGATATTGTGCGTCTAATGAGGGTATCCCGCCTCACAGACGATCTAAAGGTCAAGGCGGTGGGACTTCAGCTGCTAGACATCGCTCGCACTTGGTTCAGAAATGAGTCGGCTTTGGCTGGAGAGGGTCACACTTGGGAAGAGTTTAAGGACCTCTTCAAGAAGAAGTTTTTCTCCCATACAGATAGGATAGACCTGGCTAGGCAGTTACAGAACCTCCAGCAGGAAGGTATGTTTGTAGAGCAATACGCTGCATAGTTTGGCAGGCTGCGCCAATACGCAGAGTACATGGTGCAGGACCCAGAGATCAGGGCGAGCCGCTTTAGATAGGGCTTGATTTGGCATGTAAAGATCCTTATTCTTTTTTTATGCGATATACGCGAAGATCCTTGCAGAGGCACGCAAGGTAGAGCGAGATTTGGGCCTAAGCCCAAGAGAGATCGTGATTTCCTTTCTGTTTCATTCCATCCATTGATTGCTTGATTGATTTCTTATTAGCTTTAGCTTGCATATGTGATTTTCATTCTAGATTAATAGTGAACCCCAATGGAGACTACAATAACATGACACTTTAGAGGCTATAACCATGCATGTCTGCTTCTATTCCATAGAATTGCATGTTGTATAACTTTGGATAGGATTTTGTAGACTTTGATTGTTGGGGGCTTGACCTAGAGAAGAGTACAACCAACTTAAATTTCGAGGATAAAATTTTTCTCAGGAGGGTAAGATTATAACTACCAGTTTTCCAAACAGAGGTAATTTTTTTAATTCAAAATTATCATGTAATGTGAATATTTATATATTGTGTGCATTTATTTAATTTATTTGGGTTAGTTGGTATGGTTAGAAGTTAGCCCAATTGTAGACTTGTGTTAATGGACCGGTTACCCTAGACACTAAACTAGAGACCAACAATTAGTAAAGCATGACTCATAAACCAACACATTAGACTAGTCCCATTAGACTAATTATTCATGACCAATAGGTTTATTTAGAGATTAGGGTTTTGTCCAAAATGACCCTAAACCTTCACATGCATTTATTTAGCTAAATGACAATCATTAGAGGACTAATTGGACATTATAAACTAGTCCTAACCTAGGAGTGTTGGCTGGCCATTATAACACCCTCTCTTCATTCATTCCATTTAGTTCAAGCCTCAATTTTCCCATTCTAAAGTTCTTTCCAAAGGAAGAGCCTTCCTACCATTAAATTCTCCCAATCCCACTCATTTTTCTTTATTCCTCACATTCTCTCAAGAAGGAGGTGCCTGTAGGAACGAAATCGTAAAGCAGAATACTCTAGAGGGGGGGTGAATAGAGGGCGATATACTCAGCCTCTGTTGTTGATAGGGCTACAGAATTTTGCTTTTTACTAAACCATGAGACTAAAGCCTTGCCTAAGAAATGACATGTGCCGCTGGTACTTTTTCTATCATCTTTGCATCCAGCAAAATCTGTATCCGAGTAACCAATAAGGTCAAAGGACTTGGTTTTGTGATACCATAAGCCAACAGAAGAAGTGCCCTTAAGGTATCGAAAGATACGCTTAACTGCGCACAGATGTGATTCCTTTGGATTAGCATGAAAACGTACACACAGGCAAACACTAAACATAATATCTGGACGACTAGCAGTTAAATAAAGTAAACTACCGATCATACCTCGATACTTACGTGTGTCGACAGGCTTGCCTTGTTCATCAATATCAAGCTTTGTTGAAGTTACCATCGGAGTGCCAATAGGTTTGACATTGTCCAGATCAAACTTCTTTAGCAAATCTTTTGTGTACTTGGCTTGATTTATGAATGTTCCATTGTCAGTTTGTTTGATTTACTGTCCGAGAAAGAATTTTAGCTCTCCCATCATGCTCATCTCAAACTCATTCTGCGTACACTTAGAGAATTCTTGACAAAGAGATTCATCAGTAGATCCAAATATAATATCATCAACATAGACTTGTATTAAGAGAAGCTTGCCATTAAAAGACTTAATAAACAAAGTAGTGTCAACCTTGCCCTTTGAAAAACCGTTATCAAGTAGAAAAGAGCTTAGACGATCATACCAAGCATGAGGGGCTTGTTTTAAACCATACAAAGCTTTTTTCAACTTGAAAACATGATCAGGAAATTTAAAAACTGTGATACCTGGACGTTGTGCTACAAAAACTTCTTCTTTTATAAAACTATTTAAAAATGCACTCTTGACATCCATTTGAAATAATTTGAAATTATGAAAACATGCAAATGCACATAACATGCGAATGGATTCTAATCTCGCAACTGGGGCATAAGTCTCATCGTAGTCGATACCTTCTTCCTGATTGTATCCTTGAGCTACGAGTCGAGCCTTATTACGAGTCATTAAACCATTCTCGTTCAGTTTATTTTGGAATACCCAACGGGTGCCAATGATCGAATGATCAATAGGCTTGGGAACAAGTTCCTAAACTTGATTCCGTTCAAATTGGTTTAATTCCTCATGCATAGCATCTAACAAAAAATGATCACTACATGCTTCATCAATGGTTTTGGGTTCTAGCTGTGAAATAAATGCAACACTAGAAATAATATCTCTACTGGATGTACGAGTACTTACACCTTTGGTAATATCACCAATTACCAAATCCTTTGGATGATCAGCCGTAAATTTCAATCTTTTCGGCAGACTCCGAAGGTAGCTGCTTCCGGGTTCTTCTCTTAGAGAATCAGCTGGTGTTGAACTTGGTACAGTTAGATCTTCGTCATTGTCATCGATAGTCATTTGATTCAATTCATCAAAGGTGACGTTGATTGATTCTTCGATGATCATAGTTCGTTTGTTGAAGACTCTGTATCCTTTGCTCTTGGCCGCATAACCTAAAAATATACCTTCATCGACCTTTTCGTCAAACTTTCCCAAATTATCTTTTGTATTAAGAATAAAGCATTTACAACCAAATATTCTAAAATATAAAACTGATGGAATTCTATCAAACCATAACTCAAATGGAGTCTTCTTCGATTTGGGTCGAATTAGAACTCTATTGAGAACAAAACAAGCTGTATTAACAGCTTCAGCCCAGAAATATTTGGGTAGACTAAACTGGTTTAACATTACTCTGGCCATTTCGGATAGAGTTCTGTTCTTACATTCCACAACTCCATTTTGTTGTGGAGTCCTAGGACAGGAGAACTCGTGTACAAAACCGTGTGTGTCACAAAATTGCTCAAACTCTGCATTCTCGAATTCGCCTCCATGATCGCTTCTAATACGAGTGATCATGTAACCTTTTTCATTCTGTACTTTCTTGTAAAAGACGACAAATTCGGATAATGCATCATTCTTGCGTGTCAAAAAGTATACCCACGTGTATCTAGAGTAATCATCTATAATTACAAAAGCATATAACTTACCTCCGAGGCTAGCAACTCTGCTAGGACCAAATAAGTCCATATGTAGCAATTGTAGAGGTCTAGTAGTACATACTGCATTTACTGACTTGAATGTGGATCTGGTAGCTTTGTTCTTTTCACATTAACTGTATACCGAATCCTTCTTGAATGTTATATCCGGTAAACCGTGTACTAGCTTCTTCGTAGATAATCTTGAGATTGTGTCCATATTTGCGTGACCGAGTCTCATATGCCACAGATGACTCTCATCACTTTTAGCCATTAAGCATCTACCTGAAATGTTAGTTTCTTCCAACAAATAGAAAACATATATGTTGTCTTCCCTAATACCTTCAAAGATAGTACTACCAGTTGAGCTATCAACTATAGTACATTTGTCTTTGCCAAAGTTGATGTCATAACCATGATCAGCTAAATGACTTATGCTGAGTAGATTATGTTTCAACTCGGTAACCAGACAGACATCCTTAATCACAGGATAGGGAGATTTACCAACATCATCGATACCAATGATATACCCTTTCAAGTTGTTACCGAAGGAGACATAACCTTCCTTCTTCTTCTTCGACAGTGTTGCAAATAATGTAGCATCACCGGTCATATGTCGTGAACAACCGTTGTCGAGGATCCATTTGCTTTTAGCATATGAAAGGTGTTCCACCTACAAAATAGTTTGCAGATGAAACTTTTGGTACCTATTTCTTGTAGGGTCCTAAAATATTAGCTTTTGGTATCCATACATAAATATTTAAATCAACAAGCTTTCTGATCCTACATACAGGAGAAATATGACCAGTGTGGCCACAATAATGACATTGTGCATGTTGAGTGTTGAAAGCTGAGTGATGTGCATGGTTGGTAGGTTTAGGTTTTCTAGTGTAGAAGAAAGCATACCTATAATCCTGTTTGGACTTAACCTTTTGGGGTAAAGGTTTTGATATGGTTAGGTCTGACAGTGTTTGGTTTGGGAATGTTTCGATTATTCGGTAAGTGATACGTGTTAGGGTAGGAAGCAGCAGTCTCAGGCTATTTTCCTAACCTAATTTCCAATCTTTTGGAAGTGTCATACAACTTAGTATAGTCAGAAGTGAGTGCTTCCATTCTGACTTGTGCACTTTGAAGACTTTTCTTCTCTTTAGAAAGTTCTTCTTTCAGTTGGTCAATAACCTTGTCTTTTTCTTCGGATGACTTGGTAGTCTCGTGTAATAAGAGCTTAATAGAAGAAAGCTCACCAGACTCACTAACATTATCTCTAACCTCAGCTAGTAGGTCGGTAAGTCTTCCTATTTCACCTTTGTACTCTTTGAGTACCTTCTTAGAGGTCTGATATTTGCTACGCAGTTTTCTGTAATCACTTATCAGTTCACTGAAGGCATCTCCTAATTGCTCAAAGGTGAAGTCATCATATGTATCAACTACAGGTTCAGAGAGTACCTGATCGGATGCCATAAAGCATACATTTACAGCGTCTTCTGATTGTTCATCTTCTGAGTCGCTGGCTTCACTTTCATGCCATATGCTGGTGTTGGCATATTTTCGAGATGTTGATCTCTTCAGGTTTCCTTTCTCATACATGTTGCTCTTCTTGCTTGATGATGGATTTGTAGGACAATCCTTCTTCATGTGTCCCTTCTTCTTGCAGCTATAGCAGACAGCATCATCTTGATACCAGTTGTTACTGCTATTATTTTCTTTGGCTTTCTTCTCATATCTCATGAATCTTTTGAATTTCCTTGCTAGGAGTGCTTGATCTTCAGCATCAGATTCACTGCTTTCTGAATCACCTTCAGCAGCTTTTCTGTGCTGAGCCTTGAAAGCGATCGTCTTCTCCTTTGGTGCAGGCTCTTCAAAATCTTGTAGCTCCAGTTCATGAGTGAGTAGCTTACCCATGAGTACTTCGAGGGACATAGTTGTGAGGTCGTTCCCATCAATGATTGCAGTAGCCTTTGGAATCCAGTTCTTGGTAAGTGCTCGCAGGAGTTTGCGAATCTTTTCATGGTTACTGTAATCTTTGCCTAGGGAGGACAAATGATTTACAATATCCAAGAATCTTTCGAACATCTGAGTAACTGTTTCGTTTGGATTCATCTTGAACACCTCATACTCTTGAGTAAGTCTGCTGACCTTTGATTCTTTGACTTGAGTCGTGCCTTCATGTGTGACTTCAAGAAGCTTCCACACTTCATTAGCAGTTGTGCAGATAGACACCCTGTTAAATTCAGTTCTGTCTAAAGCACAAAATAAAGCGTTAATAGCACGTGCGTCAAGACTGGCTTTTTTTCTTTCTTCCTCTGTATATCTGTTATGGGGTTTTTCAATTAAACACCATCAACATTTATACGAGGTGGCTTTTGATAGCCATCAATAACAATAGACCATAAATCAAAGTCAAGTGATTTCAAGAAGAATCTCATCCGTATTTTCCAATAGGTATAATTTGTACCATCAAACAGTGGAGGTCAGTTTGTGGCCTGGCCTTCACTTATGAATTTCACAGTTGCCATGTGTTGTGCTGTGCTCTATATAATAATTAATTAAATGAATAAATAACTGTAATGTTACCTTGCTTTACCTATAACACCCGCTTTGATACCAATTGTAGGAACAATTGGGATCAGAATATATTACCTCTAGTTGCAGTACCCACTCTGATACCAATTGTAGGAACGAAATCGTAAAGCAGAATACTCTAGAGGGGGTGAATAGAGTTGGCAGCGAAATAATACTAATTAAAAAATGTTAGCAGCAAGATCACAAAATAATAATCACAACTAAATAATTTAAAGGCAGAGATAAGAAAGCAAACGCAAAGACAGCGATGTATACTGGTTTCCCTCTGTTGAGGACTAGTCCAGTCGGTAGAACTCTTGCTACCAGTTGAATCCACTATTGGCAAAATTGCAAGTTTACTTACGAAGTCCTTGCAACTTCTACAACGCGAGCTTTGATACGAAGAACTCGTCCAACTTCAATTGTGAAGAGGTATTCTTCTATCAAGCCTTCTGATTACAATCACTCTGAAACTTCTAGACTGCACCGCACTGGCAAATCGACTAGAGGATTGTAACTGGCTTGGGATCTGAAAATTAAAGCTCTAAAAAAACTCTTTGGAAGACAGTAGGCTTTGAGTAGAGAGAAGATTGAAAGTGAATGAGTGAGTTAAAATGATCGAAATCCTTCTCTATTTATAGGAATTCCAAAGACAGAATTCTGGCAGAATTTGGGCAGAATTCGGGCAGAACTCGATGAGAAAATCTCGGTCAAATTCGCAACTGCAGGAGGACCAAGTTCTAAGGAATTCAAAAACAAAACGGCCACTAACCGAACTCTGGCCGAGTTCTGTCAAGGTTAGGTTAGGGTTTTTCAAAATAGATTTTGGGGAATTTTGAAAACCTTTTTGGAGCTTTTGTAAATACGAATATTTTTCAAAACTAAGGACATTTTAAAAACATTTTAAAATCATTTTGGAATAGTCTATTTGTCAGTACGACTCGGTGTACAAAGTATTTCTAGACTCAATAAAATAAAAAAATATATTGCTCAAAGAAATACAGACTCGAACAGGCAAATAATGCTTCGGTCTTGAACTGAGTAGATAGCCATTCTTGAGTATGTCCAAGAGTCCGAGATATCCTGACTAGTTCCATATATCGAGACAGAGTTTGATCAATTATTAAAATTAGTTTGACCATATGACCAATGGGCCAACAGTGCCTACAAGGAGTTTGGAGCTTGGAGGAAGAAGGAGAGTCCATTTGCTAAGGAGTTCGTGTCGGGTTCGTGTCCATTGGATTGTTCATTGGGAATCCATCACCCAATAGGTATATCCCCCTCTAACCTTGTTATTTCAATTCTAATTGTGATATTGGTCCCTTAGGAACTCACCCATGTATAAGGACAACCCTTAGGAAGATTATTGAGGCTCTAGTGAGTTCTCATTTGAAAGTTTGAATAGGTTTTGTGCCACTTTTGGAAGAAATCCGAAGGTGACGCACCAAGTGTTAGTTGAAATATCCCATAGGCCAAATATTACATGCATGTAGTGTGTGAGGCTAGAATAGTATCCATAAATGGATACAAATAGGATGTGTCTTGATGTATTAGGACACGGGGCCAATTTGAGGATTTTTAGACTCTAATACATATTGTTGCACACCCTATTTTGCTATGATACATTGACACTAGCCTAATACCCACATTTTATGGGCATCCACATATGTGTTCATATTTTTTCATATAGGCTTTGTAGTTATATGAGTATAATGTATATATATTAATGTATATACATAAATAGGCATGTACGTATATGACCTACATAATGTAAATATATAGGTATATAGCTATATGTGTATAGTTGTTTGCTTATTTTCCCCTGTGGTAGTGGTACCCTATGATGACAATGTAAATAGGTAGTATTGTATAATATGTATACTATATGTTTGTCTATAGGTAGGGTGTTAACCTATACTATTATACAAGTTAGAGTAAGGGGCAGTAGGGGGTTCTTAGTGGTTAGTCATTAGACTGATAGGTGATATCAATCCACAACTGATATGGGGGTGTTCAGTTAAGAACTGATTTAGAGGGGTGAGCTTACTGTGTTCAGTCCATGACTGAACAAGTAGTGTTCAGTCCTATAGGACTGACCCTTTGGCAAGTCCAAATGGACTTGTATATCTGATCAGTCCATGTAAGATATGTTTGATGAATGCCAACAGGTGGTATCCTATATAGGTAATACCATTTATAGGTCATGTGTATAGAAATAACCTTGAATGATCTATATATATAGTATACATGTTTACTGTTATGATATTCAGGGAAGAGTGGAATATAATAATTGATACATGAAGTATCAGTTGTGCAAGCACTCAACTGATGTGAAGGCTGTTCAGTGAAGGGAAGGGATCCCTGTATATAGGCTGGGCATTCACAAGAAGTTAGAAGTAGAGGATTAGAAGAAAGAGATTGCTACAGAGGAGATTTGGGGATGTTGTTCTATGGACTGAATGATGGTCATGCCCTCAAAGATGGAATAGATCAGTCTTAGATTGATATATGGAATCAGTTGAAGGAAAGACAGATGTTCAATCTTGAACAATGAGGAAGGGGATACACTTGGTTGGTAAGGCTTTGAGGGTTAGCTGCAAGAACTTGTAGGGGGTTCAGTCCATTTAGATTGAACAATACAGAGTATCAGTCTTAGGACTAAATCAAGTATCAGTCTTTTGACTGATACTTGATCAGTCTCTCGACTAACATGTGCTTAGATTTTAGACTGATCTTGTGATCAGTCAAGGACTAGGTAGTGGACAGTAGGTAGATGGTTGATTTTGAACCTGTAGCAGCAAGGGGCCAAGAGGAATCGGGTATAGGTATCTCGGGATACATGAAACATGAAAAGAAGATATAGTGTGTTCAGTTGCTTCAAAAACTGATTTGTATCAGTTTACAAAACTGTTATAAGATATCAGTTCAAACTGATAATGAAGAGGGAAATATATCAACTGATACATGTGGGTATGCTGTTCTAAAGGAAGGTTGGGAAGGTAATGTATCAGTCCATAAAAGAAGAGGCATCTGGTAAATTTAGGGCTTGATTCAGTTCTTTGGACTGAATTCGGAAGCAGAACATTAACAGTGAAGTCGGGGAGTTAGTTAACTGGATTTGAGGATCTAAAAAAGTAGAGGGCATCTGTTAGTGTGATGTGTAATGGGTGTTTAGATAGTAAGTGATAGTGGTAGTATGGATTGGAGAGTGAAGTGGGAATAGGAGTTTAGTTTGAGTAACGATTTTGTGGTGTTATAAAGTATTAGTGTTGTGCATGTGCCATGGTGAGTGGAGTGCCTTGGGTACTCGGGTTCAGTTAGTAGGGAAAAGGATTAGGGGTTGTCATTTACTGTATTAGACAGCAGCGAAAGCAACATCAGTTGCTTGTCCAAGCAACATCAGTAATAGATTGGGGTTTGTAGCTGTCTGTCTTGGCAATATACAATAGCAGTACTCTGTAGGACGGTAGTAACAGTAGCCCATATTGTCACCCTCGTTTTTCGTTTACGTATTTTCAGTATACGTGTACGGAATTCGAACCCTTATTGTGACTTGCCTTAACTAGCTAATCTTGGTTTAATCTTGCATTGGTTTAATATTGGTATGGCTTGGTTGGGTTTGGTTTGGCTTGTTTGGATTGGTTCAACATGTAACCCTCCTTTTAAAAGCCACCAACCTCTCTCTTTCTCTCCTTATTTACTTCTCCTTCTTCATCTTCTTCCTCTTAACTTCTCCACCTACCAAGAGAGGCTTAGGCAAGTGCAACTTGCTTCATGGAGGAACTCCATTTTTGTTGTTCCATTGTCTTCCTTACGAGATTCTAAGACACTTTAGTACTTAGCATTTTCAATTTCCATGGTTTATTTCTAGTAGATCTAAGTTTGTTGCATTTTCAGATTTCTTGGGTTTTGATCTATCAAACTTTATTATTTTCAAGTTTTGATTGTTCCATGTTGTAGAGAATTTCATTCTACCCCATTTTGACCTATGGAAGTCCAAATTTGGACTTACAGTGAAAGTTTTATGGAGCTTAGAAGTATGGGTTCCATGGCCATCCTTCTTAGATTTTCGGAGAAGATGGGTACCCATCGACCCTGCCGCATAGATGGGTACCCATCTACTGCCGCATGAGACCCCATCCACCTTGCCGCATGGGATTCTGTTCACCCTGTCGCATGGATGGTAGCCCATCGACCCTGCCGCATAGATGGCAATCCATCGACCTTGCCGCATAGATGGCACCCCATCGACCTTGTCGCATGGATGACACCCCATCGACCCTGCCGTATAGATAGCAACCCATCGACTCTGCCGCATAGATTGCAACCCATCGACCCTGCCGTATGGATGGCACTCCATCGACCCTGCCACATGGATGGCACCCTATCGACCTTGCCGCATAGATGGCACCCTATCGACCTTGCCACATGGATGGCACCCCATCGACTCTGCCGCATAGATGGAAACCCATCGACCCTGCCACATGGATGGCACCCCATCGACCCTGCCGTATGGATGGCACCCCATCGACCCTGCCGTATAGATGGTACCCCATCGACCTTGCCGCATGGATGGCTCCCCATCGACCCTGCCGCATTAATGGCACCCCATCGACCCTGCCACATAGATGGGTACCCATCTACTGCCGCATGTGCCTCCATACACCCTTGGCCGCATAGGGCCTATTTTGGCTATTTTTTTATCCTATTTGGCTGAATTGTGGTCAGAATCTCTCCCAACTTCCAACATAGAAGTTGTAAATCTTTTTCTTAACTTCAAGAATATGTTACTAGCTATTTTTATGCAAGTTTCTCTAATTCATGATAGTGGCCTATTAAGGCGCACTTCTAACAAGTAACAAGTAACATGACACGATAGTGGCCTGTTTAGGCGCACTCTTGACAAGCAATCTTGACATGATGACTCTTAAATAGTGACCCGTCGTGGCTCACTCTTGACAAGAAACCTTGACATGATAATTCTTGATGGTGGTCCGTCGTGACGCACTCTTGACATGATAAGTAATCTTGATAGTGGCCCGTCGTGGCGCACTCTTAACAAGTAATCTTGATAAGTAAGTATAACATGTAATCTTGAATGCTGTTGCGACGGCTATCTCGACATGCTAAGTAAATTTTCATCATGACACCGTGGGTGATTGTATTGAATGTGTTCGTATAAGCTACCAGTCTTGTCTCGCATCATGTCTAGGACTTGTATTCCTGGTTACCACGGTCAGGAGAGTGGATTGATCTTAGTTAGGATGGTTAGAATGTGTTTCATTTTAATACCTATGTTGGTTCCAAGTATCTTGGTCTATAGGTGTTTCTTTTGTCCAAAACAACTCAAATTCGTCATAATATTCATCCACATTTTTATTAACCAAAGCAACTTAGAAATGTCATAACTTTTAGCTTAAAACTCCGAATAATCTCACATTTTTTTAAAAGAACCGTATCGAAGTTAGCTTTCCAAATATATATTTTAAAAAGCCAAATTCTTTCTAAAACTTTCTGTAAAACTATTTGAGTATCAGCTATCCGAAAGACAAACATATTTCGGTGTTTTCGCGATTCCGGGAGCTTCCGGGCACGAAAATATGATCCGTTTAAAGTTTCAAAAAGCTAACACGAAGGGCTACGAATACTTTAATCCTAGAATTTAGTGAAGGTCCAATTGGCATAGTATTAGTTTTAAGTAGAAGAGTGACTATACAACATATACATTTTGTGTAACCTATGAGCCTATGTAGTATGGATATTAAATGAATGTAGAGTATGTAATGCATGATATATCAGATGAATAAAATAATATATATGTATGATATGTATCCTCTTTATATTAATGTATATATATGTTTGAATACAAGCATGTAGAAATGCAATCAATATAATGTATGTTAACAATGCATAAATGCATGAATGAAAGAATGATATACAATATTGCATGAAAGTATATAATGAATGCTAGATACGAATGCAAGGTATACATGTAATGATAGATATGAATGCATAACGTATATATAATGTAATGTAATATATAATGATAGCATGTATGGTAATGTAGAATATATGATGCAAGCATGTATATGTCCACTGTTTTACTTTTTCCTTACATTTTTCCTTCCCTTCCCTTTCTATTTCAGTTTTTCCCCCTTTTTCCCCTCTCCTATTTTTACATGTTGTATACAATGTATATAATGTATAGATGCATGTAAGTATGTAATATGCATGAATGACATGTATGTAATGAAAATAAGTATATGTATGCAACTTAATGATATATGAATGGCTATAATGCATGAACTGAAGTATGCATGTATATGGGATATGAATGAATGATATATATATGTGTTAAGGTAATGTAATGTATGTATTCACATATATTTTGAGTTAAATATATAAGTTTGTATGCATATATTATTTGTATGCATGTATACAGGAAAAAATGTAATATAATGTAGAGTATGCATATATGAATATAATGTATGCAAGTATATAATATATTCAAATATGTATGTATGCATCTATGTATGTATGTATAGGTGCATGAACGAATGCAAGTATGTATATATGATATATATGTAAGCATGTATACAATGTATGCATATATACATGATATGTATGTATGCAATGTATGCGATGTAAGTATGTATATATATATTTCTACAAACTGAGTTAACCTATAACCTTTTACACACATGCATTCATACACCCTTTGACACCATGTATTCCATGTCATATACACCTACCTATCACAAAATTTTAGAACATTAACACATATCCTTTCACACACGTGCCAAACACACACACACTCACTTACTCTTTTACCTCTCCTTCTCTCTCTCTATATATATATGTATGTGCCTATATATAGCTTTCCTATATATATCTATGTATATGAATATGTGAATGTGAATAATATATACATTATATGACTAAGTTTGTGTGTCTTGTTAGCTTATGGTTTAGTTTTGTGCTTGGTTTAGCAAGTGACTTAGGCTATGAGTTAGTAGCTATCTTGGATACTTGATTTGCATAGACTTAGTTTGTTTAGACCTAAAATTGACTATTAGTTTGTTTAGACCTAGAATTGACTAAACTATTCTAGTTGACCATTGTTAACCCAACTCTAGCTAGTTTGACCACAGTTGACAAGAGTTGACCTAGTTTGACTTTATAGTTGACCAGAGTTGACCAAGAGTTGACTTTGACCTAGATTGACTTAGACTCATGTAGATTGCATTATAATTTCAATTACCATATAAATTGAACTCTTTATAAACTGTGTTGCTCTAACTAGGACTCTGTGACTCCAGTTGGCCATCTTTTTATATGAGCTGTTCAGGGTATCAGGCGAGTACATTCTCTGATAGTTCTCTCATTTACTTGTCAATTACTGTACTTCAGTTCTAGTTAGTTCTATGTGATTCTCTGTTACAACACGTATGGATATTTCTGGATTCATGTATGCAACACACATACCATCTTGTCTGGCCTCTATTACTGGAATCATTCTGGAATATTGCTGGTATCATCATGTTTGGCTGGACTCCTCTCGATTTTTGTATCGGATTCTGGATTCACTTGTACTTGCTGGGAGGGAAAATACGTAAGTAAGACATGTAGAAATACCCCAAATCTGGAATCACCCCAAATGCTGGAATTAAACTAGAATGATAGCCATCTTGCACCCGGCCAGGTGTATGATGTACCGGATTACCTATAGCCGTTTATATGTCGATCTCGGTATTTTAAAATACACTGTTAGAGTATAGTCTGGACTCACCCTGGAATCTTTGATCACTGACTGGAATCATCTTATACTGGACTCATCTTGTATTGGAATCACCTGGTATCAGATTCATGTCGTCTGGACTTACTTTGGTTTTACACTTGTTTACATTTACTGTCAGGACTTATATCATGTTACTCTAGTTCAGCTAGTTTCTATTTACAGTCTTCATTGCCATGATTCTTCTCTTGTTTAGTTACTATACTTTCCTTGTATCTCCACTGTTCTCTATACCATCACCTAAATATAAACTGCCATATTCGTCAATACAACTGTCTATAACTGCTTTATAGTTCTCTATCATTTACTTGGGTTTTCTAGATGAGATGTGCTTGTTCCTGTCTTGACTGGACCAATTAAAATTTTTACAGATGATTGCCCTGAGGATACTTGCCCTACTTACTATGGACTAGGAGATGTTTTAGCTACATTTGGCCTCGACACTCAGAGTGATCGGGAGGCTAGCTAGTTGACTTGGTTTAGTTTCATGTTTTAGAACTTGAATTATAAATAAGTTGAGATATGTTTTGTTTTGAGATTGTTTTGAGATTAATATTATTTAGTAGTTGGATTTGTTGTTATTAATTAGTCTTAGTTATAAACTTCTGTGTTATCATATCGTGCTTAGACTGTGATTGAGATTCATTATATCTATACTTGTCCTCCGTTCGGAGTTGAGATTTTGACAATTATATTACATAATTGCGTGAGTTGTTGATTAGATAGTGACCTAGAACAGCGTTCTACCGTCGAAACTGCGGCGTAGGTTGGTCGTACCCATTTCTCGTGTCCCTACACTGGATGTGGGTCGTGATACGTTTTAGTGGTGGCCCATACAGGTCGAGAGTCGCATTTGTGCGATATCGTGCTAGTACGGTGACTTAGTTGTACTGCTGCGAGCCTGCGATAGGATTGAGCGATAGGCTTCAATGGAGAGGCACTCAATCACAGTTAGGACTACTTGAGAATATTCCTGGGATGACCCTTGAAAATCTTATTATGAACTATCTTAAAATTCGATTCCGACATTTTATGTCTACTTCCTTGTTCATCGTTGAATTTGATTCTTGGTATTCATTATTGACTTAATTTTCTACCAAGATAACATTATAGGCTAGGTTTTCTCAGTCATGAAATCTAAAGTCTTCTACAACCATATTAGCTGGTTTGGCGATGAGATAGAGTCTGATTTTGGATGTATTTCTCGGATGTGGGAATTTAAAGTTTTCGTAGCCAAGCTAGCGGCAATGCAAAAATTTTAAATACCATGATTCTAGAGGTATGTACATTAGTTGCGGACTCTATGGATTATCACAGCCATACTTACTAGTGTGACGAGGATTCTGGTAATATGGTTCTGGATAGACGGGTATGATTATCAGATTGTAGAATAGATACCATATAGATGGTGCCCTAGTATAATTGAGTAGAATATCAGTGTGGATATTACTTGAGTGTCATGGATTAGATAGAGTGAGCTAGGCCACCTGTAGCGTAGCACCGTGCCCCGCACCATCAGAAGGATATACCCCAGAGGGGCAGAGCTTTTGCGCCGACAGTCGAGTAGACCGACTCTACGGGTGACGGGTTAGCAGGTCTGTCCTTCCCGTTCTTCTTTTCATCTTGTTGTGTGATTCCATTAGTACCTGTCAGGATGTTTTGTGTTGTAATATATAGTATAGTGATCCTGATCAAGACCATGATATAACGACCAGTAGGACCACAATTTGCATGTTTTAGATATAGTTTTCTTGACCTTGATTGTTGGGGGTTTAACCTAGAAGGAGTACGACCATCTTAATTTCGAGGACGAAATTCTTCTAAGGGGGGTAAACTTGTAACACCCAGTTTTCCAAATAAGGGTAGTTTTGAACTTTTGTGAAAGTTTATTATTTAATAATAGGATTTATGATTTATGGGGATTTTTAATTAATTTAATACTATTTAAAATTGGTGAATTATAATTTTGATATGTTAGCTAGTGAACCCTAGAACTGTTGAGCATAGAGACTAACCATGGCCAAGGAGGCCTAGCCATGTGATTAGGATGATTATTTACAACTTTTTAGGCTAAGGGTATTTTGGTCATTTTGTGACTTTTGAATTATTTAAGATTTTGATTAATTGATGAATTTTAGATTATTTTAATAATATTTAAATTGATGTATTGTAATTTTGGTCATTTTTCATATTTCAATATTTTGGGAATTTTTATATTTTAATATTGATTTTACGGGATTTGTTAAGTCGGGTTTGATTTTTATCTCGTTCCGACTTGTGTTAGTGACCCGGGTAGCTTAGACTCTAGTCGGGACCCTAAGATTAGTTAGGCATGGCACGCAAATTCCACTAATTAAGTTAGTGTTATTAGACTAATCCCACTTGCTTAGAATGGTTAAATTAGAGACTTAAACTTAACCTTTTTGACCACAAACCTTGTCATGACTTATGTTGACCCAATGGAGACTTGTAGGGGCATCTTGGACATTTCACATAGGCCCATTAGGGCATGTATGGCCAGCCACCTATAGGGGGAGAGGTGTCCCTCTCTTTCATTTCACACTTGCCTCTTTTTTTGCCCCAAATTTGTTTTTTCCCAAACTTGAGAGCTTCCCTCTTGATTTTGATCTCCAAATCCCTCCATTCTTCTTTCAATCTTCCATCATTTCTTCTCATTCAACCAAATAGGAGGTGCTAGCAAGGATTGGGAGCAAGGAGAAAGGAAGGGTGTCCATTTTGGAGGAGCTTTCGTATCGGAACCGTGTCCTTTGAGTGTGTCATTGGGATCCCACTCCCAATAGGTAAAACCAACCGTCTAAATTGATTTTCTATGCATATTAGTTAGTTTTAAATCCATAGCATCAACCCCCATGCATGTACCCCATTTAGATTCTAATTTGAGACCATTTGGAGCTCTCTTGAGGATTTTAGATATGTGTCTTGTGTCCTACTTGATAGATCCCAAATTAGGATACTTCATGTGTATGTATGTTTGCTAATAGTTTAAATAGATATTTAAATTGAGCTTTAGAATGGTTAGAGAGTGGATTGATCTTAGTTAGGATGGTTAGAATGAGTTTTATTTGGATACCTACGTTGGCATCCAAGTATCATGGTCTACATGTGTTTCTTTTGTCCAAGACTACTCAAATTCGTCATAATATTTATCCACGTTTTTATTAACCAAAGCAACTTAGAAATATCATAACTTTTAGCTTAGAACTCTGATTAATCTTTCATTTTTTTAGAAGAACCGTATCGAAGTTAGCTTTTCAAATATATATTTTAATAAGCCAAATTCTTTATACAACTTTCTGTAAAACTATTTGAGTGTTAGCTGTCCGAAAGACAAACACATTTCGCTATTTTCCCGATTTCGGGAGCTTCCGGACAAGAAAATGTGATCCGTTTGAAGTTTCGGAAAGCTAACATGAAGGGCTACGACATACTTTAATCCTAGAATTTAGTAAAGGCCCAATTGGTACAGTATTGATTTTAAGTAGAAGAGTGACTATACGACATAGGCATTTTGTGTAACCTATGAGCCTATGTAGTATGGATATTAAATGAATGTAGAGTATGTAATACAAGATATGTCAGATGAATGAAATGACATATACATATGATATGTATCCTCTTTACATTAATGTATATATATGGTTGAATGCAAGCATATAGGAATACAATCAATGTAATGTATGTAAACAATGCATAAATGCGCGAATGAAAGAATGATATACAATGTTTCATGAAAGTATATAATGAATGCTAGATACGAATGCATGGTATACATGTAATGATAGATATGAATGCATAATGTATACATAATGTAATGAAATATATAATGATAGCATGTATGGTAATGTAGAATATATGATGCAAGCATGTATATGTCCACTGTTTTACCTTTTCCTTACATTTTTCCTTTTCTTCCCTTTCCATTTCTGTTTTTCCCCCTTTTTCCCTCTTCTATTTTTACATGTTGTATACAATGTATATAATGTATAGATGAATGTAAGTATGTAATATGCATGAATAACATGTATGTAATAAAAATAAGTATATGTATGCAACTTAATAAAATGTGAATGGATATAATGCATGAACTGAAGTATGCATGTATATAGGATATGAATGAATGATATATATATGTGTTAAGGTAATGTAATGTATGTATTCACATATATTTTGAGTTAAATATATAAGTTTGTATGCATATATTATATGTATACATGTATGCAGGAATGAATGTAATATAATGTAGAGTATACATATATCAATATAATGTATGCAAATATATAATGTATTCAAATATATACGTATGTATCTTTGTATGTATGTATAGGTGCATGAATGAATGCAAGTATGAATATATGATATGTATGTAGGCATGTATGTAATGTATATATGTATACATGATATGTATGTATGCATGTATGCTATGTAAGTATGTATGTATGCATTTCTATAAACTGAGTTAACCTATAACCTTTTACACACATGCATTCATACACCCTTTGACACCATGCATCCCATGTCACATACACCTACCTATCACTAAATTTAAGAACATTAATACATATCCTTTCACACACGTGCCAAACACACACACACACACACACACACACTTACTCTTTTACCTCTCATTCTCTCTCTCTCTCTCTCTCTCTCTCTATATATATATATATATATATATATATATATATATATATATATATATATATATATATATATATATATATATATATATATATATATATATGTATGTATGTGCCTATATATATAGCTTTCCTATATATATCTATGTATATGAATATGTGAATGTGAATAATATATATACATTATATGACTTAGTTTGTGTGCCTTGTTAGCTTATGGTTTAGTTTTGTACTTGGTTTAGCAAGTGACTTAGGCTATGAGTTATTAGCTATCTTGGATACTTGATTTGTATAGACTTAGTTTGTTTAGACCTAGAATTGACTAACCTATACTAGTTGACCTTTGTTGACCCAACCCTAGCTAGTTTGACCACAGTTGACTAGAGTCGACCTAGTTTGAATTTATAGTTGAACAGAGTTGACCAATAGTTGACTTTGACCTAGATTGACTTAGACTCATGTAGATTGCATTATAATTTTAATTACCATATAAATTGAACTCTTTATAACCTGTGTTGCTCTAACTAGAACTTTGTGACTCTAGTTGGCCATCTCTTTATATCAGCTGTTCAGGGTATCAAGCGAGTACATTCTCTGATAGTTCTCTCATTTACTTGTCAATTACTGTACTTCAGTTCTACTTAGTTCTATGTGATTCTCTGTTACAACACATATAGATATTTCTGGATTCATGTATGCGACACACATACCATCTTGTCTGGCCTCTATTACTGGAATCATTCTAGAACCATTGCTGGTATCATCATGTTTGGCTGGACTCATCTCGATTTTCGTGTCGGATTCTGGATTCACTTGTACTTGCTGGGAGGGGAAATACTTAAGTAAGACATGTAGACATACCCCAAATCTGGAATCACCCTAAATGTTGGAATCAAACTGGAATGATAGCCATATCACACCCGGCCAGATGTGTGATTTGCCGAATTACCTATAGCCGTTTACATGTCGATCTCGGTATTTTAAAACACACTGTTAGAGTATAATCTGGACTCATCCTGGAATTTTTGATCACTGAATGGAATCATCTTATACTGGACTCATCTTGTACTGGAATCACCTAGTATCAGATTCATGTTGTCTGGACTTACTTTGGTTTTACACTTGTTTACATTTACTGTCTGGACTTATATCATGTTACTCTAGTTCAGCTAGTTTCTATTTATAGTCTTCATTGCCATGATTCTTCTCTTGTTTAGTTGCTATACTTTTCTTGTATCTCCACTGTTCTCTATACCATCACCTAAATATAAACTGCCATATTCGTCAATACAACTGTCTATAACTGCTTTATAGTTCTCTGTCATATACTTGGGTTTTCTAGATGAGATATGCTCATTTCTGTCCTGACTGGACCTATTGAAATTTTTACAAATGATTGCCCTGAGGACATTTGCCCTACTTACTATGGACCAGGAGATGTTTTAGCTACCTCTGGCCTCGACACTCAGAGTGATCGAGAGACTAGCTAGTTGACTTGGTTTAGTTTCATATTTTAGAACTTGAATTGTAAATAAGTTGAGATATATTTTGTTTTGAGATTGTTTTGAGATTGTTATTTAGTAGTTGGTTTTGTTGTTATTATTTAGTCTTAGTTATAAACTTCTGTGTTATCATATCGTGCTTAGACTGTGATTGAGATTCATTATATCTATACTTGTCCTCCGTTCGGAGTTGAGATTTTGACAAGTACATTATATAATTGTGTGAGTTGTTGATTAGATAGTGACCTAGAACAGCATTCTACCGCCGACACTGCGGTGTAGGCTGGACGTACCCTCTTCTCGTGCCCCTACACTGGGTGCGGGTCGTGACACTCATACTGAATCGGACTTGGATGATGACTAGATTGATCAAGTAGTTTATATAGAGAGAGATTCTGGCTATAAGCAATCCCGTTATCTGGGTGCCTTCTCTGATGGACTTGTAGCCTGTCGACGAGTAGGACACATTTCCAGCTCACTGTTGGTGTGTTGTTGTAGGCACCCAAAAATAAAATCTTTACTCTTAAATTGATTTATAGAAGTGAGAGTAAGGATCGATCCCACGGAGAGTAATTAGTTTAGATTTGTGCTATATGAACAAGGAGGGGGGAGAGTCTTGAATGTGATAATAGATAATTTAAGAAGAACTAAAAACAATTAAAGTCAATCAAAGGAACAAATATTTGTCTCAGTGAACATTCACCATTGGAAATCATAAAATTGATCATTGATGCATTCAGAAATTAAATCATACTTTGAATATTTACCGTTGGAAGTATCTTTCTATCTCTCTTAGGCTTAGTTAATCAAATACAAACGACCTAATTAACTTTACTTACTAAATAATCTAAGACAAGCGCTATAGATTTAATCTAGCAATTTCTTCAAGAACAAAGAGATCGATAAAGCAAAACAATACAAGCACAAGCGGTTGCATTTAATTTTCTCAAACATTTTTTTCCTAAGATCTAATAAAATAAAGCATTTTATTAAAGCTTGGTTGCTTCACAAATTAGAAACATCAAACTATTATGGATTTGGTATCTAATTTAGTGGTAGATCGAAATGAATAATAAACTAGTAGGCCTCCTAGTAATTAAACAAAACAATCATGAAAGTTGGCATAGAAAAACATTCAATATTCAAAGTATAACTCAAATATATAAAACAATTTAGATCTCACAAGTTTATTGATTCCAAGGCTTCCGTACACTTCGACCAACAAGACTTTTAGCTGCACATGTTCATCATAACTTCAAAAGAAAAGTTGGAGAAGAAGAAGAAGAGTTGTGTTGTGTGTTTCTTCTCATAATTTCTACCCCCTTTTATACACCATAAATTAGTTTTTTCAAGCCCACAATATCTCCCCACATATCCTCTAAAAGTTACAACTTCTCAAACCAAATAGAATAAGTCATTGAACAAGTAGGGAAATGGTTATTTTGGTTCCTATTTTTGTTCACAACATCTTTGACCCAATTTCAATTCTGATTTCGTCCATGATGCAGCTTGATTTGTGAAAAACACAAAATATAAATGTTGTAGGCCTTTGTCTTAACTTTCCAAATCTTTTTGAATCACCTCCATTGCTTTTCGGATGAGAAAGTTATGCCCATTTTGGTGAAAGGTGTCAAAACTGTCCAGAATTGTATTTTAGCTCCATTTTGCACATAGTGTCTCCAATTGCATCCTAAACCTAAATATAAATATAATCAGTACCTTTAGTCATAAAATGAGCATAAAATGGTGAACACTAAGGGATAAAAATATAATATTTTACGTTCTCATCAAATACCCCCACACTTAACTTTTGTTCGTCCTCGGACAAAACTCTTATCTATTTATTTTTAAAAAAACGAAAATCAAGGTTGTAATCTCATAAATAAAGAATAACCATGCTATTCAAAACTCATAACATATCATGAAAATATATTTTTAAACAACTTCTAATTACTTAGTAAGTAATTTTATTTGAAGATAGAGTAAACTAAATTGGTAGACCCTCACGAGAATAAACACTCAACTCTCGTATATTTGAAGGGTATGTGTTTCGCTCAAATTCATTCCAATAGAAATGATCTACCATAAGCTTGCATATCTTCTCATTCTCCACCACTTGGATAACATGCATAACACAAATCATAAGGACTTTTTATGGGTTGTAGCGGGGCTTAGGATTAAGGTAGGATATATTTTGGGAGTGTAGCTCAAAAGCCATCAAAACTAGTGGAGCAAAAATGATTTAACTCAAGCTCGCATATATAAAATATATAAAACCAATCACCCCATTTAGCTTCTTCAAATTGACCTTAAAGCATTCAACATACCCCTTTATTGGAATTGGAGGAAGAATTATGAAAATGAATATCAAAAGTAAATTCCTCCATCACTTTTTTTTTCATTACTTCTTTCTTTCTTTCTTTCTTTCTTTCTTTTTCTCATCATCTTTTTTTTATTTTATTTTTTTTTCATTTTCATCATTTTTTTTGCTTTTTTTCATTTTTTTCATGATGGAACTCAAGAATTTGAGAATAAAAATATGTAGCCAAACTAGAAGTTACATACCCCACACTTATTTTATATACACCCATACATATCATAATGCTCCACTAGCTTTCCGACTTGGGTAAGAATTTTTTTTCCAGGTAAAAACTTGTAATGTGGGTTCACAAAAATAAAAGCAATAAGGCTCAAATGGGTTCAATCAAAGGAAAAATAATTTCAGGGAAGGCTATTTGGCTTATATAGCGTATAACAAAGATGGCCTTAATCATATTCATGTATGTATGTGCCGATGTGACCTCGAAGAGAATCTAAGCAAGTTCTAGAGAAATAAGTCCATGGAAGAAAGTCTCTCATCAAAGAAAATAGCGAGACTGATGTGTCAGTCTAAAGGCTCAAAATCTCACTGGCTTTTGTCTACCAAATTTAGTCACAACCATCCTCAAGGAAAATAACTATACTAATTAATTCTAAGTTGAAAAGAGTATTTATTCAATCATGTTATGAATTTTTTAAGCTTAGTTAAATCTTTCTCATAACATACACAACCAAAAATTATTGAAAATCACAAAAAAAACTAAAAAAAATTTTGAAAATAAAATAATATAGAACTTTATTGAAAACCACAAAAAAATAAAATAAAAACTCATTTTTTTTGAAAAATAAAAAAAAAACTGAAACTAAACTCATTTTTTTTAAACATAAAAAAGAACTAAAACTGCTTAAAATAATTTAAATCTCCTCCCCCACATTTAAATTGACATTGTCCCAATGTAAGGCTAAATGCAAAGAAAAGACAAAAATAGAAATGCAAGAATAAGAACAAACTCCCCTTGGGTTGCCTCCCAAGCAGCGCCTTTGTTTAATACGTCGTTGGCTCGACTTTATGCACACTTGACATAACTATGAAAGGGTTTCTCATCTTGGATAGAGGCCTGCAAAATAGATGGTGAAGGCTGTAGAAGCATGGAATTTCAGGACCAGAAATCCTATGCGCCTAACATTGCACGCGCCAAGGAGCTCAGATGAAGTACTTGGCACAGCAAACAGCAAAAGCATAGACATCAAAAGAAGATTTTTTATTGTATACAAAAAGTCTATTACATGTCTAAAAAGGACTTTACAACTACAAAGAAATACCCTAAGTCTACAGTCAGGCGCTGCAACCGCCATGCGCTCTCAGTCAGGCGCATCTCTTCAGCGTCTCAGTCAGGCGCATCTCTTCAGCGTCTCAGTCCGGCGCATCCCTTCAGCAGCTCAGATATGTGCATCCCTTCAGTGTCTCAGTCATGCGCATCATTAAGTCTCAGCATATGCGCTCCACTTCGACCCGATCGAGTGCTTCGACTAATAAAGCATTTATTGAGAAGAACAAGGGTGGGCGATCAACCCCACCCTAGCGGAAGGAAGAGATCTCCAAAGGAAGGGGAGAACACCGCAATCGATCCGCGACAAAAGGAGGCTTTCAACACAACCATAATGGGCAACACCCGCTCTAGCAGGAGGAGGAGCTCTCCCAAAGCCCAAGGAAGATGATCGGGGCACCACAATTCCGATCTGCGGCTCTTCCAGCATAACGGAGACGAGGCTCGAACATCTTGATCTTTGGATGAACAAGCACCTTTCGCCTGCCTCAGAAGCCCTCGATTCTGACTTTTTGATGTAATAATCACCTTCAAGTGCAAGAACAAAGACAAGTCGTCACATCTTCACCCTCGGGAATATCTTGTCAACAGAATGTGCTCGAGCAAACATATTCATTTTGGGAGGACGTGAGAGAACGAGAAGCAAACTATCTCCTTGCCACTATTTATAGGCCGGGCAAATCAAACCCATGCGCCAAGTGGCAGGCTCTTCGAATCCCGTGCAATGAATTTCCATTTATGGTGATGAACCTGACGCTTCGAATTCAGCCAAGTCAAAAATAGCTATTTAAAGAACTCAAAGAACGCAACAGTCGGACCAATAAAGGCACGTCATGCAAAAGGATGCGCCGGTCAGACACCGCGCATCGTACAGACGCGCCCGTCGGTTCTAAAGCGCCCCGTATGGATACGCCCAACAAAGCACAGATCCATGCGTCCTAATCAACATGGACCCATGCACCCATTTCAGCTCGTCACCCATCAAGCAATTAATGCTCAAGTGACAGAGTTGGCAGCACGTCCCCCGAGGACTGGACAGTTAGCAGCTTTTTCAGAAGACGAAGCGTTGCTGACGTCAGCATCATTATTACTTTCCTCCGTCGGTTACAAGCCACGTGGCCGTCCAACCATTTCGCATGTGCCTCCGCAGCCATGCGCCCAAATCTCTGTATACGCCTCAAAAGCCATGCGCCTCAGACTTTTCTCTGATCCCTAAAGACAGAGGTCAAGTCACTACTAAAGCCCCGCAAGCGCCTCAAAAGCCATGCATCCAGACTGGTTCGTGACTCCTAAAGGTTACAAGCCAAAGTCTACTCATGCGCCCAATCCTAGGCGCATCCTGTCAGATTACTCTCCACCAAATCCGAGATCTTTGAGCTACGGATACGCGCCACGTATCTTTTGACTCAGTTCAGCCAATGAAGGGGTACAAATCACCCAAGATCTCAGCAACCGAAAGATCTTCTCCAATGCTACGTGTCAGCTCTGCCGCAGCCCACAAATAAAACAAGAAGAGTTCAACTCCTCCATCTGAGCGCATCGCCCATGCTCTTTCAACAGCAATCACCACGTGGCATCTCCACAAATAGGCGTATCCTACATATGCGTGTATGAGCAGCCAACCTGCTGCTTATAAATAGAAGGATCATTCCCTGTCACACACACACAGACTGTCAAAGATCAAGACGCACATGCACCCAGAGCATCAGACCTTCAGAGAACCGAGAACCGTCGTCAGATCGTCAACGGAGTCAACGTATTACCACTCTCTCCATCGACACAGGGACCCAGATAAACAAAAGTGTTCTCCTAGGACTACATCTAAGTCCTACATTGTAACACTATTATGTTTGTAATTAAAATTTCAATCAAAAGATTTTAATGGCAAACAAGCTGGCGACTCTGCTGGGGACCTCTTTCTCCTCCACCGAGAAAGCTGTGTCACAATCCGATGACGTGAAGGTGGGCTCCTCCCACAAGACGCTGGTCGTACGCCTCAATCAACAGGCGTATAAGGAGTTCATCTCTGAAGGCAGCGCAAGTCCTTCGAAGCGGCTGCCAAAGCCGAAGAAGACTCGCCTGGTCTGGGTGCGCAAGGTTGACGCCTCTGGCACCACCACCGAAGGGGATGCGCCGATGCAGCCTACCCTTTCTGCTGACGTCCTCAGCAGCCAAGATGCACCTACCGTCGTAGCACATCTCTCAGGGAAATGTGGGGCCGACCACATTCCCCAACCATCTTCCTCTCAGACGAAGAAGATGTACCGACGGAGCAGGGGCGCAGCTAACGCCCTGCGCATTAACTTTGATGTGCCACAGAAGACTTCTGTCTTTGACAGACTCACTTGCTGTCGTGGCAAGGAGAATTTGGACTCTGAGTACTATGCACCCCAACGGGCTGGTACGAAGAAGTCCAAGGCAGCACGGGCCATGCGCCTCAAACGTGCTATGCCGACAGTAAACCAGAAGCATGCGCTCACAATCATGCGTGCTGTGGATCGTAAGCTGTATAAGGTCGACTCGGGTGCTTCTGCGCCAGAAACGAGCCGACCTTCAGAGTCCTTGTCTCGCTTAGGCGCATCTGCTGCATTCGCAACCAAGTCGAGCAAGGCAAACCCTGTGGTCCTGAACTCCCGTGCCTCCATTGGTTGTGCGTCTGAGGCTCGTTCAAGTGTTGTACCCCCACTACTGATCTGAGCGCATGTTTTACGTTGGATCAGGGGGCACAGCATTCACTTGACCACCCCGGCGCTTGGCCTTGCCATGCGCCTGATGGGGGTTACGAAGGTGGCACTCTCCTCCAATGATCTGCGTAACGTGATCACTGACAAACGTCGATCAGGAGAGTCAACTGACAAGCACAATACGCCCCTCACAGGGCACACCTGTGCTATAGTCACCATCAACTGCTGTTGCAAGACAGCGGTCCCACCAAGGCAGTCGGTGTTCCAGCGACTGCAATCATCAATACCTCTCCAATATCGCCTCGGGAAGAAGGTGTCAACTGAAATTGAGCCAGAACTACAGGTTGCTTCTTGCAACGTAGTCTCCAACTCTCCATCAATTCGGAAGGCGACTGGCAGCTCCTCGGCTTTGTCCTCATCCAAGAGCCAGCCGAGGAAGACCAAGACAATTGTCCCGTCCTCAGGAGTGTTTGAGGGCACTCGGGGGAGAAAAAAATCTCAGAAGAAGCTGGGGGTAGTCAAGCCCCTATGGATCTTCATCCTGGAGAGGAAGTCAGCCTTTCGGACATAGCTGGGGGTAGTCAAGCCCCTGAGGATCTGCGTCCCGAAGACGAAGAAGTCCTCCAAGACAAAGCTGGGGGTAGTCAGACCCTTGCTGATACTTCTCCCGAAGACGAAGGTATTCTCCAGAACATAGCTGGGGGTAGCCAAGACGAAGCCCAGGGGGAAGTTCCTCTTCTACAAGAGAGCGAGGCTGAAAGTGAAGCCTCAACCGATCCATCCACTTCCAATCGCGTCATGACGGTGTACATGACGGAAGCTGGTGATGCGGAGTCAGATGCGCCTGTTTTCCATAAATAAATTTACTTTATTTATTTTGTATCTGAGAAAATTACAACTGTAGGAATCTAATCTAGAAGACGATTACTTTATCCCTTGGACGATGCGATGAAGAAAACTCGAACTTCGAAGAACTTGGACAGCAACTGGGCAATCTCTCTGTTCTCTCTGAAATTGACTGTGTGTCTGATGAAGATGAAGAAACTCTCTTTTATAGAGTTCAGGATAACTGTCCTTAAGCATACGCTCAGGTAGTTACTTGACGTGTGCATAACTGCAGGGACGCATGGCAAATTCTGATGGAGACACATTAGCGTGCGGTTGAAAGTAGTGGAGCATATTCAGGAGAGATTGATGGCATGAATGCCATGTTGCATAACTTCTGAAGAAGTGGATAACTGAGTGCAGGACACGTGAGAACGTGTGTTAACTGCTCATTGGAAATCATTCTGGACACAACTGCTGTGATACGCTGCCTTAGAAGAAGAGTCATACGCTAGCTTTTGAAGGCACATGTCTTGCATACGCTGACTTGGACAACGTAGAACCATATGAAGCTGATACGCTCACATTATTAACAGGGAGTCGTATGGAAACTATACGCTCACTTGACAAGGAGTCGTATGGAATCCATACGCTCATTTGGTTCGCAAGGAGTCGTATGGAATCCATATGCTCACTTAGTTGGAAGGAGTCGTATGAGATCCATACGCCCACTTAGTTGGAAGGAGTCGTATGAGATCCATACGCTCACTTAGTTGGAAGGAGTCGTATGGGTTCCATACGCTCACTTAGTTGGAAGGAGTCGTATGTTTGAATAAGTAGACACGTGGCATGTTTGAATAAGTAGACACGTGGCCATCATCAATCTTCTTTCATACGCCATATCTTCCAATAACTGACAAAATCTTCTCGAGCGTCGTGACTGCGGATATGATGGCTGACAGACTGTCAAAACTGACAGTAATGATGGCTTTTACATTTATGAGAGATGCTGAGCTGTCCTCGTAAAAGATAAAACCGACTCTTCGAAAACCTATACGACGGCTAGTCTTCATTGGACAGCTGTCTTTGCACGAAAGACGAAGTGTCAGATTCATCCTTTATTAAATACATGCTGTGCTGTCATCTCAGAAAATAATAAAATATTCACTGAGCGTACAGCCCTTAGATGAGCGTATGGCCTTGACTGAGCGTATGGCCTTGAGCGTATGGCTTGGACTGAGTCTCATGTCAGCGTGTCATAATTTTCACACCCTACAAGACCCCCTTTAAAGTTTTCGAACTTTATGAATTTCAAAAGTTCGAAATTACTTTGAACTTTAAAGTGAAAATAAGTCCTGACACGCTGGCATGAGTTTGTTATCTTCCTCAATATCAGTGCAAATCTTTAGGGATTTTGTTTAAAGAATATCCGCTGTTTGAACTTCTTCCTTTCTTCTATAAATAGGTCTTCAAAAACCTATTTTATTTCTTTACCATAGCTTTTGCTTTCGAGAGAGAAAAGTGCTTTCAGAAACTCAAAATCCTTCTTCTCCTTCTTCGTCTTCGACTCAACCTCCATTAATGGCGCCCAAAGCTGATGTTTCTGCGAAAGGAAAGGGGAAAGCCCCTGAGGAGTCGTCTCATCCTGCCATCGACACTGCCACCACCAAGAAGACGGCCAGTCAGCGTATTTCACGCAGTGAACGGCCATTGAAACCTCTCTATGGTGAGGACGAAGATGATGAACAAATAACTATTCCCTTTTTAGGGCTCTGGTTAGAACAAAACTCAGAAAACGTATCCCTCTTTAGGGTCAATACGTCAGCAAATACGCTTCCCTCTTTAGGGTTCAGCCGTATTCCATGTTTTTCGTTTTTACGAAAAATATGTTTGGAGCATATATCTGTAAGATACGCGTATTTTTGATAGAGATATCAAAATACGCTATCTTAAAAGAATATGCTATGGCAATTTGTCTCACTGAGATACGCTAACTCCTGTGTTAGCGTAATTTTTGATGATCATCTTGTCAACCATACGCTGATACGCTCAAACTGATCATAAACTGAACTTTTAAAATCATTCACTTAAGATAAACTGAGCATATACTGAACCTTGAGTCTGCCATACGCTTAAAGAAAACTGAGCGTATGCTAAACCTTGAATCTGTCATACGCTTAAGGAAAAATTGAGCGTAAGTTGAGCTGTACACTTAGTAAAACTGAGCGTATGTTGAGCTGTACGCTTAGTAAAAACTGAACGTATGTTGAGCTGTACGCTTAGTAAAAACTGAGCGTATGTTGAGCTGTACGCTTAGTAAAAACTGAGCGTATGTTGAGCTATACGCTTAGTAAAAAAACTGAGCGTATGTTAAACTTTATCCTCTTTTGATGTTGAAGATTTCTAATACTTTATTCTTCATTTGCAGTGGATATTCTAGCTCAGGAGGCAGAATTTGAAGGAAGTGTAGGAAATAACTATAGAAGTGACCCATCTCATGTTCGTTTTCCCCAATTCGATGGACCTTCGACAAGAATAGCTCTTTTGACAAATCAGGAAGATGATACTTTGCTGAACTTGATGAGTGGACTGCCGTTACAGAGTGTGGATGGTGTTACCCACTTGAAGCCAGCATTCCTTTTTGGAGATGCTATTGACATGAACTCCCAGCCTGCTCTGGACAAAGTATCATACTGTTACTATAGGGATGGTGATGTAAATCAGCCAATGTATTTGACTGGTTTAACAAAAAGCATCAATATAGCTCGTTTATTCCACTCGGGTCAACAAAGACAGATGAAGTGGGATATCACTCCATCCCGACAAGCAAAGGCTGGATGGATCGAATATCGTCAAGGAAGATTCTGCAGTGGTACTGAACCACATGTCACATCTCTACGAGGACTGCTACCTGCCACCATCCCTCCTGAGGACTCGGCACTGCTGAAGCCAGTCAGAGTCCCAATTTTTGCAAACGAATTTGCTCAACTGAAAAATGCCATATACCCAAAACAGTCTATGAGACTTACCGGCCTGGTGAACCCGAAAAATACTAGATGGACTGCTCTAGTAAGATGGATTCTGCAGAACTTTGGTACACAGTTAAAAGCGATAGGCCTATATGATGCCATTAAGTGTACTGCTTATGGTTTTAAGCCAAACCCGGATCTGTTCTTGGCGTTAGCGGAGAGATATAACTATCGTACCGGCACCTTCATGACCCCAAGGGGCGAGATGGGATTCGCCCTTCATGAAATGGCATATATTTCTCAACTACCAACAGCAGATTTACCATATGAAGAATATATCCCTTTTGTTGATGAAATGAATAAGATTTCTGAAGCCAACCCACTGATTCTTTATGTATTTGAAGAATTGATGTGCCATTACAGTATTTGTAAGGCATTTTATAAAGGACAAGGTAGAGAAGGAGACTCTAACTGTTATTCTTCCAAATGGATGGCCTATTTATTTCAAGGCCGTACTGATGAAGTTCAAAAGAAGAAAAAGACTGAGCAGTATGTCGGTGAATTTAAACCTTTGAGTCAAGCCGAGATTAACAGATTAATCCGGAAGACAAATCATGACGACATTATCGTCGAAGAAGATATAGACACCTACAAGGCCGGTGATAGGTTAGAGACCTATATTAAGCAGGGTGGCCGAGAATTATCTGCTGAAGGTCATCTGGCCGGTTTTATATCTCTCTGGCTAAGAAAGTTTGTAGTACCTGGCACCTGTTCAGCAGACAGGATGCACAGAGGGGTTGTCTTCGCAGCAGTCCGTCTAGTTTTTGGGTATAAGATGGATTTATTGACAGCAATGACCTGCCGTCTGAATGCTGGATTAAGGGCATACACAGACAGAATGTTCGAATTGGCAAGAAAGAGCCTTACATCCTTTCCTCGGGTAGAAATGCCCTTTACCTATTTATTTGGATGGCTGCTTCTGTATTTCGAATCTCTTATGAGTGTTGGGATGGCTAGACCAGATGATACCTTTCTGGAAAGGTACAAGCACATACCGAAGTAGAGATATGACACTTTGACTAATTGTAGAACTATATTAAACAGGGGAGAACTATGGAGCTTCACTTGCGTTCCTCCACCTGTTGGTTATGAGAGCATGCCTGGAAGATTGATTGACGGCGTTGGTGCTAATGAGTTGGATGATATCCAACATGAATGGCTAAAGAGAATCAGGCCATCTCATTTAATCTGCCGCTGTGACAACATCACTTATCTAGAGCCATATCTCCCGAGCAGATTTGCTCGGCAATTTGGTTACGATCAGTTACATGTAGGCAATGTAACGACGTGTTTTGGTTATCAAGGAGGGTTGATTGATGGTGCCAGAGCTTGGCTATATTATATTGCCAAAGGTATAGGGGCTACCTTTTCTATGCCAGATCCGGTCAGCTATCGGAGTGGAGCTAGAATATTGGCGTCCTATGCCAGATTCTATGTATCAGCCAACACTTTTGATGAAAAATTTAGCATCTTAGGCAAAAGCTTTATTCATGTTGAAAAAAAATCAACCAAATCAGCTTTGCCTAGAGATTGTCATGACAAAGAAGATCCTCTGGCCACTGATGAAGTTGATGATGATGTTTTGGAGACTTTCTTCTCTGATGACCTTCATCAACCATTGCATGTACCCATCGGGAGTGCTGAAGAGAGTATATCTATTGATAATACCCCGAAGAGGAAGCGAGGTAAAAGTGCTGCTGGTCCTGCTGCAAAAAGAGCTACTCGAGCAGAGACTCGAAGTCACGGAGGAATTACTATTCCAGGGAATTCTCCTGTGTCTAATCGAGCTAGAGATGTTGATGAAGCAGGTTGTGATCCAATAGACATTTATCCTACTGTTCCATTAACTAAAAGAATAGGAAGGAAAGTGATAGTTTCAAAAACTAAATCCGTGATTTGTCTGGATGCAGAGAGTCCTACCGATCGTGCTATGCGATTGGCTTCAAAAAAATAAGCTGCATTTGATTTTTCTGTAAAGACAGAACCTGTTGAAGAAGAGATTCCTTAACCTGCTGGGTCTTCCATGCCTTCTGATATAGGCTCAGTTCCACAAATGGCCGATGATGCACAGGAAATTAGTCAGCCTGCGGTAGAGGCCGAGCATCAGACTGAAACGGCTAATGACTTACTGATTTCGGGAGAATCAGTGAAGGAAGCCACTCCTCTCAATCCAATTGTTGAAGCTTCAGAGAGCGAACAAGTTGACTATGAACCGTCGTCTCATTCTTCTGGAGAAGAAGACATGGAGATAGATGATGAATCACCGTCTAAAATACCAATTGATGCACTGAAGACCATTGGTCAACACTCAGGGTTGACACCAGAGCCGGAGAGGCGTATAGAAGTTCAAATTTCTAGTACTTCTGGGGCGGGAAGCAGTGAAATAAATCCCGTGTCAGAAAGTACCTTGAACAGACTAAGAGCCGGGCTGAATGATCCGAAGAAAACTGAATATGAACCAGCTCCAGGTAATATTTTATTTATCAAAATTTTGTCTTGTCTCGACTTTATTGTCATTTAATTTTGATCATGCTTCTTTTATTCCAACAGCTGTAGGAACTGCACCGGCTATGAGTTCTACTCAAGCCCCACTTGTTCAAACTGATGTGGGTGAGGGGAGTTCACATCTGCCGAGTTCTCCAAAAGCACTAACTTCAGCTCCAAGAATAGAGGCTCCTCCTGCTCCTTCCCCTACTATTGCAGCGACTCCCGGTTTTGATACAGGGATAGCAAAGATCATGGGGATGTATTCAGACATTATTTATTCGTATCTGGATATATTCTCAAGACGACTTATGAAGGATGAGACTATGCCATTTTCGAGTCTTCGAGAAGCGACTAGTTTCCCACTTTCAGCTTTAAGACAGGCTGGTTACGGGACCCAGTGTGTCTTTTTTGAACATCTCCTGAATGATTTAGAAGCAAACATCTATAAATATTGGGAGATAAAAAAGGAGGATATTAATTCCCTGACTGCAGCTGAGATTGCTCAATTGGAGAATGAAGCTCAACCTCAGCACATTGCTCTGACAGAATTCCTCGCTCAGTCTTCCAAAGAGTTAATGGCGAAAGACGAAGAAATAATAAATACTCGTCAGAATATGGAGCACCTAGAGAAAGATGAAGCGTCAAAAGCTGAAGAGCTTAAAAAGTTGAGGGAAGAGCTAGCTCGTATTCAGGATCAAATTGCCTCTGTGGAAAAGGAACAATCAGAGATTGCTACTAATCGTAAATCTGCAGCTGAACGCTGTCAAGTTTTACAACAGGAGCGAGAATTGATGCAAACCAATCAAATTGAAGAGACAAATCGTCGTAGCTCTATTATTGTAGAATATGACCAACGGATGATTGGAGCAGAAACAGCAGAGCGAATCAAGAAAGCTCATGAAGAAAAGATAAATAATGTAATCGTTCGTATTCAGGAGATCATTACTCCTCCTAAATAGATCTTTTACATTTATCATATATTTGAAGTTTTGATACCCATTTGTAATCATTGTTTTGATTCTGATTAAAGAAATGAACATCTTGGCTTGATTTCAATTTTGTGGATGATATTTTTGTAGAAAACATGTTCAGAGGTAAATAATACATGACATATTTTAATAGAATAGAATATACAAATAAACTTTGCAACTCTATCATAATATTAAACCAAAGATTTTTAGTTTAATACTGATTAGAGAAAACAGAATTCAGATATAAAGATATCTTTAGATTCTATTTTCCATGATCTTTGGATTCGGAAATCAAAAGACGAGATAGAATACTGAGATAGAAAATTCAGAGGTAATATGGACATGATTTTCTATTCAAGGTCTTTATTAAAACCACTGGGGATCTAATAAAACAAAATATCAAATTCTCTGGGAAGATGATACATGGTGGAATATCAGTTTCCTCTGGGGATAACGATATCGAGATAACTTTTGTAAAGAAGAATTAACTTTGATTTCATATTTACTGGAGAATGATGAAAATATTATACATAATATTTCTTTAAGAATTTGCCATTGATAGGCATCATCATGACTTTCCCATCCAAAGAGGCAAGCTGATATGCTCCGTTAGAGAAGACTTTGTTCACTACGAATGGGCCTTCCCATTTCGCATCAAATTTGTCTTTGCTCATATGTGTCATGGTCATAGGACGTCTGACCGTAAGGACCAGTTCTCCCTTCTGATATGCTCTGACTCTGACTTTTCGGTTAAAAGCTTTTGAGATTCGGGCCTGATACAGCTCGATATTTTGTTGAACATACAATCGTTTTTCATGTAGAGCTTCCAATTCTTGAAGTCGAAGACGATCATTGTTTTCTGTTGTAAGTTCATTGGAGATTGCAATTCTGAGAGAAGGAATCTGGATCTCAAGGGAAAGAACAGCTTCACACCCATATACTAAAGAGAAAGGCGTACATCCGGTCGTATTGCGAACTGTAGTACGGTAGGCCCATAAACATTCACCAAGCTTCTCGCTCCAGTTGCGTTTATTGGAAGAAACGAACTTTTTCAAGAGTTTAATGATTGTTTTATTGAAAGCTTCTGCCAATCCATTAGCTGCTGGATTATATGCTGTAGAAGCTAAATTATTGATCCGATGATCGTCACAGAATCGAGTAAATTTTTGACTGACGAACTGCGGTCCGTTATCATGGATAATACGCCGAGGAACACCAAATCGATAGATAACATGATGTGTGACGAAGTTGATAACACTAGAAGTTTTGACTTCAGATAACGGGATTGCTTCAGCCCACTTGGAAAAGTAATCGCTTATTGCTAGAATAAACCGATGTCCTCTCGATGATGGTGGGTTAATGGGACCAATAGCGTCCATGCCCCAAGCTTCAAAGGGCCATGATGCCGCTGTTGGGTGTAAGAACTCTGACGGTTGATGGATAAAGTCTGCATGAATTTGATAGGCTTTACATTTCTGAGCATATTGAATAGCGTCAGCCACCATCGTGGGCCAATAATAACCCATACGTCGGATACGATCTTGAAGTTTAGGACCTGGTTGATGAGCTCCGCAAACACCATCATGTGCTTCACGGATTATCTGTTGTACTTCTTCACCAGCAATGCATCGGAGGAGAAGACCGTCGTAAGACCGACGATATAATGTCTTCGTCGTATGATTATAATAGAATCTGAGAGATCGACGCCGAATAGACGCTGCTTCACTCGGATTATCGGGAAGTATGTCATACAAAACAAAGTCTAGAAATGGGCGTCTCCAGTCTTCAGTTATGGCTTCTGTTTCATTAGAAAAGACATATTCCATAGTAGAATCAGAGAAAGACGAGGACATTTTGTCAAACTTTAATCCAGCATCAAGGTTGAGAGAATCTTTGTCTGGTTTGTGAAGAAAAGCCAAAGCCAAATTATTCTCAACACAGAATAGTTCTCGATTATAAACCACTATCACTTGCTGACGTCTGATTGGTATAGCTAATACAGCAGCAAGATTAGCTAAAGCATCAGCTTCTGCATTATAGGCTCGTCGAACATGTTCAATAAAGAAACCTTCAAAAGATGAAGCTATAGAGAGTGCTGCTCGATGATAAGGTATCAAATCCTGATGACGAACTTCATACGTTCCTCTGATCTGATTGATGATAAGCTTGGAGTCTCCATAAACTTCCAAATATTGAATATCTAGATGTTTAGCAAGTTGAAGGCCGATGAGTAATGCATTGTATTCGGCTACATTGTTTGAACATGATTGATCTAGAGAATAAGCCCTCTGAATAGTTAATCCTTCTGGGGATACAAGAACAATCCCAACTCCAGCGACAATATCGCCGTTAGGACCTATTCTAGATGCTCCATCAAAGAATAGACGCCAGGTAGGAATTTCTTCAGAAATCAGATTTGAATCCAAGACTTCATCAGGAATCTCATCATATAATTTAGAATCTTCTGGAATCGCATGAGCCGCCAGAAAATCAGCAAGAGCCTGTCCTTTAACTGTCTTCTGGGGAATATAATGCATGTCGTATTGAGCTAACAAGATTCCCCAATTAGCTAGTCTGGAGTTGAGAATACCAGGTTTCTTTATCATAATCCTGATGGAATTCACTCTAGAAATGATGTGAATCGTTTGACCGATAATATAATGTCGCGTTTTCTGAACAGCAAACATTAATGCTAAGCATTCTTTCTCGATTGGAGAATAACGCGGTTCAGCACCTGTCATTGTGCGACTGAGATAATAAATAGCCTGTTCATGGCCATCTTTATTTTTCTGGGCAAGTAATGCACCAAGAGAATGATCCATGGCTCGAACATATAGAAGGAATGGTATTCCCGAGACGGGAGGTACCAAAACTGGAGGGTTCATGAGGTACTGTTTAATATCGTCAAATGCTTTTTGACATTCTTCGTTCCAAATGAAAGATACACCTTTCTTCAGAAGTTTGTTGAATGGTCTGCAGCGTCCTGATAAGTTGGAAATGAATCTCCCGATATAAGCAATTCTTCCTTGAAATCCTCGTAGCTCTTTTAAGGTGCGTGGAGGACGCATCTCTTGAATGGCTTTGATCTTCTCGGGATCCACGTGTATACCTTTAGCGGTAATGACGAAGCCGAGAAATTTACTACTAGAGACGCCCAGGAAGGACTTAGTAGGGTTCATTTTAAGTTGATGCTGACGCATTAAATCAAAGATAGTCTTCAAATCTTGGATATGATCCTCCTTTCGTCGACTTTTGACTGCAATATCATCAACATAGCATTCGACTATTTTCCGGAGATGTTCGCGGAATATAGTGCTCATTGCTCGCTGATATGTTGCCCCTACATTCTTGAGACCAAACGGCATCACTGTATAACAGTATGTACCGATCCTCGTTCTGAAGGAAGTGTGTTTTTTATCATCTGGGAACATTTTGATATGATTGTATCCCGAATACCCATCCATGAATGACATTCGTTCGAAACCACATGTATTATCGATCATGACATCAATAATTGGAAGAGGAAACTCGTCTTTAGGACAAGCCGCATTGAGATCACGAAAGTCTATACAGACCCGGATCTTGCCAGCCTTTTTAAGGACAGGAATGATGTTAGCCACCCATTCAGGATGTTGTTCCTCTCGAATAAATCCAGAAGCCATAAGCTTGTTGACTTCAGCTTCAATTGCATCCATGATGTCTGAACGAAATCGTCGCTATTGTTGTTTGACCGGTTTAGCATTTGGCATGATACTGAGTTTGTGTATTACAATCTTCGGATCTAGTCCCGGCAAATCTTCGTAACTCCAGGCAAAGACATCGATATAATCACGAATAAGTTTAATCATTTCTTGCTTATCTGTTTCTGAAAGACTTTTACTGATGAATATTGGTTTAGGAGACCCTTCTTCACCAACATCAATTTGGATCAGTTTATCTTCAGTAGGAGGTTTCTTCTGCTCGAACCTGAATTCCCATTGATTATCTAATCTTTGAGCCCATTGTTCCGATTCGGATGATATTTCAAAATCATCCTCATCTTCATCATTTTCTTGCGGGCCACCAACGGAGACCATATTGATGGATAAAATAGAGCGATGGAGATCACCAATACTCGTGTCAGAATCCTAAGAGAGAGAATCAGAAGACTCAGATCGTTCGTCTTCATCGGATTTTGAATCTTCGTGGACGATGTTGATAAAGGAGGTAGGAGCAATGTAACCTAAACCACATTTTGTCCTTCCGTATTTTAATGGAGGAATTCGAACAGGCATTCTTCTTCCTTTTCTATTATTGAGACTGGTTCTAAAGTCATAACCCATATTCTTAATGATATTTTTGGATTGTTGACTGTAGCGACGCAGTTGTAACCTTTCAGTATCGTCGTTTATGTCATCTTCTTCCAAGTTAGGAGGATTCTGGGGTCCTTTATAAAAGAAGATCGGATTTTCTCCCTTCTTTCTAGCAGGGACCACGAAGTATGATTTTTGTATGGATTCCAATGATACGTCTGTATGAAGAGTTTGAACAACCCCTATAGTTAGTGACTCTAAGCTATCTAGCAATTGTAAATAACTTTGTACATGATTACAGACATCAATATACTGCAAAGGAGATGCTTCATTAATATTAGATACTGTATTTACAACAGAAGGCTGAGCCTTATCAGACTTAGTCAAATTAATGACAAAAGGGGGAGAGGAAGGGCGATCAGAAGTTTTGTTTCGATTAAGATCGATGACAAAAGGCTCAGAAGAGGTGAGCTCCCTTGAAGAAGATCGTGGATAAGTAGTACGTCCACTGACTGGAATGACTAGAGTATCTGGTCTAGCCTGAGAAGGTGGATGGGGAGTGGTACGTCCACTGACAGGAATTATCAGTGAGCCTTCTTCAGATGATTTAACAGACTGCGGAGGAGTGATACGCCCTTTTGTAGGAATAACAAAAGTGCCAACTTTTGCTATCTCATCATCATTATCCATAGCTTGTAAGACTTTTGAGTATTCATCTTTGTACATACGAGCGTCATTGAAGTAAGCTTCAACTCCTTTGAATGGATAGAGATCTGCAACCTCCTTTTGAACTTCTCCATTATCATCAACATATTTGAAGCACTGATGAAGAGTCAAAGGAACGACATTATGTTCATGCAAGAATGGTCTCCCCAATAGAGCATTGTATAAGCAACCATGATTGTCGATGATGTAAAAAGTAACTTTAGTACGAAGATCGCCTATTTGAAATTTGAGGCGAATCTTGCCCAAAGGCTCGCTTTTTCCTTGATTGAATCCCAAGATGGTAGTGATAGTGCTGGAAAGACTATGCACAGGTATCTTCAGTGCATCTAGCATAGCTTTTGGCATAATACTGAGAGCAGATCCTGGATCAATCAGGAGACGATCAACCTTCATGGAATCAATATATCCTGTATGATATAAAGGACGGTCATGTCGATTATCCTCTAGCAGCATATCGTCCTGCGTAAAGGTAATGTTTGGAATAAACTCCAATACATTATGGCAATGAGAAACAGGTTCTGTTTCCACCTTCTTGAGAAGAGTTAGGCAGGATTCTGCTTGCAGCAGTGCTTCACTTAAAGTTTTTCGAGTCTCTTTAGAGAGGCGTAAGAGCTCGAAGATTGATAATTTAGATGGGGTATTGGCTAGTTGAGCCAATATATCAAAATTATAAGGCTTTTCAAGTCCTGTAGGAGATGACTTCTTCAATGGTTTGTCGAAGCGGACTTGTTGTTTGCCTTTGTCAGCTGTTGTTGGTTTAGAAGGAACTGTCTCAACAGGAACATTTGAAGGCTCTTCAGTAGAGACTGGTGTTGGAGCTGTAACCGGAGGGACATCAGAAGTTTCTTCAGGAATTTCAGCATAATCTTTCAGATATATTTTTCCTGACCGAGTTCCAGCATGGACTTCAACTTCAGATTCTGGTTCAGGGTCTATGGAAACCATGTTGCAATTCTTTATCTGCTTTTGGTTCTTTTATGTTTGATGAGAGCTTCATTCCAGAAACCAAGGCCAACACGAGATTGATTGTGCCTCATAGTGATGGCCAAAGGTGCTCGGAGTCCTTTGCCTGAGTTCAAACCAGGAGCAGTGGCTAGATCATAACCCATCTTCGCCATCAATTCACGAGATTGTGAACTGTATAGATGAAAAGCAGGCTTGTACCTATCTTCAAATTGAGGTACAGATTTTATCTCCGTAGGGAGTGAATTTCCTGCCAAGATGAAAGTAGAGGTTAGGTAAAAATTGGGTGTGAAACTTGAAGTCACATTGCATGACTTAGTCTTCCCGAGCTTCTTTTTAGATGATGGAGTCTTCCGAGGAGAAGAGGAAGACGTTTCAAACTCCGTCATTAAATCCGGGTGAATCCACATGATCTCTCCCTTCTTAGTTGTGACAGGAACAAGTCCGTCATTCTGTGCTGGTGGGATGTTTACAACTTCGAGAGTTGCTTTGGGGATAGGAACAATCCCACTTTATACCATTAAGGGAGGGAAGTCACCGAACTGCATTGAAATTACATTTGCTGTGACTGTTTTGTCTTTGGGTGTTAGTGTCACAGCTCCTGATTTAATTATCTCTTGAATCTTCCCTTTTAATACATAGCAAGACCGGATTGTATGACCCAGCATTCTATGATATGGATAATATTTTGGATGATCTGTCTTATTGGCTTCATCAGGCTTTTTGATTTCTGGCAATTGAATCTTGTTACCTTTGAGCAAGCATTCAAAGATACCCTGAACATCGTCATCGTCAAAAGAATATTCTTCCTTCGGTCGAGGAGGTCTCTGTTGTAGATTTGTTGGAGCTGGAGTAGCTTGGGTAGTCTTTACCTCTTGACTACTGCTTTGGAGATTGACTTCAAGAGCTTCTTTCCCTTTGCGATTGTTAGGTCGAGTACTATTGCAAGCACTCTGATTTGATTCTTTGGGAGCCATTTGTACCCCCAGACCCTTGAAGGTTTCAGCACTGACCTCGGCAGCCTTGGCACTGACGATGAATGAAGGCCAATCTTGGAACTGAGTGGACCCTGTCCACATGCTGATAATTGGTAAGAGATTCGACTTGCAAGTGTCGATAGTAACAGCATCAGGAGTTCCGAGAGGCATTTTAAGGGCTTCTCTTCTGAATCTTTCAATGAAGTCTTCGGTGGTTTCATTATTTTTTTGTTTAATTCTTATGAGGGCTGACATGGTCATGTCATTAAGCCCTTCATAGAATCGTTCAAGAAATATTTGCTTAAAACCGGCAAATGAGGTAATGCACCCGTCAGGGAGACTTCTATACCATTCATAAGCCGTTCCTTTGAGACATCCAACGAACACCCGAGTAAGGAGGGCGTCACTTGGTTGCAGTTGATCAGTCATTACTTCAAAGTGATTAATGAACTGACTTGGGGAGGTTGTCCCATCAAAGAAAGAGATGGTCGGAGGTTTGTATTTTGGTAGATACAATACCTGCTTCCACTCTATTGGGTAAGGTTGCTTGATACCTAACCTTTGCAAACCATCCTTCTGTTTAAATGCCTCGAATTGAGTTCGGAGATTTCTTAACTCTTCAGTAACAATTCCGGAGGATTGTGGAGTTGTAACTTGTTGAGTATAATTGGGAGGAGGGACTGCAGCATATGTATCACCCCCAGCTCCAGACTGACTTGGAGTGGGTTGTACAGGAACATTAGATTGTACCCCCGGAATAGTAGAGGGTTCCGGGTTTAGAACAACAGGAGTATTTAATACAACTGGAGGAGCTGTCTGTTGGACTTGCTGAGTTTGATGCTGAGCTTGCATAAGAGTGTGCATAGCATTCAATGTATCTGCCAAAGCTCGCAACTGTTGTTCTAAGGAAGAAATCCTTTGTTCATGAGCTTCGGTGCTAGTTGAAGGTTCATGATTGCCCTCTGCCATGTAAGTAGTAATCATTCGAGGAATAGATGATGAAACAGTCTGTTCTGAATCATCACTGTATGAATCAGTATCTTTCCTCGGGCTATTTACGGGAGTCAATACTGGAAAGTTGGATTCTCCAAGGAAGTCCTCTGTGATCTCCGGATTACCACTTGGATGAGAAGAAGAAGAGACCCTAGCCAAGGCTCCGGTCCTGGATCGGGTGCCGAGATAAACACCATCTTCAGAGTCTGATATAGCATCAGACCGTATGCTACCCCCAATATTTCTGGAGGTCATGTTGACAGAAGCATAAAGAGGTTCATCTTCATCCAACATTAGTTCATACTGAATCCGTTCGAAAATAGATTCTTTTTGGTGAACAACAACATTGAATTACAACTCGAGGTTGGAAGTTGCAACCATGCTTTTCATGGCAAATATGAGCAATATCATAGCCTGATGGAGTGTCAATTCTCCGTTTATTTTACAAATACTCCCGGAGATCTGTAGGAACAGATTGGGAAGTACTTAAAGATAGTTTCAGTGTAGAAACTTGTCTTTTGTTCTTCTGTCTTCTCGGTTCTTGAGTGTATAAAGACTGATTAATTTGAGCCACATAATTTTTGGCATATTCTGCATCAGGGTCTAATATACTTGTCTCAGTGGAACCGAGACGATTCTGATTAAGCTTGTTACGAAGATCCGTAGGAGATCTGACTTTGATATCAGTCTTGGATACTTGTAATTGGCCTTTCTCAGATCGAGAAATTTGGAGAGAAGGAAGATGGGTATTATTCCTACTGGGAGTCGGTAATAATCCATCTTTGGAGAAATTAGCCAAAAGGCATTTTCCTTTGTTTGATCTAGTAAGAGTACTAGTCAAATTAACTCCAGAGGTAAAGACCTTAGGAGTAGAGGAGTTGACTAAAGAGTCTTTCTCCTTGGTTGGCACAAGATGTGCAAGTTGAGGGGGAATCATTTGTACATTCTGTGGAAGAGAACCCCCAGCTTGATTTTGAAAAACAGTCAAAGGACTGTATCTGTTAACATACGCTGACTTTAGTTTGGACTTCTGATCATACGCTGCTTTTTTATTAGCATACGCTGGCTTTAGCTTAGCGTACGCTGCCTGATGTTGGCTTTTGTACGCTGTCTTTGCCGTACGCTGCCCTTTGAATGCCATACGCACAGAGTCATCAATGGCTAAAGAGCCGACTGTTGTCGTAAGAGTAGAGGGAGAAGGGACTTTGACATGTCCAGAGATGGTTTTCCTTGTACACGCTGACTTGGTTAAAGAACCAACTTTGTCAGCGTGACTAGGAGAAGCCACTGTTGCCGTGTTCAGAGAAGCCGAAATGTGCTTAGTTGAAGTTGAAGACGTGTTCTTGTCAGCGTGAGAAGTGACAGAAGCGTCTTGGGCTGTTGAAGAAGACTTAGAGACATAGACAGAGTGTCCCTTCTTCTTGGCAGCAGGAAGAGCGGAGGAAGCAGTGCGGCCCTCCTTCGCCTTGAGCATTTCTTCATAAGCAGATTGGTCGAATTGTACAACCATCGTCTTCTTCGTCAAGCCGATCGACGAAGTATCGCATTGAGTTGTTGCTATCTCGTTGGAGGAGACAGCTTTCCCCAGCAGAGTCGCCAATTTGTTTTCCATAAATAAATTCACTTTATTTATTTTGTATCTGAGAAAATTACAACTGTAGGAATCTAATCTAGAAGACGATTACTTTATCCTTTGGACGATGCGATGAAGAAAACTCGAACTTCGAAGAACTTGGACAGCAACTGGGCAATCTCTCTGTTCTCTCTGAAATTGACTGTGTGTCTGATGAAGATGAAGAAACTCTCTTTTATAGAGTTCAGGATAACTGTCCTTAAGCATACGCTCAGGTAGTTACTTGACGTGTGCATAACTGCAGGGACGCATGGCAAATTCTGATGGAGACACATTAGCGTGCGGTTGAAAGTAGTAGAGCATATTCAGGAGAGATTGATGGCATGAATGCCATGTTGCATAACTTCTGAAGAAGTGGATAACTGAGTGCAGGACACGTGAGAACGTGTGTTAACTGCTCGTTGGAAATCATTCTGGACACAACTGCTGTGATACGCTGCCTTAGAAGAAGAGTCATACGCTAGCTTTTGAAGGCACATGTCTTGCATATGCTGACTTGGACAGCGTAGAACCATATAAAGCTGATACGCTCACATTATTAACAGGGAGTCGTATGGAAACTATACGTTCACTTGACAAGGAGTCGTATGGAATCCATACGCTCAATTGGTTGGCAAGGAGTCGTATGGAATCCATACGCTCACTTAGTTGGAAGGAGTCGTATGAGATCCATACGCTCACTTAGTTGGAAGGAGTCGTATGAGATCCATACGCTCACTTAGTTGGAAGGAGTCGTATGGGGTCCATACGCTCACTTATTTGGAAGGAGTCGTATGTTTGAATAAGTAGACACGTGGCATGTTTGAATAAGTAGACAAGTGGCCATCATCAATCTTCTTTGATACGCCATATCTTCCAATAACTGACAAAATCTTCTCGAGCGTCGTGACTACGGATATGATGGCTGACAGACTGTCAAAACTGACAGTAATGATGGCTTTTACATTTATGAGAGATGCTGAGCTGTCCTCGTAAAAGATAAAACCGACTCTTCGAAAACCTATACGACGGCTAGTCTTCATTGGACAGCTGTCTTTGCACGAAAGACGAAGTGTCAGATTCATTCTTTATTAAATACATGCTGTGCTGTCATCTCAGAAAATAATAAAATATTCACTGAGCGTACAGCCCTTAGATGAGCGTATGGCCTTGACTGAGCGTATGGCCTTGAGCGTATGGCTTGGACTGAGTCTCATGTCAGCGTGTCATAATTTTTACACCCTACAGCGCCGCCAGCAGATCTCGTCCAGCGCATGGATACCTTGGAGGGAGGACTCAAAACCCCCTCTGCCTCCATGCAAACACTGACTCAGACAGTGTTTGAGATACGGTCAGCTTTGGCCAGGGCACCGTCTACTGGTCCGGACCCAGGGGCCAATGGAGAATCAAGTGTACCCCTTCAACAGGTATCCTTGGATACAGATCACCGCGAGACACCTTGGACGTCGGAGCCATCAAATGCTCAACTCCAGGCTGTACCACCATCTCTGACTCCCAGCTCCACCGAAGACGTAATGGAGATTATCAGGGACTTGCGAGAGCTCTTTGAGTCGAAGAATAGACAGGAGGAGCGCCAGAAGATGGGGATCCCCCAACCATATCCCCTCGAATGGAACAAAGTGGTTTATCCTCCCAAATATAAACCGCAAACTTTGACGCCATATGACAGGAAGGACTCTCCATGCCGTTATCTGACATACTTCCAGTCTCAAACAGGACATCTCCCAAAGGAAGACGCACTACTCACCACCATATTTGTCGGGACACTGAAAGGAGTGGCTTATGACTGGTATTGCAGTCTCCCCGACAACTCCATATCTTCCTTCGATAACTTGACACGTCTCTTCCTCGATCGTTTCTACGATGGGGGGAAGGACATGACAATGGCGTCCCTCATAGAGATACGTCAGAAGGAGAAGGAGACAGTTTGAGTATTCATCGAACGGTTCCGACAAGCCTGTTTCAGACTGCCCCCGGGTATGCCAGAACATGCACACCTCTCCTCCTGCAGCTTGAACATGCTGCCTGCGATCAAACTCTGGCTCAACTCCACTCCTCCTTTCAACTGGAGTTCCTTGATCATCGAGGCCGAAGTAGCAGAAAATATGGCGTCCAATGCTCGTCTTCTGGGAGTCAGTTTCCCTGCCTTTGAGGACAAAGAAAAATAGCTTGCAGCCAACAATCCCGGACGAGAGACGAATGGAAAGCAGGCGTTGACTGTCAATGCCTCCAAAGGTGCATCATCACCTACTCAGAAGCCTCCACTTGCACCAAGGCGAAAGGAGGTTTATTCTTTCAACGATGAAGACACCCTGCAACTCTTCGAGATATTGAAGCAGGGTGACAAGATCAAGTTGCCGGACCCGAAGCGTTCCGACGAGGTGGGGAAAGTGGACAATCCGAGGTACTTTCACTACTATCGGTTTGTCGAACATCCAACTAAGGACTGCTACGTCCTCAAGAACTACATCCAGCGCATGATCAATGCGGATGTTATCTCCGTCGACTACGAGGAGAAAACGGTCTCGGCTAACCTGGTGTCACTCCAATTTGGCACCTTGCCGCCAACCACAACACAAGATGGCGTCGTCCCCATCCCAAAGGCGACAATGGAGGTGGTCAATCTACCACCTACTCGTGACAACGTGAGTGGACTCATCCCACTCACCACATATCAGAAAGAATCTTATGGGTTCACCCCGATCTCATCTCCGAGGTTACTCAACCGGAGGTACGCTCTGCCTCCAAAACCAAGGGCAGAAAGATCAAGTCTTGCCGAATGGTCTCTTCCTCTGCGGAAGAGGCACTTTCTGTACAGATGCGTTCACATCAGAATGCCCAACCTGACGAAGCTGCCGTCGAGGTGGTGCCTCCTTGTACCGTCCCTACTGCCTAGGAAGAGGGCCCATCCAGGCCTCCATCAGCCAATAAACAGAAGCATGTAGAGGCCCGTTTCGACAAGCCTTTGCGAAAGGAGAATGCTTCGGGGCTAGCCAAGCCCTACAACTTCGACATACTGACACAACATGCCAGTACTCCTGCCCGCCTATCCCTGTTTGAGCTTCTTCGTCTTTCCAAGGACACTCGTGAAGCTCTCTGTGAAGCCCTGAAGGATGCTGAATCCTTCATCAGTCAAGTCAAGCAGCTTGAGGATACCGCGACCACATGTGCGCACTGCCATTGTGCGGATGAAGTTATCCCCAACATAACTTTCACCCAACAAGACATGCTGCTCAAGCATAACTGACACAACAGGCCACTGTATTATACAGGGTATGTCGGTTCCGTCAAGGTGAAGCGGATTCAGATCGATCCAGGGTCTTCCCTCAGCATCATCTCGAAGATGCTACTCTCAATACTGGAGATCCCAATGTACCGTTTGGCACCTTCCAACACTACAATCAGCGACTTCAATGCTAGCAAAAGCGAGCTGCTGGGCAAAATATGGCTGAAGTATCATATCGGTAACCTTCGAACCGAGGTGACTTGCTATGTCGTGGATGCTGACGTCAACTACAACCTCCTACTGGGTCGTCCGTGGCTGCATGAGTACATGGTGCTGCCATCTACACTCCACCAATGTATGAAGTACGTGTCCACCAACGACATCATCCGGACAGAGTTCGCGGACATTGACCCTTTCAAGGGGGTCGAAGCCTAGTTCACTGATTCGACCCTATACAAGTCGCCCGACGACGGGAAAGCCAATGATGCTGACGATGAAGCAGAAATGGCAGCAGAGCCGGACATGGAGCCAGCGATGATTCCCGATGCTCCTTTGAAAATTTGACTCAAAGGAAAACCGCCTCAGATGCTGCCTCCCATGACCATCAAGCTACCTGGAAAAGCACCAACTGCTCTGGGTAGAACACCTACTGAAGCTCCCTTGAAGATACGGGTCAAGGGAAAGCCGCCTCAAACATCGGCTCCCCTTGTGGCAAAACTACAGGGAAGGCACCAATCACTGAAGGCGCAGTTGAGGCACCTCTGAAGTTGCGTCTTAAAGGCAAGCCTCCACAATCATCCGTCTTATCCAAGCTGTCGGAGAAGGCCCACATAGCCCTCTCGGACCCCAAGGTCAAAGCTGCGGTGGACGCTCCCGAACCAACCCAGTACTCACAGATGAAGAGCTAGGGGAATACATATCTGCTGATGTAGATGCACCCTCTCTGGACAATGTAATCCCGTAGGACAAAATCTCGTGTTTCATCAATAATAGAGTGCCTTTTAATTATTCTAGTCTTCCACATTGGAATGCCATGTATACATTAGATAATGCTCTACGGTCGTTGCAAACATAAATAACGACCGTCAATCATATAAATCGAGTAGTCCCGTCCCAAGGGGTCAGTTTCGTAGTCCCACTGCAGAATCGAGACGAAGAGTCCATCATCTTCGGCAAAGTCGAGCGTCATTAAGACCTCCCGCCACTCGAGCAAGAACCAGATATTGGCAGAATACAAGTCTATCAGTACACGAACAAGGCAAAGTACCTCATCCAAAAGATGGGTAACGATCTAAAAAGCAACAAAGGCCTGAACTACGGCAAGGGTCGACGTCTTCCTTCCCGGCTCCCAACACCTAAAGGAAAGCTGCAGGACTACTATCATCGAACTCGACGGGGGGTGGGCTATGTCATGCCACCGGCAACTCCAGAGAGTTTGAAGGCAGAAGAAGTAGAACATTCTCATTCGTCCGAAGCATCAACCTGGGATTCCGATACCAGTATCGGCTCAGTCTTCAAGAAGGTGCTATCAGTCAACATGGCATCTGCCCAATCTCAAGAAGATGAAGGTGAAGACCAAATGCCAGAATTCTTCGAAGAAGAACTTTGGGCTCAACGCCTAGGAGCACAGTGGGAGTCTCGCTTTGAACTGCACGAACCCCCTACCGAAGATGAGGTCGAACAAGTTGACCTTGGGGATGTATATCCTTCCAAACCCATCTTCATCAGCAAGAGTCTGAAGGGAGAAGACCGGGAGTCTTTGGTTCAATTGGCCAAGGAATATATCGACGTCTTCGCCTAGAGCTACGAAGATATGTCGGGACTTGATCCCCAGTTCGCAATGCACAGACTTAACATCTTGCCGGATGCTAAGCCTGTAAAACAACAGCGACGCTTTCGTCCGGACATCATGAACGCTATCGATCAGGAGGTAGAAAAACTCCTGAGTAGCGGGTTCATCCGTAAAGAACAACATCCAGATTGGGTGGCCAATGTCGTCCCTGTCACTAAGAAGAATGGGAAGATACGGGTCTATATCGACTTCAGGGATCTCAATACCGCTTGCCCGAAGGACGAATTCCTGCTTCCAATCACTGACGTGATGATCGATAATACATGTGGCTTCGAACGCATGTCTTTCATGGATGGGTATTCGGGCTACAATCAGATTAAGATATTCCCCGCTGACGCAAAACACACGTCATTCAGGACTCCGAAGGGGGTTTTCTGCTACACGGTGATGCCTTTTCGCTTGAAGAATGCTGGTGCTACATACCAACGAGCTATGAGTACCATCTTCCGTCAACATCTTTCCAAGACAGTTGAGTGCTACGTCGATGACATCACAGTCAAGAGCTGTCTCAAGGGTGATCACTTACAAGACCTGAAGACAGTCTTCGATCTCATGCGAGAGCATCAACTCAAGATGAACCCCGCTAAATCCTTCCTTGGGGTTTCTAGCAGAAAGTTTTTGGGCTTCATTATCACGGCAAAAGGCATTCATGTCGATCCCGAGAAGACCAAAGCCATCCTTGACATGGACCCTCCGAAGAACCTTCGAGAACTTTGAGGCCTGCAGGGGCGTCTGGCATACATCTGAACGTCTATAGCTAACCTTTTCGGAAAATGTCAACCCTTCACCCAGCTCATGAAAAAGGAAGTCTCCTATGTCTGGATAGAGGAATGCCAGAAAGCTTTCGATGATATCAAAGCCTACCTGACAAGCCCGCCAGTCCTGGTGGTACCCGTTGCGGGCAAACCCTTTCTCCTCTACGTCCGTGCCATGGATCATTCCTTCGACGCTTTGTTGGCTCAGAACAATGATGCGGGCTACGTACAAGCTATCTACTACCTCAGTAGAACACTGATTGGGGCCGAACACCGGTACAACCCCGTCGAAAAAGAGTGTTTGGCTTTGGTGTTCGCCATCCAGAAGACTCGCCATTTTGTCTCGGGCCAGACAATTCATGTCATCTCCTGAGTCAATCCACTCAGGGTTCTCATGACGAAGCCAGGATCTTTGAACTCCCGACTAGCTACATGGGCAATCCTGTTGACGCCATATAATATGGTCCTTGTCCTTAAAAAGTTGTCAAGGGCCAAGCTCTGGCCGACTTTTTAGCTGCACACCCCATCCCAAAGTCCTCAAGACTCTATGAAGACATCCCGGATGAGGTCCAAAAATCAAACATCACCGATGAAAACTCCATCTGGCAGGTATTTTTCGATGGCGCTTCGAAAACGGGCCCCAAAGGCGAAATCATCACAGGAGTGGGGGTAGTCTTAGTCTTCCCCGATCAGCTGGTCATCCAGCATACTTACTCTCTTTCGAAGCCGTGCTCCAACAATGTTGTCGAGTACAACGCTCTCATCATGGGACTCCAGATGGCACAACAGCTGGGGGTGGATCATCTGGAAGCCTACGGCGACTCAAAACTTGTCGTTAACCAGATTAGAGGGCGATACGAAGTTCGCCATGAAGATCTGGTCCCTTGCCATGAAGTTGCATTGAACATTATTTCAACCTTCACCAAGTTCTTCATAGAATATGTACCTCGGCTACAAAACCTGGAGGCTGACGCTCTGGCCGGCCTCGCAGCTTCTTTAGCAGCACCCTTCGAAACTCAACACTATATCATGGTAGTTGGTCGAGACTTGATCTGTCCTAAAAATAACCTATGCTCGTAAATGGCCCATGCCATGTCAATAAGTGCTGGTGTTAATGTCCGAGATTGGAGGTTCCCGTTTATCGACTTTGCTGTCTACGAAATTCTCCCAGAAGACCCGAAGGAAGCCGTCTCAGTCAGGAGGCATTTCCTTCGATTCTATTACGATACAGCTACTAAAATACTGTACCGACGCTCCTACGATGGACTTCTCCATCGATGCCTGTCCAACGAAGAAGCAGCTGAAGCCCTTCGAGAAGCTCACGATAGAACTTGCGGGGCTCATCAACCTGGGCCTAAGTTGCAGGATCGACTGCGACGCATGGGTTATTACTGGCCAACCATGGCAGCCGACGCTGTCGACTATGTTAAGAAGTGCCATACTTGTCAGCTTCATGCCGACTTCATCCATACACCGTCGGAACCACTATATCCTATGGTCGCCTCTTGGCCCTTCGAAGCTTGGGGCATGGACATTGTAGGACCTATCATCCCTCCTTCATCGAGGGGACACCGCTTCATCCTAGCTATCACTGACAACTTCTCCAAATGGGCAGAAGCAGTTCTACTGACGAAAGTGAAAAGCTCTAGGGTGATCAGCTTCATCAAGCATCATGTCATCTACCGTTTCGGGGTACCCCGTAGGATTATCCATGACAATGGTCCACAGTTCATCAGCCATGTTTTCAGCAGATTCTGTGACAATAATCATATTCAGAATGTGGCATCGACCGCCTACAATCCGGCAGCAAACGGATTGGCCGAGGTGTTTAACAAGACTTTGGTCAAGCTACTCAAAAAGGTCGTGTCACCCAACAAATGCGATTGGGACGAAAAGCTCGACGAATACCTTTGGGCCTACCGCACAACGGTACGGACCCCGACGGGCAACACACCATTCTTCTTGGTCTACGGGAGTGAAGCGGTACTGCCTCTTGAGATCCCGATACCCTCACTCCGTGTAGCGATCACAAATCAACTCACAGAAGAAGACAATCAACGTCGCCATCTGCGAGAATTGGAGGCACTTGACGAATAATGTCTCCTAGCTCAACAGTGCATCAAACTCTATCAAGCCCGTATATCACAGGCTTTCAACAAGAAGGTCAAGTAGAGGACTTTCCAAGTAGGCGACCTGGTTCTGGCAGTCAGGAGGCCGATAGTGTTGACTCACAAGACACCAGGAAAGTTTGAGCCCAAGTGGGAGGGACCTTTCATCATAGAGACGGTATACTTAAACGGTGCTTACCGCCTCGCCAAACCCAATGGGGACTTGTTCATGATGCCCATCAACGGCAAGTTTCTAAAGAGGTACTACTCTTGACATCCTTCAGACATGTACTTCTATCTCCACCCAACAAGGTAGTCTGTGGACTCAATCATCAGGGCTCACGTACACCTCCCTTCCACAAAATCTTACGCTTCCGGAACCCAGCTGTTCCGTGGCATTCTATCCTCAGTAGAAGAACAACCATGTCCATATTACCTCTAATTTGCTCTTCTATGCCCTTGCAAAACATAATCTGACACCATGTAGGATTATGCTGCTTATCATGTTTACCACGTCCACATTACCTTTGAGTAAACATTCTATACAGACAACCCCTGCGTTGCCGTACATTGATCACAGAACTTCCATGTCCATATTACCTCTGAGTAGTTTCGCGTATCTCCCCAGAGTCACTCCTACCACGTCCATAACACCTCTGAGTAGGAAGATTCCGACATTTGAACCCCATATTTACCACGTCGACATTACCTCTGAGCAAATATGTTGGTTCTCTCAAACTTATTATCTGTACCTAAAAACCAAGGTGCGCAAAAGATAATAGGTCCACACAAATCATCAAGTTCATGACAGCAAGAATGAACACACCACAAAACTTTTTATTCTTTATCTAAAAGTAAAGGATTACATCCCCAGCAAGAGTTGTAAATTACACAGAATAACAAAAAAAAGGAAGAGACTACAATCCCTAAGCATCACAGGGATTGGCTGAAAGCTCTTCAATCCGACGCTTCAAGTCTTCCGCCCGAGTCTCTGCAGTCGCCAAAACTCGGTGTTCGGCTTCTTGATGCATCATTTCTATGGCCTCAGGGGAAGTGTCATCCTCATACTTCTCGTCCAGCTATTGCCGCTGCTGGGCCAAGGAAAGAGCTTGGCGGGTGAAAGCTGCTTCCTCCTCCTTAGATGCTACATGTTCATCCTGGACTCGCTCAGCATCTAACAAGAGTTGGGCCCGCTGTTCTTCAAGGAGGCAAATCTTGGCATTTACTTCCGCTATACTAGCGTCCAACGCAGCTCGTAACTCCACCATCTCCTGTGTTGACTGAGATAGCCTCTCCACCACAGCCTCAGCTTCGGCCACCTCGTGTTCCCAGACAGCCACGGTGGCCTGATAAGATGACTCAGTTTTAGCGATCAACTTCTTCTTTTCTGCTTCTATCAGGGCGGAGAGATCATTTTGCTGGATACTCTGAAACTCGAAAAGCAGCTGGTCGAGCTCGGCCACCGATGCCTCCAGAATCTCGGCCATATGGTCATGTCCCTGGTGGGAACGTATCAGACTAATGTGAGGGAGCGCCATGGTTTTTGCCATCGCGAAACTCCCATTGGCATTCATCACTATCGATACGCCCCTCTGTAGCATCTTGTACACCTCAATGATAAACTTCACGTACTCATCCGCATCCGCCAGCACTTGTGACGTCATAGCAGGAGTTGGAGGAGCTGCTCTAGACGGCGTACCTGTAGAAGACCCGTCGACCTCAATCTGCGAGGCCGGAACCTCAACTTCCTCGGACCCTCCCTCTTCAGAGACTCGAACTCCGCTACTAGCCCGAGGTGCCAAGAGGGCAGAAGGAGCTAAGCGGGGTATCGATATCGTTCCCCAAGTCGAAGAAGCAACAGAGGGTTCCTGCACCAGCAGGTCCTTGCCCTTTCTCGTCTCGGAGAGGCCACCAACATCCGGAGTTGCCTTCTCCACCTCCGAGGCACGATCTGTAACCAGCACAGGACCTTCCTGCTCTGGCGAGCTAGCGGGATCAGCCCCCGTCTCCTGGCCGGGCACTTCCTCTGGGGTTAGGCTTGGCAGACGAGTCTCCCCTCCTTGATCAAATTCCTCTACGGGATTAAAATCTGGTGCTACCTCAGGGGTGACAGCCAGCTCGGCTTCTGCAGCTGGGTCCGGGGTAGGGCTCGACAAAGAAACAGCCGACCTCTCTTCATCATGACGAGGGAAAGAATCAATCCTCTCCTCTGTTTCAATCACACCTGCTGTCCTTACGGTAGGCTTAGCAACATCTGGAGCAACGTCATCAGAAGAAGACGAACTCCACTCTTCCTCCTCTTCCGGAGGCACAACTTCTACTGGGACCTCGACATCAGAGATCCCTACATCAGCTTGGACTATCATGGGGACTGTTGTACCCCCAGCTTCCCCCTCAACACCATCTGGAGATACTAAAGTCCCTATACAAACGGCGTCATCAACACTCTCCTCCCTGGAAGATGCAGTAATCGGAGGATCACGCTCATCAGAAGAGCTCGCTACCTCCTTCGGTTTAACCAAACCTGGTTTCGAAGCCCGAGACTTCTTCTTCGACACCGCCTACAAAAAGGAGACATGAGTCACAAAAATCAAAGAGTAAACCATACTATATGGGACGTCTTTACCTCTACGGGAGCCGATCCTGTTGCTACGACAGATGCCACCTTCGGAGCTCCTGCCTTCAGAGTCGTAGCTTTCCTTGGCCTCTTCGGCACAGACGAACCGACCTCCGTATCAGCCTGCCTCTTTCTAGCTGGGGTCTCTTCCTAATTACCCCCCGTTGATACTACAGCAGCTGACCTAAAACCTGCAACCTCTGGTGGACGATATGATCGAGCCACCGCCAACATGTTGGTTGTCGCCTCTAGCTGTGTGCCAATGATGAAACTAGTTTCCTTGTCGTACTCAGGGGACGCAGCATTTATGATAGAATACAGCGTGACAGCCGAATACAAGATCTGCGGCCGAGGATTATAAACTGGCGTGGTAAAACGGACTCCGGTGCATCCGGCATTGTAATATTGCCAACCCCGAGCTCCATCCAGTAAACTCCTAATAAACCCCAGACTGTTACTGGGGTTCGTTAACATCAGCAGGGTATAACCAAACTGACGTGCAAATCGGCTCGGCAGATATGGCTCTTGATAGCACTTATTCTTGTTGCGGTAGACCAGATGGGAATGCCGAATGCTCTGTAACCATCGAAACCCCCATATCGGCAGGGCAATCGCATCCTCGCCAGAGTCTTCCAACTCTTGGCCGGCTTCGAAGTCTATGAAGATGGGGTTGATCTTGGTGATCTTCCACCCCTGAAGATAAGACAAAACCCTTCTACAAACAGGGACGCCAGTATGCAGCCACTTTCTTTTATAGAAGCGACGGATAAAGGCATCACCTACAACATGATCGTCTTCGGGGCCGGGGCTCATCACGTTCGGATGATGCAGAATCAGCCATCCCATCAGATAATGGAATGGTAGCTCAGCCCGGGGAAAGTTGTCGTTCCTACCCCTTCCATGGATCACATCGTCAGCAAAAGTCCTCAAACCCCGCAACAGGTTACACACCATCGCAGAAAGGAGGGCCAGAGGGTGACCAAAAACCAGCTTTACCGCTGACAAGATGAGATTTCTGCTCACTCTTTCTACAGATCCAGAGTCGCCCGAGAACACATAGTCCCGGAGCCATATCATCAAGTATGCGGCTAACACGGCCCTGGGAGACATCCGGTGTACGCAATGCCAGAAGCAATTGTATACATCGGCGCCACTCTCATTTGAATGAGGGACCTTCTCGTCTAGTCGGCCCACTTCGGAGGTCACCTCCGCATGAGGCAGTCCCTGCGGAGTCACAAATTGAATCTTGCAAAGGTCTGTCGTGTCCTGCTTGAAGATATAGTCCCTCCAAGTAGTCACATGGGGCTGCGACCCGCCCCTATCCTTCCGTTATAGCAGATAATGGTGGCTCGCCACCTCCTTAAAAACAGCCATCATCTCCTTGTCGTTTTTTTCTAGGACTTGGATCTCTTCGTTCGTCGGGAAATATTTCTCGTACGGTTTCGAACCCAAGGAAAGTTTGGCAACCACATACATCTCGTGCAGGGCCAACCCCAGCTCCCCCACTGGAGTAAAGAAGGTGCATGTTTGGGATTTGAACATCTCCAGGAGCGCAAGGAACATGGGTTTGTTGATACCGATGCCCTACTGCGTGGCACGAAGAGCGGCAGTCAGCCCAATCGCTTTGAGCTCAGTTTTAAACTTTGACAGAACCCAGAGGGTCAACTCATCCCACTTCATCATGTGATGGAACCACCCCTCAACTCGAAAACCTCCTTTCGGATACGTGATCTGCGATGTCAGCATTCGACTTGCAAAAGTTGAAGCCCTAAAGGCGAAGGTATCAGGAGGAACAATACTGTAAAGGCTCTCAGAGCACAAAGTTCGGCAACTGAACGAGGCCCCAGCTCGCGAGGCGGCCAAGGTATCCCTCTGATTCGAAGTAACATCAATACGAAGGGTACCTCCTACTGCCCCTCCTTGAGAAGGAGTAAGCTCCCATGGCATCCTTCTTTTGGAAGCCAAACGATAGAAAGCCGTCAGCGACAATTAACGCTCAGACTGCGCATGTACAGGGCCACGCCTTTCACCGAGAAGAACCAGTCCTCTTTAATCTTCAATAACTTTGCCTCATTAGAGGTCAAGCGGTCTTCAAACAGAAATGCAGGCTTCAAAAAAGTCACGTTCTCGAATTCAGCTGATTTTAGTCTGCCACTCTCCATCATGTTCTGGAGAAAAATAGGCGACTGATCCTGGATTTGCAACATCCTCTCGGGAGGCTGGTCCTGCATGATAGCAGCCTTCGCTGGATTAACAATATCCTTATTAAAGTCAATCCCCATTTGGCAGAGGGAAGCATCCAAAAGGACTTCGTTCAGCAAGGGGATTGTCATTGACACTGACACAAAACAAAAGTCAGGCAACAAGAAGAGAAAGAGGCTTAAGATAAGGACGAAACATTTAGGGCACGTTCAAAGCTTCTGCGCCTCATCAGGGCCCAAAAAGGCCCATATACATTGAGGCCTCGGCGCATAATCAGGACAGAAGTCCATGTGCGTCAGCAGGATAGCCTTGACGTATAATCATAATAGAAGTCCATGTGCGACAACGGGATAGCCTCGGCGCATAATCAGGACAGAAGTCCATGCGCGTCAGCAGTAAAGCCTCGGCCCATAATTAGGACAGAAGTCCATGCACGTCAGCGGGATAGCCTCGGCGCATAATCAGGACAAAAGTCCATGTGCATCGGCAACAAGGAGTTAGGGCACAGCAATAGGGTGCAACTCATCCGTGTGTGCGCCAAACTCGTCTAAAAACGTCAGGAAGCACTCACCCGTCACCACTGGCCGGACGTCGGCGGGAGCCGCAGCAACGACGGAAGAATCCTCCTCATCGAACTCTATGAGCTCTTTCCCTTTGCTTCGCCCTCGACCAGCTCCACCGCGAGGAGTTTTGGGGGCCATCTGAAAGAAGAAGTTAGGATTTTTTCGAAAGAAGAACTCTAGAGAAGAAGAAAGCAAAGTGGAGAAGAACCATCTCTCTCCATCAGATGCCTATTTATAGGCTGGAGCATACGCGAAAACCGATAAGAAGTGACATCAACCGCCGCTTGGGGTTCTGCGAAATGATAACTGCAAATAATCCAAAAAGATCATCATTTATCCTTTGTTGATTATCCCGAAGCGTTATCATTTGGCATTTAAAACTAAGAGGAGCATGCGCCCCAGAACAGTCATGCGCCCCGGACAGTCATGCTCCCCAAAGAAGACACCACCATGCTTCTTATTCAAAGTATTCTAAAACTTGACGAAAAATTTTGAAAACTTTGAAGGGGTCTTGTAGAAGCATGGAATTTCAGGACCAGAAATCCTATACGCCTAACATTGCACGCGCTAAGGAGCTCAGATAAAGTACTTGGCACAGCAAATAACATAAGCATAGACATCAAAAGAAGATTTTTTATTGTATACAAAAAGTCTATTACATGTCTAAAAAGGGCTTTACAACTACAAAGAAAGATCCTAAGTCTACAGTTAGGTGCAGCAACCGCCATGCGCTCTCAGTCAGGCGCATCTCTTAGCGTCTCAGTTAGGCGCATCTCTTCAGCATCTCAGCCAGGCGCATTCCTTCAGCAGCTCAGTTATGTGTATCCCTTCAGCGTCTCAGTCATGCGCATCATGAAGTCTCAGCATATGCGCTCCACTCCGACCCGATCGAGTGCTTCGACTAATGAAGCATTTATTGAGCAGAATAGGGGTGGGCGATCAACCCTACCTTAGCGGGAGGAAGAGCTCTCCAAAGAAAGAGGAGAGCACCGCTATCAATCCGCGGTAAAAGGAGGCTTTCAACACAACCAGAATGGGCAACACCCACTCTAGCAGGAGGAGGAGCTCTCCCAAAGCCCAAGAAAGATGATCGGGGCACCACAATTCTGATCTGCGGCTCTTCCAACATAACAGAGACGAGGCTCGAGTATCCCGATCTTTGGATGAAACAGGCACCTTCCGCCTGCCTCAGAAGCCCTCGACTCTGACTTTTTGATGTAACAGTCACCTTCAAGTGCATGAATGAAGACAAGTTGTCGCATCTTCACCCTCGGGAACATCTCGTCAACAGAATATGCTCGAGCAAACATATTCATTTCGGGAGGATGTGAGAGAACGAGAAGCAAACTCTCTCCTTGTCACTATTTATAGGTCGGGCAAATCAAACCCATGCGCCAAGTGGCGGGCTCTCCGAATCCCGTGTAATAAATTTGTATTTATGGTGATGAACCTGACACTTCGAATTCGGCCAAGTCAAAAACGGCTATTTAAAGCACTCGAAGAATGCAACAGTCGAACCAATAAAGGCACGTCATGCAAAAGGATGCGTCGGTCAGACACCGCGCATCGTACAGACGCGCCTGTCAGTTCTAAAGTACCCCATATGGATGCGCCCAACAAAGCACAGATCCGTACGTCCTAATCAACATGGGCCCATGCGCCCATTTTAGCTCGTCACCCATCAAGCAATTAATGCTCAAGTGACAGAGTTGGTAGCACGTCCCCCGAGGACTGGACAGTTAGCAGCTTTTTCAGAAGACGAAGCGTTGCTGACGTCAGCATCATCATTACTTTCCTCCGGTGGTTACAAGCAACGTGGCCGCCCAACCATTTTGCATGCACCTCCGCAGCCATGCGCCCAAATCTCTGCATGCGCCTCAAAAGCCATGTGCCTCAGACTTTTCTCTGATCCCTAAAGACAGAGGTCAAGTCACTACTGAAGCCCCGCATACGCCTCAAAAGCCATACGCCTAGACTGGTTCGTGACTCCTAAAGGTTACAAGCCAAAGTCTACTCATGCGCCCAATCCTAGGCGTATCCTGTCAGATTACTCTCCACCAAATCCGAGATCTTTGATCTACGGATACGTGCCACGTGTCTTTTGACTCAGTTCAGCCGATGAAGGAGTGCTAATCACCCAAGATCTCAGCAACCGAAAGATCTTCTCTATTGCTACGTGTCAGCTCTGCCGCAGCCCACAAATGCAATAAGAAGAGTTAAACCCCTCAATCCGAGTGCATCGCCCATTCTCCTCCATCAGCAATCATCACGTGGCATCCCCACAAACAGGCGCATCCTACATATGAGCGTATGAGCAGCAAACCTGCTGTTTATAAATAGAAGGATCATTCCCTCTCACACACACACAGACTGTCAGAGATCAAGACGCACAGTCAACCAAAGCATCAGAGTTTACTCCCAGAGATCGAAAGAGACACTCAATGTCTTCTTCTTCTCCGCAAGCTCCAGCACCCAGAGCAACTCAGACCTTTAGAGAACCAAGAACCGTCGTCAGATCATCAACGGAGTCAACGTATTACCACTCGCTCCATCGACACAGGGACCCAGATAAACAAAAGTGTTCACCTAGGACTACATCTAAGTCTTACATTGTAACACTGTTCTGTTTGTAATTAAAATTTTAATCAAAAGATTTTAATGGAGGGGTGAAGATCAGTTGTGAACTCATTTGAAATCAGTCATGGACTGATTTAGAGTTCATTCTTGGACTGAGGGTAAGGGTGTTTAAGTTCAGTGTACGACTGAACATTAAGTGAAGATAGGGAACTTGATGTTCAATTGGATTAAATTAAGGGGGTGTGATTTACAGTCATGTAGTGACTGAAACATAGATGGCTGTGGACTGGTTCAGTCAGTTAGGATTTGGGAAAAATTAGTTAATAGGAAATGATAGGGGTTAGTGGAATTAAATTCAATTAGGGAATAGGGCATGTGATGCAAGGTAATGTTCCATATATATATATATATATATATATATATATATATATATATATATATATATATATATATATATATATATATATATATTTTTATATATATATATATATATATATATATATATATATATATATATATATAGTGCATACTTTGGTATATATATATATATATTAATACTTAATGACAAGGGCATATATGCATTGTCATTAAGTATTAATATATATATATACCAAAGTATGCACTATTACATAGGTATATATATATATATATATATATATATATATATATATATATATATATATATATATATATATATATATATATATATATAATTGTACATGTGGGATATGTAATAGGATGGGGTTTTGGATTTGGTTAAGTTAAAGGAACATGGTCTATGACAACCTAGAAAAGGAAATCTTCTATGTTTTTTTGTATTTAGTGTAGATATCCTTGTTCTCTTGACACATTGGTCACACGGATTGGTATCGTCTGGATCCCGTCATGAGATGTTATTTCTTGTATACCTTGGGATATCTTGTGCAGATCTTCTTCTTGTTCTTGTACATTATATGGACACCGATTTCTGCAAAGGCTAGCTACCTTCTCAAAGAATCTTGTGTCGTAACGTGTCATGGTTGGATCCACTATACTAGTCGGGGGCGGGGATTATTAGCGTAGGTATTTGATCAATACCCTCCTTGTATCAAGTCTTGAACCATGAATAGTGTTAATCAAACACCGCAAGTATGATTAACCAGGCCATAAACTCTTGTATCAAGTTTCTAAGTCGATCACATGTTGAAACTAGTGCTCACTCACATAGATAGTATTTTCTTGATTCTCGTACATGATATACTCTGCTCTCTTGCTCTTACACTCATTTACAGTCTAACTTTGCCTTACCATTTCATGTACATATCACCTTGCCTTGTATATTCTCTCTATTTATTGCTACATAGTCTTTATCATTTAACTAGTACTGTTATTGGAAATATATCTCATTCTAATCCTGACTGGATATATTTTTCAGACGATGATGACGAGTGTACCACCTGCAATGGTCCACTTGACGTAGTGGGTATAGACCAGGAGACCCAAGACCAGCAGGGGTTAGTTCCAGCCGAGGAGGCTCTAGTGGTGACCCAGTTAGATTAGATTTGCACTGGACTTTGTCTTCAGATGACAACTCTTGGCATGTTACTATTTAGAGATTGTATTTGAGATTGTTGACTCTGAGACTCTGGACTTGTATTATTTCTGTATTAGACTTTTCTGGATATTTTTATATCTTGTTATCTTTATCGTTTTGTATCATTTATCTTTCTTAGAATATTGTGATCGGGTGTCCTATATTGTCATTACTTGTCCTCCGTTTGGAGTTGATTATTTCGACAGGTTTTGACATATATAATTGTTAGTCAGTTAGTTGGACCTAGACAGCGTTCTACCACCGATGCTGTGGCGTAGGCTGGGCGCTGTCATGCACTCGTTCCCCTACACCTGGTGCGGGTCGTGACACGGCTGAATGGGTCACCGATGAGGAGGTGCATCCAGCGATGTAGGCGGATGTGCTGCTCACTCAGGGAACTCGGAGACGACGGTGACGGGGATGGAAAGCACCAGTGAGCCAGTGGCGCTGGTGCTCTGGGAAACTCGGCGTATGGCCGAGCGCATGAGGTCGACGGATGGTGGCACTGATCTACCTGGCGGACGCGGCTAGGTCAGATTGTCTCCCTCTCTATCTCTATTCTTGTGGTGGATTGGTTGGCCGTGGGCGACGGCTGTGAAAATGATAGTGGTGGAGGCGAAAATGGTGTTCCCGCGGTGGTCGATAGAGACAGTCTGAGGGTGGGTCAGGATTGGCAGTGGCAGCGGTGAGGAGTTGTGGTGGTGGTCTTGTCATGCCAGTGGTGGCTATTGGCCTGGTTGGGAACAACATGGTGGGAAAGATTATGGTGGTAGTGTGATGGCGCTGGAGGTGGTTGTTGACGGGGATACGAGGATGATGGTTGTCTTATGGCGGCGGTGGAGATACTGGCTGAGGGTGGTGGCTGAGGGAAGGGGCTGGATTTGGTCGAGAGGATAATGTGGTGGTGGTAATGGTAATGCCAGGAGGAGGAGGTCGGGACAGGAGATGACTGTGCTGGAGTGGTGGTAGTTGGCCAGGGGGGTCTTAGCCACAGGGGGTCGGGCAGAGCCGGTGCGGCACAGTGCTGGTCGAAGAAGGAAGGGTACTATAGTGAAGACAATAACTATGGAAATGGTGGCTGGCGGCTACAAGAAGGGTGTGTGTGTGTGTTTAGATTTTTGGGATTTGTGTAAAAATATTGGGAAGTGTGTATATTTACAGGGTTGGAAGGGAAACCCTAAAAGCAATAAAATGTAATAAAAAATTAGAAATATAGTAGAAAACTGCTAACTGCTAACACTAACACTAACAACTAACATTATTACTATCCGATTAATATCATATAGGCACGATTTAGAAATGACTCAAGTTATCGTGGCACGATCTCAATCACGGCTAGGAAAATCGAAGATAGAATTGAAATTCAGATACGGAATGACTTAGTGGTTTAGGTTGATGGAATTCAGACTCAAAGTCGCATAGGCACGATCAAGATCGAAGCTTAGTTATGACCAACATATAATTTAGGCATAAATCAAGACTCGAAATCAAGGTTCCTTAGGCATGATTTAGAAATAATTTCAAGTTATTCGAGCACGAAGTCGCGACTATAAAAATAAAAATCGTTCGGTTACGATCAAATTAGAATCAATCTGAGTATAGAACGATCAATAGGATATAGGCTCGATAAAGTTAGATGCAAAATTGTTTAGGCACGATCTAGTACAGAAAAGATGCGACTCAGCATCATTAGAATAATCAAATTGGCACGATAAATTTCCAAGGATCAAACCACTTGATCATGAGTAGAATCAAGGCTTAGACGTGTTTAAGAAATTGGTATGATTGAAATCATTTGGCCACGATCTAGGATAACGTTATGAAGAAAATTAAAACCTAGGCATGGTTAGGGATGAAATCTGGGCACGAACGACTATAGAATTGAGATTTAGGCACGATGGACAATTTATCCAGTCATGATCAAATTCTAGACATAATTTAGGGGTAAAATTTAATAGGTATAGTCACGATCTTTAGATTTACGATCGCAAAAATCAAAGTCGTCTGGTCATGCCAGGTCATCTAGGCATGATTAAACATGAAAATTTGGTATAATCAATGACAGTATGAAACCTAATCATGGTTAGGACAGAACTTTGTAATTACCAAGAATTAATCGAAGTTTTACGAACCAGTGATATTGGCATCGAAAGCTAATCATGATCAAAATTAAAATTTCGACACGATCAAGGACAGGGTCAATCAATTTCTTGATAAAAAATGGGATTTAGGTACGATGAAGAACAAAATCGAAGTTTTAAGTACGAACAACAAAATGATGGAAATCCAAGTCACGATTGAAATTTAAATCACTTGAGTACGGTCAAGAATCATGAACCTTGGCACGATAGAGAAGATGACCAAAAATTGATTTGTCACGATCAAAGTGAATCACAATTTAGCGATATTGAAATTTAAGGAATGGTTCAGGGATAGGAAAATCAATCTCTTTTACTAGGATAGGAAAAATCAAAGATACGATTGCAAAAGGAAGTCAAATCATCTTACTCTACTTCGACTACTACCAAGTTTATCCGCTCATCATTTCCAAATTATACCTTTGTCGTACAAGCCCAAACATGATCTTCACTCATGGAAGTCAAACCTGTAAAACCCCTAATTTTTTCTAAATATTTTTTAAAAAAAGAAGAGACTTAAAAATTTATTTTTATGCAATTTATATTTTTTATTAGAAGTGACGTTAGCCATTGTTGAGTTTTGGAGCGCTAGACGACCATGACTTTTAGCACGAAAGTTGTAGCAGTACGCCTTGACTAGTGTACTAGCCATGCTAGGGGAAGCCTTGCCATGGGGATGACCAAACTAGGAAAACCAGGCCAAGTTGTGCGTTAACTCATTTAAATTATTTTAATTAAATATTATTTTTTTATATTGATTTTTGGATGACCCGGTTTGTCCAATTCAGCCCGAACAGGGCCCGAACCAAATTTAAGTCCACGTGGGCATGTGGTGCGACCAAGGTGGCCATGTAGGCATATTTTATGTACGTAGAAATATTTCCTAAATTATTTTAGAATTTTATGTACAATTTCTAATTATTTAGTTATATGTACAATTATTGGTATTTTATTATTAGATAATATGTTACAAGATTTTAGATTTTCTGGACCCGGATAAGTGTATGCGGTATTGGTTCACCCATTGGGACAAGTTTATTATTTTATTATTATTATAGTTATTTTGTAAAAATTTAATAAACATGTTTCCCTATTTAAATATTATTGTTTTGAGTTAATTTATTAAGGATTAAATTTATATATATATGTAGATATATTTAAATATATTAAATATTTGGATATGTGACATCTAAATTAATATTTGGATTTAAATAGATTTTAATAGATTTTTATGGATATATGCATATATACTTATAGACATGTATAAGTATTTAAGAGTTTAGATAAGAAAAGAATTCGAAAAAAAATACATATAGTGGTCGGCCCCACAAAGGGGGAACCGACCACTACTTATTTGGAGGCAGCAATAGCAGCTTGCTTGCCAAGCTTGGCCGCCCATTAAAGCACTTAGTAGCAGTAGCTAACATATAGTGGCCGACCTAATATATATGCCTTTAGATATATATACATGCTTTATATACATATGTCCCAACAACAAACAACCTACATGCCAAGAGCAGCCGCAAACCATAAGCTTTGTGCGCCCCCTTTTCTTTTTCGTAGCAAGCTACTGTGCTTTGGCCGAAACCCATTTATTTGCCGAACCCTATATATTATGTATATACATATACTTATGTATATATATGAACCAAACCCTAATCCTTAATTATTTCTCCTCCTCCACTCTCCTTCCTTCCTTCCTCCTCTCATCTCTGTCCCCGTACCTCTTCTCGGTGTGCGTTCCAGTCTCGCCGGAGCGACAGCATCTCCGCCTCCCGGTCGTCACGACGATGACAACAACAACAACAGATTCCCACTTTAAGGTGACCCACTTCCCCGATTGATTTCTCCTTCAATTCTAATCTGATTGTAGATCCGTAAATTCGTGTAGATAGCCCACATGACCCTCTTTCATCACCTCCAAATAGATTTATTTATTCTGCAATAAATTTCATGTTTAATTAAATTAAAATTTCCAAAAATTTAGTTTGTATAAACCTTAAAAACCTCGTACGAGGTACGTCCCGACAAACCGGGCGACCCCGTCGCAAACCGAGAGTACCGAAAGGTCCGTATCGAATTTGTGGACGTGCGAGAATTGACGGGATTCAAATTGGTTGCGTGTGCGCAACGAATTTGGTCCGTATCCGTCGAATTTTTACGTATCGGACTTTTCAGAATTTCTTAATTACTTTGTGCACACTCATCAAATCACGACGAAACTTGTGCCATTGGACTCGAAATATTTTTCTGGTCCTGTATGCCAAGTTTGGTCCGATTCTGAGACCGTTGATCGGGACGCTATTTTGGTGGGCCTACAATCCAACTCAACGGACGATTTTGTGCACAGCCCACCGGAATCCAAAATTGGATATACCGTTGGGTTTGTCTCATCAAAATAAATCTGTAGACATATAGTTTGACAACTTTAGAGACCGTAGATATTGGCACGCATTTCGGTGCAAAGCGGGTCCAACGACGGACATCGTTTTGACCTGAAATTACAATTTTGCCCCTGTTCCAGAATTGGACTTTTGGACAGGCGTTTCCTAGGTATATCTTCTACACCGAGTGCATTTTTGATGTTTGTTTCAGCGTCCGAAGTTGTTTGGAGATTGTGACGTTTCTTGGCTGACATTGTGATTTCTTGGACTTGCCATTTTGTACCACTAGCAAAATACCTTGCCATTATACTGTTTATATTCAGTCTGTATTTTATTTTATATCACTGTTCATTTATTTCCAGATTTTACAGTTCTTGATTTATTGTCTGCTCAGTGATATTAGATATACTTTGTTATTATCCTTTGGTTGCATATGGACTTAGAGTTAAGAGACTACCGTTTGTAGTGTATTGCATATATACCTTGACACAGTTGTACCACGAGGATGTGTGAGATGAGTAGCATATAGAGGTCCTTGTGTGTTGGCTGATCCCCAGTGCGCATGTGTTAGGTTTAACTGTCAATAGTTGTATATTAGAAGACTTGACGGTTAGTAGTGTTACATGGTCGTGGATGCGACATTATAGGTACATTGGGTAGGGAGAACATTTCCTTGTCGTATGGGCTTCTATTGCACTTCCCTTATAACCCGGAAGCTCCGCTGGAGATACGAATATGTGCCTCTCAGGTTGGCCACAGTCTTTTTTCAACGTCATGCTCTCGGTCACTGGTGCCCAAGTGGGGACTATACCAGATCCCATTACAGCCAGGGCTCATGTGACGAAAGGTTTGTTCTCAACTGCATGTTCACTTTAGTATGGTTAGAGTACCTTATTGTTGTCTTGTCACTTACTTTGTTGGTGGCATATTTATATTCAGTATTCATATGGCATGTTATTGTATCTTGTTACGTCCCTCTGAGGACCTGGTTATCTCTCCAGGTGTGTGCTTCCGAGATTTTATAGGTGTTCTAGCCAAGGCCGTAGTCTTCTCCATTCTTTCGAAGACGATTACGTTTGGTTCGTCTCGTTATTTTATCGATCACTTCTTGTACATTTTATTTAAGATAGTTGGTAGTAGACTTTGTCTCCGCCCAACGATTGTATACATGACAAATTCAAAGTTGCTTTTATATCATTTATTTATCTAGTGGATGAGATTTAGTTATTCTAGTTCTACTGCATTTTACAGCTTATGTATTCATACGAGATTTCCATATATTGGAGTATACTTCGTATATATGCAACTGGCATGGATACGTACCTAGTCCTAAGTATTTTGGGACTGGGGCGTTATATGTTTTTGTGGTGGCCCATGCAGGTCGAGTTTGTCACTTCGGTTACGTAATTGTACCCGATATGAGCCTGCAATATAGGACTAGAATCTAGGAATCTCATCCATACAGCTTGACCTCTTCCCTTGGCTTCAAATTCCGAACTCTCGATCGACCTCCTTGAATTGCATCTTGCTTGATTGCTTTCTACCATTGATTCTTATTTTCGTATTTAGTGTCAACTAGGAAGATGACTACACCAGTATATGCTCATAGGTCAAGCACATGGCTAGAATGATTATATTGACAATTGGAATACATTCAAGACTCTAATGGAGTTAAAAAGGCTTTTAGTTTGATTTAATGATTAGTAATTGGTAAAGTGGGATATTACCACGGAAAGTTTTAACCTTGAGATTTCTAAATAGTAAACACCAGAGGATTTATAGAATTTCATACTTGGTTTAAGAAATTGATTGGCCTTTTGAGATTCGATATTCGTGATTTATTGAGTTATAATTATACATCTTTGCACAAGTATAAAATTGATTTGCTTTTCGAGTTGTGATATTATGAGTTTTGGGTGATAGATATACATCTTTGAACAAATATAAAGTTTATGTGATTTTCGAGTTTTGATGTTTATGATTTATTGTATTATAGTTATACACCCTTTAACAGTTATAAATTTGGTTTGAAAATAATCTTAGCTTTTAAAAATGGCCATAGGAATTATTTAAATTTGAGTTGTACAACTTGCGATTTTTGTGTTTAGTAAATTTTGAATTTTAAGTGGAGATAATGACAGTGAATTTTGGTTTAAAATATTTGAAAGTTATGAAAACGATTTTTGAGAAATTTTTATTTTAAATGGTGTCCTATGATTGAGGATTTACAAATCTATTTAGATTTTTGGTAAAAAAATTTGAATGATAAGATTATTTAAAAATTTAGTTTAATGAGGGATTGCTAATATTAAAATTTTTGGGAGAATTTCGAATTGATGTGATAAAAGGTTATTTTTGATTGATTAAAATAAGTTACCATTTAAAGGTTGTGATTTTGTTGGAATAACTTAGCATGATTAGAAGTTAAAATTGATGAGAGCATTGAGCTTAATTTTTGAGGTTGCTTTTAATATACTAAGAGTTTTATTATAAGTTATTGGAAAATTTTAGAGTGTTAAATTTTTGATTGATTGTAAAATTTTTATGGATTCGTAAATTATGAATTCTTGAGTTAAATAGTTGAATTTAAACGTTAACTTTGGAAAAGGTTAGTAGTAACGTGATAAAAATTTTGCTTCGAGATTTATGAAAGTGATTTAAATTTTTTTATGATGAATTTGAATAGCTTGGAGTGAATACAAATTTTGGTGGTTTATTTTTGAAAGTTTAATTTTGAAACTTTTGGAGGAAGTTTGAGTTAAAAATTTTAAAGGTAGGCCATCAAGATAGCTCTAATAAGATAGATGTACTCCACACTAATTGCCATGTTACTCATGACCATGATAGTAGTATATACACAAGTGTTGTTAGTCATCTACCCAGCTATGTGACTGTATTTCCACCTCGACTTACTCGACCTTCCTTCAATTCTAGATCTTTTAATTGCGACCTTCTAACCCATTTGCAATTTAAATAATGAGTTAATGGTTCCTTAACAGTATTCATCTAGGAGACTATCTTCTCTCCGGAATTGTGTTCCTAAATTATTTTTACTGGATTCTTTAATTAATTTTATTTTATGCTTTAACTTGATCTTCTTTATTTTGTGCATTAATTATCATCTCATGAACTCCCACTTTCTATTTAGATCTTTTGGCGTCCCTTACAGCGACTTAGATATCTGGAGCACAATACTAGACTTTTCCTTCCAACAAATTTCATGTGTAAGACCTAGACAAGTCCACCTTCATGTAGATATATCATGTCTCACTAAAACACGTCTCCTTGTACACTATTTCATGATATGACCTTTTAATCAAAATGGCTAAACTATAACCTTTACCATGATACCGATATATTTTTGACCACGGATAGGAATTCCATCTCGACTCAATTCTTTCGACCGATATTTGATTTTATTCTACTTAATTCCGTAAATGCTTAAATTTGTGCTTTATCTTGATTGCTTGACCCATTGTCCCATCACACTACTAGCTTAACTCTTGTAAGTTGGGTAGAATACCTCACCACCCAACAAACCTTTTTCCTTGTGAACCACATTGGTAAGTTCACTTAGACTCTAAATTCAGAGGACCCTACCTTATCTAGTCTACCAAGCCATAAATGAAGAAACACTAGGACAACTGTATAGGCCCACACTTCGGGCGAGCCTTGATTTTAAAAGATCTTGGACTATTTAAAATTCCTTCACCAGTACCCCCTTGCTCGTATTTTGACTATCCCATGCTGCTAATGTAGCTTCAGTTTTGCAAGCTTATTTCGTTATCAAGCTTGATCATGACATATTTTATTGGGTGCACCCATTAACATATTGTCTAATCAGAACCGGTGCATGATGGTCTGATCAACCTATTGCACTTTGGTTCGCTTTTCTTGTATTATTCTACGTGGATGAGGACATAGTTAAACTTGCCTTAGAGTCTCATCCACGACAGCCTTGGCAATTCCCTTTTGAATTTTTTTGTCACCTATGAACCACGTATTTCGTACTCGATAGCATCGTCTTTGAACTCCTTACAGTTTTGTCATTCACTTATATTAGAAAGACCAGACACTGTACATGATAGATAGATGTAAGATATCACCTTTAATTTTCCTATCAGTTATTTCAACACGAATTTAGATGGCCACCGACCAACTCATGTAGCTATATGCTCACCTTAAACTCCACTTCTCCCCAATCCTAGAAATTTTTATTATGCCCTTCTAATCCCACTTGAACGCACGAGAGTGATTCTAATCATCACCAAATCAAATCCTCGACCAAGACGATTAGTATCTAGTTCTTTCTTAAGGAATCACATTTTCTAACTGTCTAATTTATTCTCTTTGGTCTACTTAATTTCTTGTTGTTCTCTAAAATTGGATATTCGAAATTTTGTTACCTCCACTAGCGATCATTATTCAATTCCATACCCATGATATATTTTTTGTATATATCGACTCCATAATTTTCTATTGCACGGTGGTGTTGAACGACGTTTTATCGCCTCCTCAAATTTTAATTGCATGTTGGTATTGAAGAACTCTTCCTATCCCTCATCCCTATCTATCCTATAAATCCTAAATTTCGAGGACGAAATTCTTCTAAGTTGGGTAGGATGTAAAACCCCTAATTTTTTCTAAATATTTTTTTTAAAAAAAAAAGAGACTTAAAAATTTATTTTTATGCAATTTATATTTTTTATTAGAAGTGACGTTAGCCATTATTGAGTTTTGGAGCGCTAGACGACCATGACTTTTAGCACGAAAGTTGTAGCAGTACGTCTTGACTAGTGTACTAGCCATGCTAGGGGAAGGTTTGCCATGGGGATGACCAAACTAGGAAAACCAGGCCAAGTTGTGCGTTAACTCATTTAAATTATTTTAATTAAATATTATTTTTTATATTGATTTTTGGATGACCCGGTTTGTCCAATTCAGCCCGAACAGGGCCCAAACCAAATTTAAGTCCATGTGGGCATGTGGTGCGACCAAGATGGCCATGTAGGCATATTTTATGTACGTAGAAATATTTCCTAAATTATTTTAGAATTTTATGCACAATTTCTAATTATTTAGTTATATGTACAATTATTGGTATTTTTATTATTAGATAATATGTTACAAGATTTTAGATTTTCTGGACCCAGATAAGAGTGTGCGGTATTGGTTCACCCATTGGGACAAGTTTATTATTTTATTATTATTATAGTTATTTTGTAAAAATTTAATAAACATGTTTCCCTATTTAAATATTATTGTTTTGAGTTAATTTATTAAGGATTAAATTTATATATATATGTAGATATAGTTAAATATATTAAATATTTGGATATGTGACATCTAAATTAATATTTGGATTTAAATAGATTTAAATAGATTTTTATGGATATATGCATATATACTTATAGACATGTATAAGTATTTAAGAGTTTAGATAAGAAAAGAATTTGAAAAAAAAAATACATATAGTGGTCGGCCCCACAAAGGGGGAACCGACCACTACTTATTTGGAGGCAGCAATAGCAGCTTGCTTGCCAAGCTTGGCCGCCCATTAAAGCACTTAGTAGCAGTAGCTAACATATAGTGGCCGACCTAACATATATGCCTTTAGATATATATACATGATTTATATACATATGTCCCAACAACAAACAACCTACATGCCAAGAGCAGCCGCAAACCATAAGCTTTGTGCGCCTCCTTTTCTTTTTCGTAGCAAGCTACTGTGCTTTGGCCGAAACCCATTTATTTGCCGAACCCTATATATTATGTATATACATATACTTATGTATATATATGAACCAAACCCTAATCCTTAATTATTTTTCCTCCTCCACTCTCCTTCCTTCCTTCCTCCTCTCATCTCTGTCCCCGTACCTCTTCTCGGCGTGCGTGCCAGCCTCGCCGGAGCGACAGCATCTCCGTCTCCCGGTCGTCACGACGACGACAACAACAACAACAGATTCCCACTTTAAGGTAACCCACTTTCCAGATTGATTTCTCCTTCAATTCTAATCCGATTGTAGATCCGTAAATTCGTGTAGATAGCCCACATGACCCTCTTTCATCACCTCTAAATAGATTTATTTATTCCGCAATAAATTTCATGTTTAATTAAATTAAAATTTCTAAAAAAATAGTTTTTATAAACCTTAAAAATCCCATACGAGGTACGTCCCGACAAACCGGGCGACCCCGTCGCAAACCAAGAGTACCGAAAGGTCCGTATCGAATTTGTGGATGTGCGAGAATTGACAGAATTCAAATTGGTTGCGTGTGCGCAACGTATTTGGTCCGTATCCGTCGAATTTTTACGTATCGGGCTTTTCGAAATTTCTTAATTACTTTGTGCACACTCATCAAATCGCGACGAAACTTGTGTCATTGGACTCGAAATATTTTTTTGGTCCTGTATGCCAAGTTTGGTCCGATTCTGAGACCGTTGATTGGGACGCTATTTTGGCGGGCCCACAATTCCACTTAACGGGCGATTTTGTGCATAGCCCACCGGAATCCAAAATTGGACATACCGTTGGGTTCGCCTCATCAAAACAAATTTGTAGACATGTAGTTTGACGACTTTAGAGACCGTAGATATTGGCACGCATTTCGGTGCAAAGCGGATCCAACGGCGGATATCGTTTTGACCTGAAATTACGATTTTGCCCCTGTTCCAGAATTGGACTTTTGGACAGGCGTTTCCTAGGTATATCTTTTACACCGAGTGCGTTTTTTATGTTTGTTTCAGCGTCCGGAGTTGTTTGGAGATTGTGACATTTTTGGCTGACATTGTGATTTCTTGGACTTGCCATTTTGCACCACCAGGCAAGATACCTTGCCATTATACTGTTTATATTCAGTCTACATTTTATTATATATCACTGTTCATTTATTTCCAGTTTTTACAGTTCTTGATTTATTGTCTGCTCAGCGATATTAGATATACTTTGTTATTATCCTTTGGTTGCATATGGACTTAGAGTTAAGAGACTACCATTTGTAGTGTATTGCATATATACCTTGACACAGTTGTACCACGAGGATGTGTGAGATGAGTAGCATTTAGAGGTCCTTGTGTGTTGGCTGATCCCCAGTGCGCATGCGTTAGGTCTAACTGTCAATAGTTGTATATTAGAAGACTTGACGGTTAGTAGTGTTACATGGTCGTGGATGCGACATTATAGGTACATTGGGTGGGGAGAACATTTCCTTGTCGTATGGGCTTCTATTGTACTTCCTTTATAACCCGGAAGCTCCGCTGGAGATACGGGTATGAGCCTCTCAGGTTGGCCACTGTCGTTTTTTAACGTCATGCTCTCGGTCACTGGTACCCAAGTGAGGACTATACCAGATTCCATTACAGCCATGGCTCATGCGACGAAAGGTTTGTTCTCAACTGCATGTTCACTTTAGTATGGTTAGAATACCTTATTGTTGTCATGTCACTTACTTTGTTGGTGGCATATTTATATTCAGTATTCATATGGCATGTTATTGTATCTTGTTACGTCCCTCTGAGGACCTGGTTATCTCTCCAGGTGTGTGCTTCTGTGATTTTACAGGTGTTCTAGCCAAGGCCGTAGTCTTCTCCATTCTTTCGAAGACGATTACGCTTGGTTCGTCTCGTTATTTTATCGATCACTTCTTGTACATTTTATTTGAGATAGTTGGTAGTAGACTTTGTCTCCGCCCAACGATTGTATACATGACAAATTCAAAGTTGCTTTTATATCATTTATTTATCTAGTGGATGAGATTTAGTTATTCTGGTTCTACTGTATTTTACAGCTTATGTATTCATACGAGGTTTCCATATATTGGAGTATACTTCGTATGTATGCAGCTGGCATGGATACGTACCTAGTCCTAAGTATTTTGGGACTGGGGCGTTACAAAACCTTTATATGGCTACTATCCTAAATCATAACCTTCAGTCATGAAGGTTAAACTGTTCAATAAATATTATAGGCTTGACCTTTATTCCAAACGTAGTACCCATGAAGCATACCCTTTGTTAGAACACATTTTTTTTTGACTTTGTACTCCACTATCAACTTAATCATCTTGAAATCAAAATTCTTCCACCTTGTCCTAAATTGGATCTGAAATCTCTAAATCAGGTTTATAAAATATCCTTGAACATTCGTTCAAGTTATACCCCTCATACTACTCAAAGTGTGATACCATTACTACCATATAAAGATAATCAACCTTCACATTTCCTCCAATCTATACCTTCAAATATTATCCTTCTTAAATTTTTAAAAAAATTCCACAAAAAAACTCTAAATTTTCCTATAACTTAAAATTTTTGTGTTCTCTCAGTTCTCGATCATTCTTCTACCAATCTTTGTTCAATTCTATGTCATCACTGCATGTAGTCATAAGCTTCCATCCGTGTGTTCGAATTCCTAATATTAGTATCTTGTTTTAATTCGAATAAAAAATACCTCAAGAATCAGTAACTTAACAATATCCAAGTTTCCAAAAACAAATCGACCTCAAATATCCTCGTCAGTTCTAAAATACATCTATGAAATATTACTGTTCTAACCATTAATATATATTCTACTGCCCTTCTTACTCGAAATCCTCCTATCTTCCTTCCAAATAATTCATACATAAAATAATTCTCTAGTGTAATCATTTCTAAACTGATACTACCGGTCTCTTCTTGTTTCTAATCTTTGTCATATCTTTCTTCCACTAATTCTATCTCAATGTCCAACTCTTTATAGTCCTACCAAGATCACCCCTTGATGAAAATTACATTCCATCTAAGCTAGATGATTACGATACTTCCTTGGCCTTTCACAAGTAAAGAGATACGAGAATTCAAAGATTTCAAAGTCTGGCTAACAGATTTAGATATAAGATAGTTTGATGTATGTAAGTAGGACAGAGTAAATTAAGACGAAGAAATAATGATAGGTATTGTTCTTGCTCATCTAGTCATAATGAAGTGAACCAATTTAAGATATGATCTGATAACCAAACACATCTTCCTGAAATCATGTTGCTAGAATTTTTGCCACACTAGTACGCATAGTTGCAATAAACGATAGAGTCCATAACTAAGGTATATACCCTATAATTATGTTATCTAGAATTCTCACCACACCAACCGATATGGCTGCAAAAAACTCTAAAATCCATAACTAAGATATGTATACCCCAATCAGGGTCTATGTTTTTGTCACACCAGCTAGTATGGCTGCGATAAATTTTTAGACTCCATAACTAAAGCAAATATTTATCTTTCACACTGTCCTTATCAAATATGTCATCAGAATATACCTTAATTTAGTCCATATAATTCATCTCATATCAAATCAAAGTTAACAACGAACACTAAGTTTCAATCAACGAACAAGGAAGAGTAGACGAAAACAAGCAAAAACAGATTTCAAGATTGGGTTTAAAGATTCTTAGGAGCCGTTCCAAAGGTACTATCTTGGTCAAAATTCAAAATTCCTAGAGTATAGCCTAAAATAATCCTCGAACTTCATATATAAGGTTAGCTAATCATGTTCTCTTCTCAACCTAAATGTTATATAAGTTCAACTTCTACTTTCTAATTCCCTCTGGGGTCTATAAAAATCATCATAATACAAGAATAGGGTTCGATAACGGACATATATTCAAAATCAGGACGAGCAAAAGCAAGTGGGAATAGACTCAAAAGAGTTTTGAAGTAAGATTCTCAAGGGTCATGCTTGAAATATATCAAGAGTTCCTAATATGTGATTGATTACCAAATCTTCTAAAATATTCTATAATACAATCGTAATCCTAGGGCAGGCTCGCAGTAGTACGGCTAAGCTTAAGTACTACTACGACTTTGCATTAGTAGCAAAGACTGACCTACATAGGCCACTATAGTGGTGCATAGGAATTTTGGCCTCTTGATGCGCCTGAAATACCATGCTTCTACAAGACCCCCTTCAAAGTTTTCAAAACTTTAGACAAGTTTTAGAAGACTTTGAACAAGAAACATGGGTAGTAGAAACTTTAGACGCATGTTCTGCTTGGGTGCATGGCTGTTTTGGCGCATGCTGTTGATTTGATGAGAAGATAATGCTTCAGGTTCTGAGTCAGATTAATGATAATCTTTTCGATGATTTGAAGCCGTCCCTTTACAAAGCTTGCAGCGTCGGCTGCTGATGTCACGTGTTTATCGGGTCACGCGCATCCCAAGCCTATAAATAGGCGTATGATAGGAGAGATAGCTTTATACTCTCTCCTTCTTCAAGCCTTAGTTTTTCTTAAAGCTTTTCTTCTTCTTCGAAACCCTAGTTTTTGCTATGGCCCCCGAAGCTCCCCGTGGTGCTGCCAGCAAGGGCAAAGGAAAGGATAAGAAGCCCATCAAATTTGACACTGACGAGCCCCAAGTTGTCGATACGACGCACCCCGATATGCATAAGGAAGTCATTGGTAGGTGGCCGCTGTTATAATTTTTTTAGCGCAGTCACTTGTACACGGTTAAGTACATGAATGGGCGACCATCTTGGAACATGCGCCAACCACTCTGCTGAAGTGCATGGCTATGGCTCGATGAGCCACACCTTGGAGAGGCGCCTAAGCTTTACTTTGCTGACATACATGGACTTCGGTCCTGGAGATGCGTCGAAGCTTCCTCTTGTTAACACACATAGACTTTGATCTTGGAGATGCGTCGAAGCTTTCACATTACCAACGTGCATGGACTTCGGTACTAGAGATGCGTCGAGGTATAACTCAGCCAACGCACATGGACTTCTGTCTGGTTGATGCGCCGAGGCTTTGGCCTTCACTGATGCGCATAATTTTAGGTGTGCCGACGCCAGGCTGTGCATGACTTTTTATCTCTTATCAAAAAGACCATGTTTTTTGATAATTTTTTTGCCTTTTGTCTTTTTGCAGTGTCTATGACTTTGCCAAGGTTGAACGAGATTTTGTTCGACTACTCTCTCTGCCAAATGGGTCTGGACTTTAATGATGAAGTAGTCAATCCGGCCAAGGTCGTGATTATCTTAGACCAGCCGCTAGAAAGGATGTCGCTGATAAAGGACTAGGCCCTTTTTTTTCTCCAGGCTATGATGGAGAGTGGCCTAATACGTGCTGCCGAGAGTACCACCGAATCTTATCTGATGCCACAATTTCAGTTTGGGGATAGATTGGCGTCTTATGAAGTAAAGCACTTGAAGATAAAAAAAGACTGGTTCTTTAAGACGAAGGGTCTTCGTATGTATGTGCCGAAGATCGAGCGTTAGCTGCTGCTAACAGCCTTTACTTTCTTATCCTTGAAGAGGAGAATGGAATGGGAGCTTACCCCATCCCAGAGAGGAGCAGTTTCGGGGTCTTTCAAGATCGACTCTATTTCTGACCAAAAGGACTTGTTTACCTTCATGCGAGGTAGACCGTCTTACGCTTTGGCATCCCGGGAGCATATACAACAATGTTCCCCCCAAAACTTTGCATTCAGTACTTTAACTTTTGCCAATTATATGTTGGCGGCCAAGGTTACGTACCCGAAGGAGGAATTTTGGGCTGAAGGTTTGTGTCATCACGTGCCAAAGTGGGACGATCTGACACTTTAGATCCTGACAAAGTACAAGGATGACCTCGAGGAGAGTGGTTTGGATTCTGCCAAACGGGCTACCTAGTCTAGTGTGGAGCTAAACCAGCCTATGTTTGTGGCCCTTTTGGAGATGTATAATTCTCATACCAGGATATTTATACGCCCATAGGGGAATTGGATTTAGCGTACCATAAGATATTCGAAGTCTCGAAGCTCCCTTGGGGGACTGAGTCGTACGAAGAGTATTTTCCCATGAATGAGGAGCTCTCCACTTTGGAAGAAAAGAACTCACAGATGATGATGGTCTTCAAGGAATTGTTGTGCCACCATTATATGAATCAGCGAAAGGATAAGACTAGGGCATCCCCCTACATGACTGTTTAGAGGGATTATATCCTTACTCAAGATAAAAGCAACCCGAAGAAGGTTTGCTTTACTAATCCTCAGGGTTCCACGAGTGATGAAATCGTCACCCAAATAAAGAAACTAGGCGAGAGGAATCCGCGAGAGGATGAATACCAGACGCCAGCTGATAACATCTGTAGTTGTTTCTGGCATTGCACATACATGATATCCCCGAAGGCTGTGCTAGCTGCCTATCTAATAATATGGCTTCGGGACTATATGCTCCCTGGTGGTTTAGGCTTCGTGAAGAGGGTGACCAGAAAACTTATTTTGCCTACTGTAAAGCTGGTATTCTACCGTCGTTTGGCCTTGCTCTCCGCGATGGTGTGCAACCTGCAGCGGGGTCTACGAGGATTTGCAGTAGAGGTCCTAGCCATAAAAGAAAGAAGTAGGAATTTTCTGTTGGCACATTCCATGGTCACACCCGATTTTAATAATCGACATGAACTTAAGTCAATACACAAAATATACGAACTATTGCTACTCATTTCACGACTTATGAAATCAATATAAACAAGCATACTACTGTATCATCAAGCACGTAAATTATCAGTATGAAGCTTACCTTCATTGGAATCCAGTCCGAGTCATTTTACAATTTATTATGTATTTTATCTTTATTGAGTCTAGGATATAAATTGTAAGATCGACTAGGTAATACTGGCTTAGGTTAATCTTAGCTCACTTTTCTATAAAGCCTACCTATTCACACTCCATCCACCAAAAAGTTTAAATCTATTTTTGCAACAGAATTTGACAAATGTTCAATATTTTCCTAGACAGAACTCAAACCGAGTTCGGCCAGAATTCGGTCCGAACTCTGCCCGAGTTCGGTCTGTTTAAATTCAAATATTTGTTGCCTCCAAATCTGCATGCAACGTTCAGATGCGAAATCTTTGCATCAGAACTCTGTCCGAGTTCGGTTATAGAAAACACCTGTAAATAGATGAGAGTTTTTTATTTCAATTCATTCATTCATTCTTCATCTTCTCTTCTCTATTCAATAAGTGTTTTCACCCGGTCAAAAGTTTTCATATCACACCTACACTCCTCTTAGCCAAAAGCCAGTAATATCTATTTCGATCTAGAGTCTTTTGGTTCTCAAGAGTTGTAAAGAGGTTGTTCAGAGTACAGAAATTATCTCTGTTGCGGAGCCGGTCGTGCGCTCGTCACCAAGCACGGTGTTGTGAAGTTGGTCGTACACTTGTCACCAAGCACGGTGTTGTAAGAGACTGCAAGCTCTCAATTAGCTTGTGCCTTAGTAGATTAACATCGAGCAAGAGTACTCGAGACTGGATTAGTCCTCTCAGAGGGATACCAGTATACATCGCTGTTGTGGACACACACAAAAAAGAAGAAAAAAATGATGTCTTTTTTTTATTGGCACAAGACACCACAAATCGAGTACGCCTGAGAGATCCTGCGCTGAGGATCCCCGAGTACAAAAAGAGAAATTCTGGAGAATGAGACGATAGAGATCGAGCGGCAGTTGCTCCTGTACTACGTTGACACTCTGATTACAAAAGTGGGAGAAAACCTAAGAAAATTGCTAACTCTCGGCTCACTGACAAGAAGTACAGCAAATTGGCTCTTGAAAATGCTCTCCGTTCTGTCTATTGAAGAGGGAAAAAGCCCCCCTTTTATAGCCGTTCTTGGGCTGGAAAGATGTTATCTGCCCTCATGAAGAGACACGCTGGTTCTTACATGGGCGCATAGTCCTGCTTTAGGCACATAACTTGTAGGCGCATACAGGCTACGAGATCGTGGGTTGGTCGTAGTGTTGACGTGGCCGCATGCTTCGGTGCACGACTGCTCGTGGAGACTGACGTGGCCATACGCTTCGGTGCACGTTTTGATCGTGGGTTTGACTGAGTGAGGCTTGGGCGCATAACTATGTCTCAGGCTATGCGCCCTCCTTTCGGGGGAGCTAGTCTTGGGCGCTTGGAGCTACACTTGGACTGGGCGCATGGAGCTTCATTTAGTGGGCGCATAGGGTCGTACTGGCTGGGCGCATGGGACTGCTTTGACTTGGACGCATAGAGCTATGTTTGCTAAAAAAATTTCATGCTTCTACAGGACCCCCATCAAAGTTTTTGATACTTGGGCAAGTTCGAAATACTTTGAAAGAAGCATGGATCGTCTTCTTACGAGGCAATGGGCGCATAGCACGACTCTTCCCCTGGGCGCATAGTATTTTGGCCAGCCTGTCAGGGAGATACGACTGTTGAGATTTGCCTCAAAATCTGAACTGACAGATTCATCGGAACAGAATTTAAAGTGGTCCATCCTTTATACGCCGTCCACGTCAGCAAGAGACAGTCGCATAGTATGCCGAGAGCTGGTCCTTCACGTGGGCGCATAAGCTGCAGCGGACGCATACACCATAGTGGGCGCACAGGAAGTGGGCGCATAGGAAGTGGCCCGTGCCTATAAATAGACCCTGGAGGAGAGAGAAAGTTCATTATTCTTTTTCTCTTTGAAATTTTTAGAAAACTCTTCGTCTTCTTCCTTTGAGAATCATGTCTCCCAATGCCGCCAAGAGATCTGCGAATGGCAAGGGGACTGCGTCGAGTAGCTCTTCTCCTGCGGTAGAGTCCTCAGCAGTCCAGGACCTAATTTTGGGTGAGGGCGTGCTTCAAAAGACGAAGTCTCGAGCATTAATTTGTGACGCTCGGACTTCTCTTCTGTCGAGGCGCTTGCGCCTAAGGCAACATACTTTTGTGAGTATTACTATGCGCACACAGAAGTCATACGCCAACACTAAGGTGTGCTATGGGTCCATGTATTGCCATGTTATGTGCCCTTTAAGCTGAGGCTCGTTTATGCACCCACTAGCTGTCCGTGGGTTATGCGTCTACAAGTCTTGTTTTGGGTGCATATCCTTTGGGCGCATGGCCATTTGGGCGCATAAAAATCCTTCAGAACTTTAGTTTTTCCTGTAATTTTTCTAAGTCTGACTGTCTTTCTGCCCGTAGCTCTTGCAGCATCCATGCCGAAGGCTGAGACTGTGGTGAAGGAGGAGATGCTGCCTCTTTTCATAAAATAAGAGTCGCCATTTGTTAAGAAGAAGGTGGTGCCAAAAATTGAGGAAGGAGAAGAGCCGACGCCCGTCGGGGAAGGAATTACTTCCAAGAGTGAAGCTGCTGTAAAGGAGGAGCACCATCCTGAGAGTAGTAGGACTGGGGGCTCTAACTTTCCTGCTCCAGCTGATGGCTTTGATGAAATGGATCCCTCATATGCGAAATGGTTAAAGGAATTGTATATGCCTCGCCACAGCTAGGAGCCGCGGGTTCCCATAAATATCCGTATTTGGTATTTCTGTCTGTTTTTAGCTTTATGTTTTACTTCTTCCGGGCATCGGATGTAACCCTCTACTTTTTGCCTGAGCGAAAGAGATGAAGAACTTTTTGTTTTACTCATGAGATGTCGTCCTGTGAATGTAACTGATTTTGAATAAACAGAATACATTTGCTCCACTCTTTGCTTGTGATATCTGTGGTGCTTATATTTAGAGAGCCAAATACCGCATTTGTGTAAAAGGTATCTCGCTGGGGGACCACCCTCTCTCCTTCTCTTTTTTTTGGCCGTCACAGCTCCTGTACCCTTTTTCCGTCTTTCGATAGACGTTTAAGTACTGAATAAAGAATCTTTTCAGAAGTGAATATGATTTTGTGAAATATCGATGCTAGAGGTAATGTGGACGTAGCAAGGACATTTCTGATAGGTATTCCGGTGGGAAAATTTTATGTGGACCTATTATCCATTTTATATTCGAATGATTCGAATATAGATAATAAGTTGAATGAAGCTGCTAGTAGAGGTAATATGGACGTAATAGCAGAGGATGTTCCATATCTGACCAGAGGTAATATGGACGTGAAAAGATATATAGCATTAGGGAGGAGTGGATAGTTCAGAGGTAGTGTGGACATGACTATCTTTGATGAATGCTTTGCTCAGAGGTTATGTGGACGTGGCAAAACATCTGATCATTCCACTGGAGAAATAATTATCGAAAAACAATTCAGAGGTAATAGGGACATGATTTATTTTCGTCAAACCGAGTTTGGACGGAGTCAAAAAACAGAAATGATTCCACTGGAGAAATATTTAGAGGACCTATTATCCAGGGCGTATTCAAGACTCTTGAAATACGGATAATAGTTAGATAGTTTTTTTTTTGAACCACATAAACATCACACTCTACATTTACATGACTGATCAAATGTGAATATTATGTAAAAGATGTTATACATAGTATTTCTTCAGGAACTTGTCATTGATAGGCATCATGAGCAAGTCACCGTCAGGCTTGGTCAGCCGGTATGCACCGTTAGAATACACCGATTCTATGACGAAGGGACCTTCCCATTTAGGCTAGAATTTCCTTTTTGTTTTGTGTGTCATAACCATCGATCTTCTTACTGCTAGGACCAGATCGTCGACTTGGAAGATCCTTTCCTTCACCTTTTTGTTGAAAGCTCTAGAAAGGCGTGCTTGGTATAGCTCAATACGCTGTTGAGCTAATAGGCATTTTTCGTCTAGCGCTTCGAGCTCTTGGAGTTGCAGACGGTAGCTCTCTTCATTAGTTAGCTCGCTGGCTAGGGCTACCCGGAGAGAAGGAATCTAGATTTCTAGGAGAAGAACTGCTTCGTTCCCATAAACCAGAGAGAATGGCGTACTGCCTGTTGGAGTCCGGACCATTGTGCGATAGGCCCATAGACATTCACCGAGCTTCTCGTTCCAATCGTGCTTGTTTGAAGACATGAATTTCTTGAGAAGTTTTATAATAGTTTTGTTGAAGGCTTCTGCTAGCCCGTTAGCCGTTGGATTGTAGACAGTAGAGGCTATGTTCTGAATTCAATTCTTATCGTAGAACCGATAGAACGCATGGCTTGCGAACTGTGGACCATTATCATGGATGATCCTGCAAGGTAGGCCAAAGCGGTAGATGACGTGATGTTTGATGAAACTAATCATGTTTTATGTCTTTACTTCAGTGAACGGTATAGCTTCCGTCCATTTGGAGAAGTAATCGGTTATAGCTAGGATGAACCGATGTCCTTTGGAGGATGACGGGCTGATTGGTCCTATCACGTCCATGCCCCAGGCTTCAAATGGCCAAGATGCTGCCGTCAGGTATAGAAACTCCAAAGGTTAGTAAATGAAATCAGCATGAAACGGACAAGCTCTACACTTCTTTGCATATTCAACAGCATCCGCTATCATTGTGGGCCAATAATAACCCATTCGTTTGAGGCGATCTTGTAATTTGGGACCTGGTTGATGTGCACCACAAACTCCATCGTGAGCCTCCTGGAGTATATGCTTGGCTTCGGTATCTGATAGGCATCGTAACAGTAACCCGTCATAAGAGCATCGGTATAGCATCTTGGTAGCTGTGTCGTAGTAAAATCTGAGGGATCGTCTTTGGATGGATACTGCTTCCTTCGGGTCCTCAGGGAGGATTCCATACACAGCGTAGTCTATGGAAGGAAATCTCCAGTCTTTAGCATCGACGTTTGTTTTTGCTGCGTAACTGTGATGAATATGCAAGGAACTTGCCGAAACTAAGGAACTTGATGCATACCCATTGAATTGATGACGAAACCAAGGAACTTGCCGTTGGAGACTCCCAGAAAAGACTTGGTTGGGTTCATCTTGAGTTGGTGTGCACGTATTAGTTCGAACATCGTTCCCAAGTCTTGGAGGTGGTTGCCCTTGAGATGACTTTTGACTGCAATATCGTCTACGTAGCACTCCACAGTTTTACACAAATGATCACAAAAAATTGTGTTCATGGCTCGCTGGTATGTTGTCCCTGCATTCTTCAATCCGAAGGGCATCACCATATAGCAGTATACCCCCAACGGTGTTCGAAAAGATGTGTGCTTTTCGTTGTCGACGAACATCTTGATCTGGTTGTAGCCTGAGAACCCATCCATTAAGGACATCCGCTCGAAGCTGCAGGTATTGTCGATCATTACGTCAGTGATCGGTAGGGGAACTCGTCTTTCGGGCATGCAGAGTTCAAATCATGGTAGTCGATACAGAATCGAACTTTTTCGTTCTTTTTTATGACTGGAACGATGTTGGCAACCCAGTCGGGATGTTGTTCCTCGCGAATGAATCCACTGGCGATGTGCTTTTTTACTTCATTCTCGATGGCTTCCATAACGTCTGGTCAAAATTACCGTTGTTGCTATTTTACTGGCTTAGCTTTAGACGAAATGTTCAGGCGGTGTACGGCGACTTTAGGGTCCAAGCCTGCCATGTCTTCATAGCTCCATGCGAAGACGTCGATGTATTCTCTTATAAGCTGTATAAGAGACTGCGTTCATCGTCAGATAAGCTTTTGCTGATGAAGATTGGTTTAAAGGATGCTTCATCTCCTAGATTGACTTGGATGACTTTGTCTTCGGTAGGTGGTTCACGTTGTTCAAAGCGCAGCTCCCACCTGGTGTCCATCTTTTGAGCCCATTGTTCGAGTTCGATTGATTGGACATCGTCTGTAATTTGGTCGACGAAAACCATATTGACGGACATAGTTGCTTTGAACATATCGCCAATACTGGAGTCTGAGTCCCAGAAGGAGGAGTCAGAAGAATGAGAACAACGATCTGCTTCATCATCTGATCTTTCGAGAGTTGTTGGAGAAGAGACATAGCCCAAACCAACACCATTTCGTTTGTAGTAGTTCTCGGGTTTGCCCGGAGGCGTAAAGTGTCGAATTGGCAACCGTCGTCCTCGGTCGTAATTTAGCCCTTCGGCGCTTTTGATGTCATATTCCATATTCTGATGATATTCTTGGCCTGCCAACTATACCGAAAAAGTTGTATTTTCCCAGAGTCATAGTTAGCTTCTGTGTTGTACTTGGGAGAAGTAGAGTCTGGAACGAACTTTCTCTCGCCAATTATACGACCAAAGATGATTAGCTCTTCATCTTTCTTTCTGGCTGGAATGATAAAGTAGTGGATATCTTCTGGGTAGACTTTTTCCCGTAGGTGAGGCGTCGTGACCGACATGCAGAGGTGTTGTCCTATGCCGTTCTCTATGGCGTATATCGTATCTATGTAATGGTTTACAGATTGACAGACATCGGAGTAATTCAAAGAAAAACCTTTTCTAAGGAAATATCCAAGTTCTTCTTCAGGGATAACATCATCCGCTGAAGGTACATTATTCTGAGTATTGATATACTCAATGAGAGGGTCATCATCTGGAAGAGGAGCCACAGTCTTGGCCGAGTTCACCACATCGGGTAATTCTTCAGGATTTGGAGGATGGACATCAGTAGTTTCCCCTTTGGGTGTTTTACTAAGAGTGATGGTCAATGGTTTGACCTTGTCGGGTTTCTTCTTCTTTACCCAAATTGTTAGAGACTTCAGGGTACTTTTTGGAGTAGTACGTCCTTTGACTTGGACAATCAGGGGACCATCGTTGGGGGATGGAGGTACTTCAGCTTCATTGTCATTTTCATTGCTATTATCCTTGGGGGTTGAGATTAGTAAAGTACCGAATCTCCATAGTTAGCTTCGATGCCCTTGAAAGGATCGACGTCAGCAAACTCTATCTTCACGACACCGTCGCTGTTGACGTACTTGAAGCACTGGTGAAGTGTGAAAGGGACGATCATGTTCTCATGTATCCATGGATGTCCCAGTAAGACGTTGTAGGATACATTGGCATCGATCATATAGCAGGAGACCTCCGTTCGGAGATTACCGATCTGGCATTTGAGACGGATCTTGCCCAGCGGATGGCTTCGACCAGCATTGAAAGCCATGATAGTTATGTTGGTTGCGGATAGCTTGTGCAGAGGAATTCCCAGGATTTGAAGCAAACTTCTAGGAATGATGCTGAGGGAGGATCCTGGATCGATGTACATGCGGTCCACCTTGATCGCCCCGATATACCTTGTATAGTACAGGGGTCTATCATGACGATTATTTTTGAGTAGCATGTCCTCCTGTGAGAAGGTGATGTTGGGCACCACCTCCATAGTACTGTGATAGTGGGGGCAGGAGACAGAATCTTCAGCGGGAGCTTTGACCTCAGCAAGGTAAGAGTCGGCATGTAGCAATGCCTCACTTAAGTCCTTTCGTATTTCTTTAGAGAGTCGCAATAGATTGAACAGGGACAACCTGGTGGGTGTATTGGCTGACTGAGCTAGTATGTCAAAGTTGTAGGTTCGATCCATGCCTTCTGGAGCTGGCGCCTTTAGAGACTTGTCAAACCGCGTCTCCTTCTGCTTGGATGTGGTTTAAGGCTTGGATGGGCTGGCTTCTGAGCTTGTAGGGGCAGCAGGAGCTTGAAAAGGTAGTACTTCTTCTTGTGCGGGATCGTACGTCCGAAGATAAGTCTTCCCTGATCGCATCTCGCCAGATAGAACCTCTTAGATGGGGGAGGATACCATGTGGCATGGCTTAAATTTCTTGCCCTTCTTGCTTTGGAAGGTGCTACCCCCTGTATCACTTCTTGGACAAGGTTCGGATGGACCCACATGATCTCACCATGTCCAGTTGTGAGTAGGACCAAGGTTGAGTTGCGAGCTGGTGGTAGGTTGACGACTTCCATCATTGCCTTGGGGATCGGGACTACGCCGTCTGGGACTTCTGTAGGAGAAAAGTCGCCAAACTGAAGAGAGATCATGTTAGCAGATACGACCTTGTCTTCTGCTTCGAGATTGATCACTTGGCTGTCGATAAGCTGTTGTATCTTCTTCTTCAGGACGATGCAGTCCTTGGTAGAGTGATACACGTATTGATTGTAAAGACAGTACTTGGGATCATTGAGTTGGCTCGCCTCTACAAGACGTCATGGTGGGGGCAATGTCAGCTTATTACCCTTTATTAATGTGTGGAATATGGTGATGACATCGTCTTCATCAAAGGAGAAGGTCTCCTCAGGCTTGTCGGAGGTGTCTTGAGAATTGGAAGCTCCTTTGGATGTGTCGACCTTCAGGACTTCTTTTCCGTTACCCCCACGAACAGGGATATTCTGAGGTTGCTTGCCTTTGTCCTCAGATTTGGGTGTCTTCAGCCCCAGTAGTTCCAAGTTAGGAACATCATTTTCAGCAGCATCAGCGGTCCTAATAAAAGCGGGACATGTATCATACTTATGTATACCTAGACAAAACTTTACTGTAGGAAGGAAGTTATGTCGACAAGTATCCATAAGTTATGAGTCTGGTATGCCAAAGGGCATCTTCAATGCTAGTTGTCTGAAGCGTTCAATGAAGGCAATGACAGATTCAGTCTTCCTTTGCTTGGTCTCGATGAGAGTGGACATACTAACATGCATGCCACTCTCGTAAAACCTGTTGAGGAACAACCTCTCCAAGTCTTTGAATGATTTGATACACCCGTCAGACAGACTGCAGAACCATTCGAATGCTACCCCCTGCAAGGTGCTAATAAACAGCTTTGACAGGAATGGATCGTCTCGGGGCAAGTGCAGAGTTTGCGTGTTGAAGTATGTCATGTGCTGACGAGGAGAAGTCAAGCCGTCGAATAAGTTCAACGTCAGCGGCTTGTAGTTAGGAGGGCAGGTAGCATTCTCCCACTCAGGAGGATACGGTTGAGATATCCCCATCTTCTGTAGCTCGTCTTTGTGTGAGATGGTGTCGAGGCAAGCAACCAGGGAATCAATTGCATCCTATTGATTGAGCAGGTGTTAGGAAACAGCCGCTGAGCGGTTGTCAAGTGTTGTCGGCGAAGGACCACCCCCAGTATTTGCAAGATTTGGAGGAGGTACAACAGAATGGTACTCCTTTTGTAGGGTAGGCGGGTCGTTGCTATGAGCCGGACTAGCGTAGGCTGAGGAATTTTGCTGAGGTGGAGGGACAACTCTAGCAGCTTAGACTGCCATGATACTGGTAAGCATATCAGTGATCTTGGCGAATACAGTTTTGAGATCCTCTAGCCTTTTACTAGTTTGATCACTAGCTTCTTCAGGTCTTCCTCCGTCCGTCATGTATGTAGATAATATGTGAGGATGAACAGAGGAAACAGTACAACTGGTGCTGATACTGTCTGTCTTCGAGTGGATAAGTCCTTCATCTTCAGGTAGAGGAGGTAGATAGTCGCCATCGGATTCAAAGGGATCATCATCCTCTGGAAGGCTACCCCCAGTGTGGGGGTCATTTGCTTCAGATTCTGAGGGGATACTCCTCCAGCTTGGAAATCTTCGTCATCTATACGAAATTTTGCCTTTGATCGAGTGCCCATATAGACTCCTTCAGATGTGACAGCCAGTTGGCCATCTGTTGGTAGACTTCATCTTCTCTTTCTCGTGGAACTGAGAGATAAGGTTGGGTTGGTAGTCCACCGTCTTTGATTGGGGCTTCCGTAAGGGAGACCCCATGAAGCCATGATAGATGAGACACATAGTGGCTTCTCGTCGTCAGAGAAGAGCAGCCGTCGAAACACGGACTTTCTCTGAGGCACTCTTGTTACTTTGGAGCAACAATAGTTGATAACAATATTAGCGCACAGAAGTGCACTATGAATTGTTGTGTTCTTCCTCGCTTTACGCTTATGATTTATCTTATCGCGTAAGTCAGCGGAAGGGAGTTTTGTCTTACAACCCACGTTGCATGCATCGCAGAGCTTTACATGCGGGTTCGTAAGGAGAGTAAGCACATCCAGACTTAGTTCATGTGCAGGGGCAACCCCCACACCTAAGTTCTGTGATGTCCTTAAAGACAGTCCCGTGCTATACACGTTGGGACCTATATTTTTGCTGTAGGCGCATAGGCCTTGGAGACTGGGCTTGGGCGCATGCTTCTTGACAGCATTTTTGAGTCGCCTTGATGTGGGCACATAGTATGGATTCAGAGAGCCCAGGTGCATAGCCTTGGGCGCATGACTCTGAGTGCCCAACCTCTTGAAGACAGAAGTGTTCTGGTTGGGGCTATGCGCCCAAACATTCCCTTGGGCGCATGGCTTTGGGCGCATGCTTGGTGGAGCAGCACTATTTTCTCCCAGTTCTGCCTCCTTCGTTCGCGAGCCTTACCGGGTCTGGCCAGAGTGTCGCACACCCTGATCCTTGGTATCGTAGTGTATTCTTCAGCCAAGTTTCGAGTGTTAAACACTCTGTTGTTGGTTGTGGAGGAAAGAAGTCACTGGGCTAGTAGAGCCCGGAACGGTGTGAGCCTTCTCCATTTGGGAGACTTCTGGGGCAGAGTCCTGCTCCCAGGTGACAGAGTCCTCCAGTTGCATATTGGCTATAACACTAGCAGGATATTCGCAGCGAGCCTTCGGAAGCCAAGTCTTGCGAGACTTGTTTGGCTTTGCTGATTTTGAGGGAGTAGAGCTGTCCCTCGAGAGCATCTCTTCGAACGCCTGCTGATCGAATTTTACGATCAGCATCTTCTGAGTACTCCCCACATTGTCGGTATCGGATTGCATCACCACCTTCTCGTCAGAGAAAAAAGTAGTCCCCAGCAGAGTCGCCATTTTTGTGGACACACAAAAAAGAAGAAGAAGAAAATATTGTCTTTTCTTTTTATTGGCGCAAGGCACCACAAATCGAGTACGCCTGAGAGATCCTGCGCTGAGGATCCCCGAGTTCAAAAATAAGAATTCTGGAGAATGGGACGATGGAGATCGAGCGACAGTTGCTCCTTTAATCCGTTGACACTCCGATTACAAAAGTGGAAGAAAACCTGAGAAAATTGCTAACTCTCGGCTCACTGGCAGCAAGTGCAACAATTTGGCTCTTGAAAATCCTCTCCGTTCTGTCTGTTGAAGAGGGAGGAAGCCTCCCTTTTATAGCCGTTCTTGGGCTGGAAAGATGTTATACGCCCACATGAAGAGACATGCTGGTTCTTACGTGGGCGCATAGTCCTGCTTTGGACGCATAGGTTGTAGGCGCATACAGGCTGCAAGATCGTGGATTGGTCGTGGTGTTGACGTGGCCGCATGCTTCGATGTACGACTGCTCGTGGAGACTGACGTGGCCTTGCGCTTCGGTGTACGTTTTGATCATGGCTTTGACTGAGTCAGGCTTGGGCGCATAGCCATGTCTCAGGCTATGTGCCCTCCTTTCGGGGGAGCTAGTCTTGGGCGCATGGAGCTACACTTGGACTGGCCGCATGGAGCTTCATTTAGTGGGTGCATAGAGTCATACTGGCTGGACGTATGGGACTGCTTTGACTTGGGCGCATGGAGCTATGTTTGCTGAAATTTTTTCATACTTCTACAGCTGTGTCAGTGAGTTTGATCTCGCTATCTCTTGCTATATTTATTTACTGTCTCTTACTTACTGCCATAATTATCTATTTAATTTTTTAAATTGGTAATTATTTTTTGCTGCACTCGCACTCACTCTATTCACCCCCTTCTAGAGGTGCTCAACGGTCCTACAATTGGTATCAGAGCATGTTATATTCTAATATAACAAACCTCGGAGAGTATATATGGCAGCCGTGAAATCAATATTCTACGGTGAAGGGAAATCCACAAATAGACCTCCACTATTTGCTGGTACAAATTATACCTACGGGAAAACGTGAATGACTTTCTTCTTAAAGTCTATTGACTTTGATCTTTGTTCTATAGTTGTTGACGATTATAAAAAATTGGCACCTACAGTAGTTGATGGACAGCTTGTAGACAAACCTCGTAACAAATATATAGAGGCTGAAAAAGTAAAGGCTAGTCTAGATGCTCGTACCATCAACGCACTGTTCTGTGCAATTGACAAAACGGAATTCAGCAGAGTTTCAACCTGTAAAATGTCTCACGAGATTTGGAAACTTCTTGAGGTAACTCATGAATGTACTTCCCAAGTGAAGGAATCCAAAATCAGTAGACTAAAACAGGAGTATGAATCTTTTAAGATAAAATCCGGTGAGTCAATTACACAGATGTTCACACATTTTCTTGATATTACTAATCCTTTGCAATCTCTTGATAAGGATTACAGTAATCATAAGAAGATCAGAAAAGTACTACGGTCTCTAACCAAGAACTGGAACCCAAAGGCAACAGCAATCGTTGAAGGAAACGATCTCACCACCATGTCTCTAGAAATACTGATAGGCAAGCTCATGACCCATGAGCTTGATCTGCAAGAGTTTTAAGAAGCAACCCCAAAAGAAAAGTCTATTGCCTTCAAAGCTCAAGCCATAAAATCTACAGGCAATGATTCTGAGGAAGAGTCATCAAGTGGTGATGAACAAGCCCTACTAGTGAAGAACTTCAGAAAATTTCTAAGGTTTGAGAAATCAAACAGAAGGAAGAGAGATATCCAAGAAAGTAATGAAGATGAAACAATATGATTTGGATTCAAGAAATCAGGGCACATGAAGAAGGACTGTCCAACTTCGAAGAAAAGTGGGCAATAGGACAGATCAAGATCAAGCAGAAAAGCAACAACCAGTCGAAAGTATGCTAACAGAAGCATCTGGCATAAAAGTGATGCCAATGACACAGAGGAAGAAGACAGACCCTGTGGAAATGCCAATGTCTGTCTTATGGCTTTTGATAAGGTATCCTCAAACCCTTTGTATGATGACTTTACTTTCGATGAATTAGAAAATACCATTGGCGAACTACTTGAAGAACACATAACTGTGCTTGACAAGTATAAGCAATCTTGAAAAGAGATTAAGGCATACACAACCGAGATAGCTAGACTGTCCAGTCTTATTGAAGACATTAAAGAGACGTCTACTACCGGTAACACGGAAGAGATAGCCAAACTCAAGGTAGACTATCATGAGGCTATCCTCAAGGTTGACAAGAAAGAAAGAGACTATGTCAAAATATAAGAGTTATATGACATAGAGAAGAAGAAGAACTTAGTCACAGAACAAAGACTCTCAGACATGACTGCTAAATATGAGGAGTCTGTTGTAGTTTCTAAAAAGTTAGAAATCAAGTTAGGCAAACAGGCAATACCTGTGACACAGCTTATGTTTAGTCCTAATGCTAAGCATACACCTAAGAGGACTAAAAATCAGAAAGCACGAAAGAAACACGACTATCACCATGCTTTTACTTATAGGTTTTCAAAGAAACCAAATAAGTATATCAACACAGTTTCAACTACCACTGTTTCTAAACTCACTTGCACATATTATGGTACTGATAGACACATATCACAGTATTGTTTAGCAAAAAAACTTGTTGACAATCGCACTTTATTTTGGAGACCTAAGACTAATCAATATGGACCCTTCAGTAAATGGGTACCAAAGGATTCATCTACTTGTTTTGTAGGTGGACCCTCAACCCTCTCATGCTAAAAGCAAGTGGATCCTCGATAGCGGATGTTCGCGACACATGACTGGTGATGCATCTTTGTTCACCACGCTATCGATGAAGAAAGAAGGATACGTCTCCTTCGAAAATAATTTGAGAGGTGATATAATTGGCAATGGCACTGTTGGTATATCTCCTTATCCTGTAATAAAAGATGTTTGTCTAGTTACATAATTGAAACATAACCTACTAAGCTTAAGTCATTTGGTTGATAATGGTTATGGTATTAACTTTGTAAAAGACAAATTTACCATATATAATATGTCATCTGGTAATCCCGTATATGAAGGGATTAGAGAAGATAATATTTATGTTTTCTTTTTGGAGAGTACTAGTAATGCAGGAAGATGCCTAGTAGCTAATTTAGATGAAAGCTGGCTATGGCATTTGAGACTAGGGCATGCAAATATGGACACTATCTCACGACTGAGCACTAAGAAGTTGGTAAAAGGACTCCCCGAGATTCCATTCAAGAGAGATATGGTATGTGATGACCGTGAAAAGAACAAAGCACATAGGTATACATTTAAATCCATCAACGCTGTAAGTACTTTTAGACCTTTGCAGTTGATACATATGGATTTATTTGGTCCTAGTAGAGTCGCTAGTCTTAGCGGTAAGCTCTACGCTTTTGTTATTGTTTATGATTTCTCTTGTTTTACTTGGGTTTATTTTTTATCAAACAAAAGTGATGCTATTTTTGAATTTCAGATATTTTGCAAAAAGGTACAAAACGAAAAAGGCTTCATGATTACTCGTATCCGAAGTTATCATGGTGGCAAATTCGTAAATACTGATTTCAAAAAATTTTATGATGATAGTGGGTACTACAACGAATTTTCTTGTCCTAGAACTCCTCAATAGAATGGTGTTGTGGAGCGGAAGAACCGTACTCTAAGCAAAATGGCTAGAGTCATGCTGAATCAGCATAATCTTCTTAAATATTTTTGGGCAGAAGCTGTTAGCACAGCCTATCATATTTTAAATAGGGTGTTAATTCGACCTATCTTGAAGAAAATACCATATGAACTTTGGTTTGGAAGGATTCCAAACATTTCTTATTTCAAAGTTTTTGGATGTCGCTATTTTTTCCTGAACACCAAGGACAACTTGGGCAAGTTCGACTCTAAAGCAGACGAAGGGATATTTTTCGGATATGCTGCTAAGAGTAAGGGATATAGAATTTTCAATAAAAGGTCTATGATTGTTGAAGAATCTATTAACGTTACTTTTGATGAGCTCAATAGTCACAAATCTAGCGATAGTGATGATGAAGGTGTACAAGCAAAAAACCGATAAGAGTCATGTGGAAGATCTGGCTCATAAATTTGAATCATTAAAGTTCTTACCAGATCATCCAGAGATACTCATCATCGGTGATGTATCAAAAGGTGTAAGTACACGCTCCTCTCTTAGAGATTCTGAAATAGCAGCAAATGTAGCTTTTATTTCCCAAATAGAACCTAAGAATATAAAAGATGCCTTTTCTGATGAGTTTTGGATTAATGCCATGTAAGAGGAACTAAATCAATTTGAGAGAAACTAAGTTTGGGAACTCGTTCCTAAACCTATTGGTCAATCGATAATTGTACCAAATGGGTGTTCCGAAATAAACTTAGTAAAGATAGACAAGTTCTACGCAACAAAGTACGTCTAGTGGCACAAGGTTATAATCAAGAAGAAGGTATTGATTATGACGAGACATATGCTCCTGTTGCTAGACTAGAAGCTATCCGCATGTTTTGTGCATTTGCATGTTTTAATGATTTTAAATTATTTCAAATGGACATGAAAAGTGTATTTTTGAACGAATTTCTAAAAGAAAAAGTTTTTGTGAATCAACCCCCTGGCTTTGAAGATTTTCAAAAACCTGATCACGTCTTCAAGCTTAAGAAAGCACTCTATGGACTCAAACAAGCACCTCGGGCTTGGTATGAACGCCTAAGTGCCTTCTTACTTGATAATGGTTTTTCAAAAGGAAGAGTTGATACAACTTTGTTTATCAAATCTTTAAATGATGACATTCTTCTTGTGCAAATATATGTTGCTGACATTATATTAGGTTCAACTAACGAGAAACTTTGTCAAGAGTTTGCTAAGTGTATACAGAATGAATTTGAGATGGGTATGATGGGAGAGCTGAACTTCTTCCTAGGACTGCAGATCAAACAACACTCAAAAGGAATATTCATCAATCAAGCCAAGTATACGAAGGACATACTGAAAAAGTATGACTTCGATAATGTAAAGCCTATCCGAACTCCAATGGCTACATCCACAAAGCTTGATACCGATAAAAGTGGCAAACCTGTTGACCAGCGTAAGTATCGAGGTATGATTGGTAGCCTATTATATTTAACTGCTAGTCGCCCTGATATTATGTCAGTGTTTGCATCTGTATACGATACCATGCAAATCCTAAGAAATCACACCTAAGTGCCGTTAAGCGTATCTTCCGATACTTTAAGGGAACTTCTACAGTCGGCTTGTGGTATCCTATAACCAAATCCTTTGACCTGATATGTTACTCGGATGTGAATTTTTGCAGGATGCAAAGTAGACCGTAAAAGTACCAGCGGTACGTGTCATTTTCGAGGAAAGGCCTTAGTCTCTTGGTTTAGCAAGAAGCAAAATTATGTAGCATTATCAACTACTGAGGCTGAGTATATCACCACAGGACGTTGCTTTGCTCAAATTTTATCGATGAAGCAAACCCTAGAAGACTATAATCTGCACTGCACTAAGATTCCTATTTATTATGATAACACTAGTACTATTAATCTAACTAAGAACCCTGTATGTCACTCATGCACAAAATACATTGAGATTCGTCATCACTTTTTACGTGATCACCAACAACACGGGCATATTGCCTAGAGTTTATTGACACAGATCATCAACTAGCAGACATTTTTACAAAACCACTGGCTGAAGACCGTTTTAACATTATCAGGCGAGAGCTCGGCATACTTAAATTTTCAGATTCATAGTATAGTATGGTAATTAAATTTATTTTTATGACTCAAAACTTCGTAATTTATTTAACGGAAATTATTTTGGGTACAAGCCGAAAGGGTCTTTCTTTCATACAGGTGTAAATAGCCTGAAGCGATACGGTGCACTAGTCTTCGGACTACCGCTTGCTGGGATCCAGCCCCTACAGCAAACCCAAAGTAATAGAAGTTATTAAATAAAGAAGTCAACAGTCATAAATTCAATTTTTAAAACCAATACTGCATTTATGGTATTGGAAATACAAGCAGCCGAACTCTGACCGAACTCTAACTGACTTCGGTCGGCGTTGTTCAGTTTCCAGAACAGAAAGCCGGCCCTAGCCCGATTTATACTCCTTCTTCCTTCAACTTTTTCACACCACCAAGCCGAGAATTAGCCTCCCTTACTCCCAAGAGCTCTTCCTCCTCCTTCATTTTAAGCTTCTCAGGAGTTTGTGGGCCGTTCCTCTCCATCTTCTTCCTCCGTTTGTCAAGGTACTCCATTATCTCCACCCTCTCATCTATGGCACCCAAGAGTCAGAAAAGAAAGGTGGATTCCTCACATGCAGGATCTTCCTCTTCTGACTACGTCCCTACTAATGTATTCAGTCCAGCTAGACCCATAGGTTCCGATGATTTTGATTCCGGTCTTTTTCCTGACAAGGAATTTTGGGACCTTTGGTTTGATTCCTTTTCTGGTCGCAGAATATGTGCTGGACAACATGTGAACTTTACTATATTTTCTGAATACGCTCTCACATTCGACCGTCTCGACTTTCGTGACTTTTTTGAAGTAGCCGAGAATATCTATGATAACGTTGTCCATATGTTCTACTGCAACTTGCAAGTAAAACCTAACGAAAATTTTTATTCTTGTGTTGCTGGGCAAGAACTTGAATTCAGCGCCACCGACATCAGTGAATACTTCCATATTCCTGATGTAGGTGAAGCATTAGTGGATGTCCATCACATCCAATTCCCTGAAGGTGTCACTCTCGATTCCTTCAAAGAACTTCTTTGCCATCCCAGACCTGTTCCTAGAAGAGTCTATTCTAAACATTTTAACCAAAACTTCTATGAACTACATAGGTTTATTTTCTCTTTTCTTCTTCCGAAGAAAGGATCTTCTGATGAGATTACTTTCTTGGAGTTATCCGTCATGTATCATATCCACTTTGGCATTCCATTTTCTGTTCCTAAAACCATGATGGCTTAGATGCTGAACTGCAGAAATACAGGATGCAACCTCGTCTATCCCATGTATTTGTCCTCTATCTTTCGAAGGTTTGAAATCGATCTTCAAACCTGTTCTTATTCCTCCACAGCCATAGAGCTCAGTAGGTCTAGGCTATACCCTACTCCTCCTCGGCCTCCTGGTGCTGAGCCAGTTTCAGATGCTGACCCTGAGACTCCTCCTCTTGATGCTGCTGCTCCAGCCCCTACTCCGGATTTTGACCCTTGATTTTATCAGCATTTTGATGACTTTGTTGTCCTCTCTGCGCAACGTCATCAGAGCTATCTTGACTCAAAGTTCTGCCACATCACCCAGGCTCAGGTGTTGCGGAATGGCCTTGCTGATCTCCACTGGAGTCTCTCCTATTACCCATCACATCCAGTGACCATACTTCCTCACCCTGGCTTCCTAGGACCCAGGTTCGGAGATGAGACGACTTTCCCTTACTTCGATCCTACTACTGCATATTTTTCTCTGGATGCTCCTGGCGGTGATGACACTCCTATGTGATGCGGACTTGAGTTGGTGGATTGTGGATAGGGCTGATAGATGATTATCTATGATGTTTTTTTATGTCTAAACTTTTTAGTTAGACATTTTATTAGCACTCTTTGCGATGATGATGATGATGATGATTGTATCTTTCCTTTTATGCATGACTTTTCAGTACTAGTTATTTTTATGTACTTTGTGGAACTGTTGTTATTTGGTGAACTGTTGTCATCTCTTTAGTATCACTTTGTCTGTTTGATGAACATTGTTGGCTTCACACATTATGGGGGAGCCAAAACCATTTTTTTATTGACAAAGGGGGAGAAATAGTACAATACCAAAATCAATAATCAAAGAAAGACAAAGAAAGACAACCACAACCTTTTTTTAGTAATTTTATTTGTTCTATTTTAGATATATTTTGGTATAGACTCAAGTTTGTCAATTATCAAAATGGGGGAGATTGTTGGCCCATTCCATGGTCACACCCGATTTTAATAATCGACATGAACTTAAGTCAATACACAAAATATACGAACTACTGCTAATCATTTCAGGACTTGTAAAATCAATATCAACAAGCGTACTACTGCATCATCAAGCACATAAATCATCAGTCTGAAGCTTACCTTCATTGGAATCCATTCCGAGTTATTTTACCATTTATTATGTATTTTATCTTTATTGAGTCTAGGATATAAATTGTAAGATCGACTAGGTAATACTGGCTTAGGTTAATCTTAGCTCACTTTTCTATAAAGCCTACCTATTCATACTCCATCCACCAAAAAGTTCAAATACATTTTTGCAACAAAATTTGACAAATGTTTAATAGTTTTCTAGACAGAACTCAAACCGAGTTCGGCCCGAGTTTGGTCCGAACTCTGCCCGAGTTCGGTCTGTTTAAATTCAAATATTTGTTGCCTCCAAATCTGCATGTAACGTTCATATGCAAAATCTTTGCATCAGAACTCTGCCAGATCTCTGTCCGAATTCGGTTCTAGAAAACACCTATAAATAGAAAAAAGTTTTTTATTTCAATTTATTCATTCATTCTTCATCTTCTCTTCTCTATTCAATAAGTGTTTTCACCCGATCAAAAGTTTTCATATCACACCTACACTCCTCTTAGCCAAAATCCAGTAATATCTATTTCGATCTAGAGTCTTTTGGTTCTCAAGAGTTGTAAAGAGGTTGTTCAGAGTACAGAAATTATCTCTGTTGTGGAGCCGGTCATGCACTCGTCACCAAGCACGGTGTTATGAAGTTGGTCGTGCACTTGTCACCAAGCACGGTGTTGTAAGAGACTGCAAGCTCTCAATTAGCTTGTGTCTTTGTGGATTAACATCAAGCATGAGTACTCGAGACTGGATTAGTCCTCTCAGAGGGATACCAATATACATCGTTGTGTCACTGAGTTTGATCTCTCTATCTCTTGCTATATTTATTTACTATCTCCTACTTACTGCCATAGTTATCTGTTTAATTTTTTAAATTGGTGATTATTTTCCGCTGCACTCGCACTCACTCTATTCACCCCCCTCTAAAGGTGCTCAACGGTCCTATATTTTCTTCGAGTGGAGATGCCCTATCACTATCTGATAGGGTGGTTGATATTATGTCACCCCAATACAATAATCCCTAGCACAGAAGAGGGGCACATTACAGGTTGCACTTTTATCTGCCTCTATCGCAAAAGAAAATTGTTGTATACTGACGTCCCCGTTTGTCAGATGATTCTGTCCCGGCTCTAAGGGTGGAACATTTCTAAAGTTGGTCCATATTTTCTGGGCTTTGAGGCTGACGAGGAGTTGGAAGATACAGGCGATGATGTTGTTACTATTTCGGATTAGGGGTTTTATTGGCTGCAATGCATCCAACCCTCTCATTTGGTATACCGGAATGTGAACCAGTGCTTCCTGGAGCCGTATCTATCAAGCCGTTTTGCCTGTCAATTCGGATATAGTCAACTGATACTGAACAACCCAAGTACCTACTTGGGGATGTTGGAAGCTTGTTAGATGGAGTTAAGGCCTGGCAGGATTACAACGCTGGATGCATAGGGGTACGATTTATAGCTCCACTTCTGAACCCTAGGTCTCATATCTTGTATTCTGCCGTCAAGCTCTATTGTTCGGTGAACACCCTATCTCATGGCTATGATAGGGAGGAGTTTTATTGCCAGGACTCAGCTTGAGGCATCCGACATTATGATCGTGAGACCTCGGGAGTATCGCCCGTCGGATGCTCCAGTACCAGCAGCTGCTTCGATGGCCAGGATGGAAGATCCTTCGGAGGAACCTACAGGAAGTCCGTTGAAAATGCATGCCACGACGGGAGCGGGGTCTTCTGTGCCAAAAAGACAGAGGAAGGTTCTGGCTTCCAAATCTGGAGCTACAATATCTCTTCCTGCGGAGGGACCGAAGGAACTTTGTCCCGAAAAGGTAGATAAGTTGTCATTAATTCTACCAGATACGGTGGTCCTTAGTCTCTTACTTGTGTTCCCTTTTATCTACAGGGTACAAAGAAGAGAAAATACAGGTCTTGGAAGCGAGACTTGGATGAACCCATTGAGAAGGAAGTCACCAGCTCTCTTGAAGATCGTATACCTTCGTTACGGAGTCTCCGATCGAGAAAGACCAAGAAGACATTGCCGGGTCGATACTCCCGCCATCTTCTATTATGCGGAGGATGACTTCAGTGATCTGCTGACATCACTGAATGTTGAATAACCCTCGACGAACATCCTTAGTAATTTTGTTTATACATGATTTTCATATGTTGACAGTAGTAATGATCAGGTTTTGTTTGCATATACGCATCATACGGGGTCGTCGCAGAGCATAGAGAAACTGGCTGCGGGCACTGGTGAAGAAGTCACTGCCCAGCCTCAGGAGGGGGAAGTTACGAAGGATCCTCTCGAAGAAGAGGAGGATTAGGACTCATCTCCTTCGACCGACGTCCCAAATGACACTGCTGGGGATATCGAGGGAGAACAGACGGCGGGTGGTAATGTCCAGTCCGAGGTTGCTGAAGGGGTGGTCACGGTCGAGTCCTCCCATAGTCATGGTAGGGAGGAACCTGTTTCGATGTTGAGCCCTATACCTGCCCCAATGATAGAGATTGAGATAAAAGAATCGGCTGTACCATCGAGTCCTACACCTGACTCGGTAGAAGGTGAGAAGGAGGAACCAGCTTCGTTGCCGAGTCCTGTGCCGGCCCTAGTATTCGAAAGCACGATGTTGGAAACGACCGTATCTCCAGGTTTTACACCTACTCTGTCTACAGAAGGCCAAGTGGAGGAGTCGACCCTGCCGCCAGGTCCAATCTCTACACCAGCCACAGCAGGTCTTGACGTTGATGAGTCCTCCGGAGCAAGTCTTGATCGGGGTAAGGGCCCTCATATGGAAGAATCCATTTCTATCCATACTACTTGGGGAACTGTGGCGGGCCCTTCAAAGATATTGCCTACCGTGAACCCTGGCCCTGAAATTAAAGCTGAGCCTATAGATGCTTAGATCTCGAAGGTACCCGAGTCAAAGTCTCCCTAGAGAGAATCAAATCATGAAGCTTCGGTAGCTAGAGATTTAACAGGCGAGATAGCAGTTGTTCTGCCGAGCCAAAATGTCGTACTACTGCCAAGTTTTGCCGTCCACCCGGTTCACATAGGAATCTCGACAGATCCCCCTATGACACCTCAAGCATTAGCCAAGGCGGACAAGTATGTGAAGTTTCTTGTTGAGATCATTTACAAGAGAAGGGGGATATCTGCTGTGCTGAAAGAAGGCCAAACTTTTTCGGTAGCTAAGGCAATTGCGCTATTGCAAATTGTCTTAATACGGTTGCATCAGGGCCACGATACCATAGCTAAAATCTTGGAGGCATCGATTGCTGAGCTGGATCACCATTTTACTGAATTCAAGAGAATCCAGCAGAATGATCTCTCCGCCCTGATAGAGGCAGAGCAGAATAGGCTGGTGGCTGAGGCTGAGGTAATTTACTTGTCCAACCTAGCCATCTTGGAGCAGAGTTTGGTTGATACCGAAACCAAAGAGCAGGAACTTACATCGGCTATGGAGCACCTGGCCAATCTACGAGAGACCTTGGGTGACTGCGTGGCAGAGGTTGATGATAAGATCTGCCTGCTGAAAAAACAACGGTCTCAACTCTTGGCAGATTTTGAATAGGCGACAACCGAACATATCGTACTTAAAAATAAAGCGATGGAACTCGCTCGACACGTGGCCGATCTGTTCTATAGGAAGAAGGAGCTAGATGCCAAGCTTGCGGGTGATGTCGTCTTCGAAGACAAGGAAGCGATGCATCGCGAGGCTAAACGCCGGGTCTTGGTGACTGTTGAATCCAGGGCAGAAGCTTTAAAGCGTCGTATAGACGAGTCGTCTGCCGACTCTTAGCTTTATTCTCCTTTGTGCTTGATCTTTTCTTTTTTGCTTATGGTAGAATATGGTCCCTTTTTTCTTTTTGTGAAAGAAATAAAGAACTTTTGCTTGTTCATTTGTCATGAACCTGTGATTTTATGGACTTAACATCTTTAACGCACCTTGGTTTACGGTACAGATGATAAGTTGAAATGAGGATGGAAATTGGGATAACCAACACGTTTACTCAAAGGTAATGTGGACATGGTAAACATAGGGTTTGTGATAGAGTTTTCTTGAGCATGGTAAGAATAGACTCTGTGAGGATATAAAGAACAACTCGGAGGTAATATGGACGTAGATGTTCTGTGGTTAGAGTATAACTACACGGGGGTTACTGAATGAAATGTTTACTCAGAGTTGATTTAGACATGGAAAACTTTTAATTTAGCGTCGTCTTACTCAAGGGTAAGATTAAGCTCTTCGAGGATGTAGGAAATAACTAAGAGGTGATATGGACTTGGATGTTTTCTACATGGAAAATAATGAGGGAATGTCCTAGAGCAGCTGGGCTCCATGAACATATGATAATCAAGGGGGATGAACTCGGTTGTCAAATTCATAGATATTTGCTGGGGTTGTAGAAATATATATTGATAGGCTTTAAACATAGTATTTTTTTAGGAACTTGCTTTTGATTGCCATCATAAACAATCTCCTGTTAGGTTTGGCGAGTCTGTAGGCACCGTTAGAGTACACCGTCTCTATGATGAAGGGACCGTCCTATTTGGGTTCGAACTTTCCAGTAATTTTGTGAGTAATCACCATTGGCCTTCTGACTGAAAGGACAATGTCACCCATTTAGAAAGTCCTTTGTTTGACCTTCTTGTTGAAAGCTTTGGAGATACGAGGCTGATAGAGCTCTATGCACGGCTGAGCTAAGAGACATTTTTCATCAAGTGCTTCTAACTCTTGCAACCGGCGACATTGATTGCCTTCCTCCGTCAACTGGTTTGTAATGGCACTCGTAGAGAAGGAATCTAGATTTCGAGAGGAAGCTCTACCTCGCTCCCGTACACTAGGGAAAATGGTGTGTTACCCATCGGAGTCCGGACCGTTGTACGGTAAGCACAAAGACATTCGCCTAACTTCTTATCCCAGTCGCATTTATTAGATGACATGACTTTCTTGAGGAGTTTGACGATCGGCTTATTGAAGGGTTCGGCCAACCCGTTTGCTACCGGATTGTAAGTGGGAGATGCCACATTCTGGATGCTATTTTTATCACAGAATCTACTGAATGCATGACTTATGAACTGTAGATTGTCGTGGATGATCCTCCGGGGTATCCCAAAACGGTAGATGATGTGATGTTTGATGAAGCTAATCACTTTCGAGCTCTTCACCTCTGACAAAGGAACTGCTTTAGCCCATTTGGAGAAGTAGTCGGTGATGGCCAAAATCAAGCGATGCCCTCTAGATGACGAAGGGGTAATCGGCACAACTATGTCCATGCCCCAGGCTTTAAATGGCCAAGAGGCGACCATAGGGTGCAGGAATTTCGAGGATCGATGAATGAAGTCAGCATACAATTGACATGCTCGACACTTCTTGGCATACTCGACGACGTCTGCCATCGTGGTAGGCCAGTAATAGCCCATACGTCGGAGTCGGTCCTACAGCTTTAGACCGGGTTGATGAGCTCCACAAGCATCATCATGGGCCTACCGAAGAGCTTCGATCGCCTCCTCATTTGATAAACATCTGGGGAGAAGTCCGTCGTACGAACGACGATACAACATTTTGGTAGTTGCATCGTAAAAGAATTGAAAGAGCATATTTTGATAGACACGACTTCCTTCGGGTCATCTGGGAGGATTCTATAGGCTGTGAAGTCTATAAATAGAAAACGCCAGTCCCTGACGTTGACACCGACATTTGTCGGCATAGCATGGTTTAGACATATACGCAGATTATTTTTAGGGCACAACAGTTCTTGGCCAATCACTGTGACGAAGTGTTGGGTCCCCAAGGGTGCTGCCAAGGAGACAGCGAGGACAGCCATCGCGTCAGCCTCTAAGTTTTGTTGCTAGGGTACATATTCTATGAAGAACTTAGTGAAAGTGGAGATGATGGCCAAGGCTGCTTTATGGTACGGAAGCAGCTCTTCATGATGAACCTCCTACTGCCTTCAAACCTGGTTGACAATAAGCTTCGAATCACCATAGGACTCAAGTTGTTCAACCCCTAGTTCTCTTGCTAACTGGAGCCGAATGATAAGAGCATTGTACTCTGCCATATTGTTGGAGCATGGCTCTATGAGGGAGTAGGCACGCTGGATGACCAAATTATCTAGAGAGATCAAGACTACCCCCATCCCTACCATGATCTGACACTTAGGGTCTATTCTTAAAGCACCGTCGAAGAACATCCACCAGACGAAGTTCTCTTCGACGACATTGGATTACAACACGTCATCCGGAATGTCTTCATAAAGTTTGGATGATTCCAGTATCGGATGTGCAGCTAAGAAGTCGGCTAGCGCTTGTCCCTTAACAGCTTTTTGTGGAACAAATACCATATCGTATGGTGATAGTAATATTGTCCATGTAGCAAATTGGGAGTTTAGCACTCCTAGCTTTGTCATGAGGACTCTGAGTGGATTGACTCGGGAGATGACATAGATCGTCTGCCCCGAGATATAATGTCGTGTCTTCTGCATCACGAATACTAAAGCTACACACTCTTTCTCGATGGGGTTGTACCAATATTTGGCCCTGATCATTATCCTGCTTAGGTAGTAAATAGCCTTCTGGTAACCTGCGTCGCTATTCTAAGCCAGCAAAACACCCAAAAAATGATTCATTGTGAAGACGTAGAGCAGAAAAGGTTTGCCCCTAACTGGTGCTACCAAAAGTGCGGAGTTTGTGAGATAAGCTTTGATGTCGTCAAACGTCTTTTGACACTTTTCAGTCCAAACGTAGGAAACTCGCTTCTTCATAAGTTTGGTGAAGGGTTGGCATCGCCCAGAAAGAGTTGCTATGAATCTTTTGATATATGCCAGACGTCCTTGTAGACCCCGAAGTTCTCTAAGATCCTTCGGAGGACAGATATCAAGTATAGCCTTGGTTTTGTCTGGGTCGATGTGGATACACTTTGCGGTGATAATGAAATACAAGAATTTGTCACTAGAAACCCCGAAGAAAGATTTTGCTGGGTTCATCTTGAGCTGCTGTGCCCGCATGAGATCAAAGACTGTCCTCATATCCTGTAGGTGATCGCCTCGCTGACGACTTTTAATAGCAATATCGTCCACATAATATTCGATTGTTTTACGGAAATATTTGCGGAAGATAGTGCTCATAGCTCGTTGGTATGTTGCACCCGTTCTTTTTAACCCAAAGGGCATCACTGTGTAATAGTAAACCTCTTTTGGAGTTCTGAACGACGTGTGCTTTTCGTCATTTGGAAACATCTTGATTTGGTTGTAGCCTGGGTATCTATCCATGAAGGACATACGCTCAAAGCCACATGTGTTGTCAATCATCATGTCTGTGATCGGAAGAGGAAACTGATCCTTCGGACAAGCGGAGTTGAGGTCCCAAAAGTCTATGCAAATGATGTTGGGGCAGAAGCGTTGCTGTTATTGCTTAACTAGCTTAGCATTAGGTAAAATATTAAGCTTGTGCATTGCAACTTATAGGTCCAACCCTGTCATGTCCTCATAGCTCCAGGCGTAGATGTTAATGTATTCCTTGATAAGTTGTACCAAGGATTCCCAATCTTCTCCTGTTAGGTTTTTGCTGATAAAGATAGGTTTGGGTGAGGATTCATCCCCTAAGTCGATTTGTTCGACTTCATCTTTGGTGGGAGGTTTTCGTTGTTCAAAGCAAAATTCCTATTAAGATCCTAGGCATTGAGCCTAGGGTTCTTCTTCGAAGAATTCTAGTGCCTGGTCGTCTTTTTCTTCTGAAGGATGTGCGGATGTTATGTTGTGTAACAATACTTTCCTGAAGATTGGGCCGATACTGGTTTTGGAGTCCCAAGTAGAAGCATCCGATGAGTGAGAATGCACTACGACCTCCGTCTCTGAGCTTTATGGGGTTGTTTTAGGCATTACGTAACCTACCCCCCGTCGAGTGCAATGGTAGTAATCTTGAGGCTTCCCCTTTAGAACGGAAAGCCGTAGGGGAAGACGTCAACCATTGTCGTAGTTTAAGCCTTTACCGCTATTCAAGTCATAACCCATCTTTTAGATGAGATACTTTGCTTGATTAGTGTAAAAGTATATCTGCATTCTACCTGTATCAGGTTCTGGTTCGGCTGGAGGGAGGTCTTGATGACATTCCACTTTGCCGAAGATGATAGATTTTTCTTCCATATTCTGAGACGGAACTATATAACCGACTCCTCGGTATCAGTCTATGCGAATTATATTGTTAGCTATCGTTACTTGTGTTTGTAACGATCCTAAGGCATTATCTAACGTATACATAGCATTCAAATGTAGAAGATTCGAGTAGTTCAAAGACAGCCTTTTGTTGATAAAATAAGGGATTTTGTCCCGACACTACTACAAAATTAGATAACAATGACGGCTAAATATGTTAATTGATGACATTTGTTTGGCCGTCATCTATGAAGGGGTCATCTTTATCATTAGAAATCAATGACAGCTCAACGCACGTCATCTTTATTTATAAAAGATAACTTTTATGTGTCATATTTATTTAGAAAAGATGACTTCTGTGTGTTATCTTTATTTATATTAGATGACTTTTATCATGAAAAATCGATGACAATTAAACACACGTCATTTTTATTTATAAAAGATGACTTTCATACGTCTTCTTTATTTACAAAAGATGACTTCTATGCATCATCTTTATTTACAAAAGATGACTTTGATGCATCATTTTTATGTACAAAAGATGACTTCTATACGTCATCTTTATTTAAAAAAATTTACATTTATTATAAGAAATATATGACAGCTCTATACACGTCATCTTTATTTGTAAAAGATGACTTTTATGCGTCATCTTTATTTACAAAAGGTGACTTTTATTCGTCATTAAATTTTATTTTTTTATAGCTCCAATTTTTTCATCCGTATTCCACAATTTATATTTTGTGTACAATATAAAGAAGAAGAAAATAAACACTTAACACCAACAATTTTATTTATTTATTTCATAATTATTCAAAATGTCAACATTGAACTATACAATATTATTTCAGTCCCAAATGTTCACAACATAAATTTACAATACTTCTGAAATTTTATAATGCGTCATTTATTACATAAGGTCTTCAGTAACAATATCCGGGATAAATTTGGCCAGCTCTCGTCTCATTCATCAATTTCTCTGACAGAGTAATCCTTTCTCTCAGCAAACTACAAAAATAAACATAAAATCAACTAGTATATCATGTTATACCAATACAACCAATATAACATTAATATATAGAACAATCTCAATAGCCAACTTACCACATTTTATGCTAAAGAAACCTAAATGAGAACTTACCTTGACACACTTCTATGTTAGACTTTTTCACTCCATCTCCCTTTGAGCAAGACATATCTTAAAAAGTGTCGACGTACACCAAAACCATATAGAATCAAGGAGGAATTGCAAACTAATTGAGCGCATAAAATGCAATGTTGTATTTGACTAAAGTAGATGAACCAAAGAACTCACATGATAAAATAAAGTGTTGATGTATTGAATACACTAAAGGCTCGAGGTACAAATATTACCTTCACGGCTGCATCAGCAGTCTTGTAAGCTATAAATGTTGCCTCATATCATATGTATTTCCCACCATGTCTACATTAACTAGGTTTATACCAACCTGTAGGTACATAGAGAATTAGCTAAGACCAAAATTAACTAAAGCATTTTATTTTCTAAAAACTGTTTGTCAACCTGCTCAAACTTGCCAATGAGGATAGCATCTCTTACCTTCTCATCTATTTGCAAGGTCTTCAGTTTGGAGAACAAAAATAAATGAGCTGAATCATTTAAGCTCTACTTTTCAATCCCATATATCACAATTTGGAGTACAACTTATAATAAGGATCCGATAAGCATCAAGTCCAAAATAAACAAATTACATAATAAGTACAACAATCAGATTTTAAAAATGCAAGTAGATGAAAATATGATCTTAGTGCTACCACACACACTTGCACCAACATCACAGATCATACAGCAAGAGACATGAATTAATGTAAGAGCAGAGGATTAAACTTAGGAAGCCAAGTTCAGGAGAATTCTAAAAATATCTGTAACACAAACTCATCTATCAAACTCATGCACCTGAGAAATCAATCAGGACAACGCCTAACATATATTTGCAAGGAAACAATACCAATTGATAGCAAAAGGTTGATGAATTTTAAGATAATTACCTATGATTAACAAACCTTGCATGTTTGGCATAGTCGGATTAAAATCATAAAAAGAAGTCAATTTTGTCAATTACGTATACACCAGGGCCGGGCATGTTTGGCATAGTCGGATTGAACCGGCCACGTCTATTTCATATATACCGAAATAGCTACTAGAATTTCTATCAATTCGCTACTAGAATATCTATACAGAATTATATTAACAAAAGTAAATCCACTAAAGTTTCTTCAGAACTATGAGGTTAGGAGACTTAAGTATCCTCCAGTTATACAATACCAATCCTAACACGAAAAGATGACACGATCACTTAACAAAAGTACAAAACCAAAAAAATCGAGAATTTTATATAGCACACCACTTATCATATTAGTTAAAGTTGACAATGGCAATTGGAACTCTTCTACCTGGAACTTATGGCAGAGTGTGATACCAAGGTTCCTTCAATCAGCTTTAGATTGAACACTATCGACATCTGACCGACATATTAGTTAAAATTGTAGAATCACCTCTACCATCATATTTTTGTCTCGTTCTCATTGAAAGTGATCAGTTTGTAGTGAGAATATATTTTCCAATGAAACTGGGAAATGCAAAAGAAAGATTGAAACTAAAACTAAATACAGTATTCAAAGATTCTAAAGGATCATCCAAGTACAAGTAAAAGTCGAAGTAAAATTTCAGACATAACACTTGATGTAGAAATGTTCACATATATTTCCAAATATAACTAATACTAGTGTGCCATAAAGTTTAAGCCTTTAAGACAATAGAAATTGCTTGAGCACATACTAGAAATTGGATATCATGGTTTACCTGAATATCCAAACTTGATTGCTCTCAAATCCCTCCTCATGCTGATACAAGTCTTTATCTGACACCGGAATTTGAACAGTGGAGTGGCGAACAAGAAAACAAAATCAAGTAAATTAAGCAAAAAATAGCAAAAAATTAATGAACTTCCATAATGAATAATAGCAAGATTTTATATTTACCTACAATTTTCAAATAGATATAGAACATATATAAATTTGACAAAAAGGTCTTTCACCAAGCCCTTTAAGCTTTCCAATTCATTCTCCAATCTTCTGACTTTATTACCCATGTGAATTTGTCCATCCACTTTTAAGGGGTTTGCTCCAAATCCAAACACTCTTACTTATCCTCGTGGATTAGTAAGTGCATAATAAATCAGTGATCAATAAGTGTGTCGATGTGTGTAATAAATCAGTGGACCAACAAGATGGAACTGTTTTCAGAGAACAGTTAAAACTGGCAAAATTGAAGACCCTTGATTTCATTCAAACAGACCCTTTTCATTCAACCAGACAGTTCACAAATTTGAAAGATGTCCATTTTTGTGGTGAGTATCAGAGAACTGATAAGGTGAGACTACAAAATTGGAATATCCAACTTGAGTATCAAAGAATTGATAAGGTGAGAACTGTAAAATTAGAATATCCAATTTGAGAGATGTCCAATATGGTGTAAATGCAAAATAACTTCTTGAATCTATACAGTACCCTTCAGTAAAAAAATAACACATGTAAATGTTAAGTATTATGTATTCAAGAAAATTTACACTTGTAAAGAGAAACAAGGAAATGAAAAGAGAGAGGGTGATGTTTTATCAACCATGCTTTCATCACAAACCTATAAAGTTAAACATGACTGAACAGTTGATGACTGCCACATCTCTAAGGCATACATATTAAACATATAGTAATTCTTTATTCTTGCTACAATAATGCCACTGTAGCAGTTAGTGCATGTTTCTTCTCATCTGTTCCCTTTTTCAATTCCACATCCCAAAAGTAATCTAATGCTAGTTATGCACATTCATATCTCTCTATCAGATGAAATGCTGGAAATTGGGGCATATGATGTTAAATTAGCTATACATCAGACAACAAATGTTAAGTAGCATTCACACATAGAAGCATAATGATTCATATGTTACCAATGAACACACAAGCAATACTTGATGTCTGTAATTGCAGACGAATTTTGATGTTAAGCTTGACCTCTGGGGATCCTATCATTGAGAAACTTCAAATAGAGTATGATTCATTCATTTGAGGACCATGATATGCCTGGAACTACATATTGGAAGGCTTGACTTGAAAGGTAATTCATGCCTGATAATATTTAACTAGACCAAAAGAGATGTATTAGAATAAGAGAAAATTAATGCATTGATTGGATCCTTCATGCCAAAAACACAACTTGAAGCATCCGCTCAGTTTATAAATATATCCCTAAAAGAGTTATGATGCTAACTGTAATCTCGACCTTTCAATATATATCTTCAATTCTTGATGTGAAGTCAAGGGAAAACATGCTCAAACTTTTTAAAGGGGAGATGGAGAAGAAGACAGAGAGGACAAAAATTATATAAATGCAAAAAGAGATAAAGACTTCCTTGGATGGCTTATGGAGAAAAACAACTTCTCACATGAAGAAAAAAATGCCAGTTTGTTGCTGAAGAACAATGTCCCTGTGATTTATCTTCTTGAAGACTGCCACAAAGGTAGAAGATCCCCTGCATTGGACAGACCTATGACACATTGAGTGATATATCATTATTGAAGCAGAAGATCCCCTGCTCAAAAGGTAGAAGCTTGCACTGAGATGAGTAAACCCATAGTGTTCAAAAATATTTGCACATTGAGTTCTGATCAGCCACATAATGTTATAATATGAGTCCTAATCAGCCACATGATCAAGTCTATATCATCACTGCATAGTTAACATGTGCTAATCTAGACAGGTTATGCTCCGATCATCTTACTAGAAAAATGTTTCTACAGCAACTGTAGGTAATTAACCAGACTTCTAGTAACCCAAACCTTACAATGTTGCTACCCGCAAGGTTGCTATGTCGTTGCTTGCTCAATTTTAGTTGCAAACAATGTGTGACCTTTATGAGTCTTAAGCAACTAATATCAACCACCATTCTTAGGTTCTTACATTAGAGCATCTCCAACCCTATTGTGAGTTTAGAAAAAATGGTTGCCACATAGGAATGACAAACTTTTATTCCAAAAATTCTTCTCCAATGCAAATATAGAATAAAACATGAAGTTGACATGGCAATGACATGGCAAGGAGAATGTGAAGTTGGTTGTCTAGATCTAGACAATGCACTTCACAATGACTTTGTCTCCACATCATCAATTATGAATAGAAATATTTATAAAAAAGTTGAAGAAGTCCAGGAGTTGCCTTGGAAGTTGGAAAAAAAAACTTAATAACTCCTTAATACTTTTGCATTGGAGAGAGTTTTTCTATCTCATTGTCTTTTGAGATATAATTTTGCCACATAAACAAGACACTGTCTTGTGGCTCATGCCACATAGGAGCCACCTAAGACACACAATACTTAACAAGACAATAGGGTTGGAGATGCTCTTAGACAGACCTATGACACAAATTGGAAGATATAAACCTTGTTACCAGATCTTTTGCTTTGATCCACCATTGTTTGTATTGATAACTCATTTAAACTGACTAGGCATTCTTTTTGTGGGAACTCTGAACCTTAGTCCCTTGACACTTTTTTTTGAATTATTTGACTTAGGGTGTGTTTGATTGGACTTTTTTTCCATGGAAAATTTTTCCATCACAAATTTTCCACCAATGTGTGTGTTTGATAGCCTATATTTTCCATGGAATTATTTTCCAAAAATTCTTCATTTTCCACATTTTCTTCCAAAAGTGTGGAAAATGATTTCTGGCCCAGCCCATAAGAAATGAATTCCATGGAAAATATATATCCCCCCCTTCTCTCTCTCTCTCCCTCTCTCTCGCGATTTCTAGGTCACTCGGGAAGCTCTTCCTGCCGAAGAAGAAGAAGAAGAAGAAGCAGCGCTCTCTCTCTCTCGTTCTCTCTCGATTTCTAGGTCGCTCGACTGGAGAACTCTTCCTCGTCGGCCGAAGAAGAAGAAGAAGAGGTACTCCTCTCTCTCTCTCTCTCTCTCTCTCTCTCTCTCTCTCTCTATAGATCGGATCATCTCTTCCCTCTCTCGATTCGAACATCTCTCTCGTTCCCTCTCTCGATTCGAACACCTTTTTCTCTTTTTGTTGTTGTGGTCGTATGGCTGTGGTGGGGGTGGTGTTGAATAGTGAGGATGGGGGTGGCTGGCCGGTGTTGGCCCTGGTGGTGGTGGTGTCGTGGGCTGCAGGAAGGAGGAGATGGCGGCGCTGGGTTGGTTGGGAGATGGCTGGAGCTAGGAGAACAGTTGGGAAGCGGAGGGGGCGGTGATGGTTGTAATAATTGTAAAGAACAATTATTGGATGCGACGTTCGGGGTCGAACCCAAGGCCTACACTCGGCTGACACGGAGATGAGATTTCTGTACACAGACACTTCATCACATTAGTGTATTGGCGAAACGTCGACGTCGACAACAACGACAAAGATCAAATGATTCACTGTGTTTAATCGATTTGGTTTATTGGTTTATTCGATTTATTTGGTTGGATATTTCTATTGTTTAATGTATTGGATTCAAAGTCAGAATTGTGGTTTAACTATATTAAAATATGCTAATAATGTAGAATCGAATGATTTTGACTTGCTATTAACTCTGATTTTGTGTTAGAATGGCGAGAGTACCGAGGCAAATGCAACTTGTCGCTGTGTTTTGGACGATGATGATGCAAGCAGTGGCGATCTATAGTACTATGATGCACCATCATTTTACCCGACGTCTCACAAGGCACCCTCATCGTAATTATAGAGCTGAGAGAGAGATTGCATTGAATCGAATGTTCGGCTTGAGTGACAGGGTATGCCATGAGATGCTTCGGATGAAAATTGGTGCATTCCAACGATTATGTGGTCGCTTACGTGGTTACGGTTTAGCCGATAGCCGGTTTGTGCGAGTTGAAGAACAAGTGGCTATGTTTCTAAGCACAGTTGGCCACGACCATCGTAGCAGGATGGGGGCTTACACCTTTTTCAGGTCTAGCCAAACTGTGAGCCACTATTTCCATAGGGTGCTAAATGCATGTCTTGCACTCTATAGGGACGTCGTCGTCAACGCCACTGCCCAGAACTCTCCCTACGATAAGGGTGACGAAGGCTGGTACCATTACTTTCAGGTGCAATGTTTATTTACTATTAGAAAGTTATGTTTTTATTTTTTTAGTTAAAATTAATAGAAAATAGTTTTTATTTTTATAGGATGCTGTGGGTGCCATCGACGGTACTCACATTGCTGCAAACGTGCCTGTGCATGAACACCCTAGGTATCGGAATAGAAAACAAATAATATCTCAAAACGTTTTGGTGGCATGCACATTTGATATGAAGTTTACCTATGTGCTTGCTGGCTGGGAGGGGTCTGCGCATGATGGTCGTTTGTTGAGGAGTGCAGTTCTACGGCAAGGACATAGACTAACGGTTCCAATTGGTATGCTTTACATCTCGTGATTGTTCATAAATTTAACAACTTAACTATTAACATCTAGATGCATTAATAGTTATCTCTAATAATAGGTAAATACTATCTTGCCGATGCGGGGTTCCCCTTGGTTCCAGGCTTCGTCACACCGTATCGGAGTACGCGTTATCATCGTAGAGATATCGTGGGGCTTCTTCCTCAAAATAGCAGAGAGTTGTTTAACTTTCGCCACTCATCTCTCCGTAATGTTGTTGAGAGGACGATTGGCTTGTTGAAGAAAAGATTTGCTTATCTTAGACACCAACCGTTCCACGATATTGACACGCAAGCGAAGATAGTTCTTGCATGTTGTGCCTTGCATAACTTTTTACGAGTTGATGACAATGATGATCTCTGTGATGAATATACAGAAGGTGATAATTTCGAAAGTGAAGGTGAAGATGAAGATGAAGTTAACCCTCCACATGTTGATGTACCCGAAGGTGCCCTCGACAATACCCACATCAACTGATTAACTGGCATAATTTCTGATGTTTGGAGGAAACTTGGCTTGGGTTTTTTATGATTGCCTGCTAAACTTGTTTCTGATGCATAATTTCTGATGTATTTGATGTTTCTGTTGCTGTTGTTTCACAATGCCAACTGATTAATTCTGATGCATAAGAGAATATCACAATCTGATCTGTAACTTGTACACTATCAGCTCGACTGTTATTTATGCAAAAATTGGATATATCATATAGGATAAAGTTCGTATAGCACATCAACTGATTAACTGATTAATATTCTGTTATTCATAACATAGTGGGCATTTGACTGATGCCTGGTATCAGGATAATATGGCAAGCCAACAAGTTGGACCCCAAGTCAAAAACAATCCGAGGAAGCAAGTAAGGTGGAGTGAAAATATGGATCAAGTGCTAATCAATGGTCTTCTTGAGATAGTGTTGGCCGGACCAAAACGAACCGAAAAGGGGTTCAAGTCCGAGGAGTTTACAAAGGTTAAAACGCTATAGGGTTCTTACTTTCAATAATATTTGATGTATTTGATGTATTTGATGTATTTGATGCTCTACTACAGGTTATAGAGAAAGTGAGGGAAGCATGTCATATTTCTGTTTCTGTTGACAATGTGAGGGGCAGATTAAAGACGTTAAAAAAGGAATGTGATGACATCACGGAATTGTTCAAAATTAGTGGCTTTGGATTGGACCCTAGCGGACGAGTTTCAGCCGATCCCATCACTTGGGAGACATATATTAAGGTAAGACATATAAATCTGAATGCATATGTTGACTGATACATTTCTGAGAAAAGGACACATTTCCCTTGTATGAGTTTTTCATGGAAGAAAGAATCAAATCATTTCGATTGCTGGGAAGTCCAGGTTTCCCAATCCTTGTCGACATAGTTATCATAACATTCACTCAGTTATAGAATTTGAATGGATAGGCTTGGAATGGTGGAGTAAACAAGAGACTATATAACTTCATATTTAAAACCAGTTTTGACTCAACAACCACTCGAGCTATCCATAACTTCCTGTATATTTACAAAACTCTGCTACACAGTGTGAGATTAAATCAAGCTAAGCATCAACCCAAACCTGCTGCTATATTAGCTACTGAACTGCTAAAACCCATCCGTACTTGATACTTAACTTTCAGTTTCATTTGATTTAGCCACAACCATCTATCCTTGTGAAGTTCTCAGATTAATGCATACAAACAACCATCCATGGTTCAAAACTGGGAATTAGAAATGACCTATGGTTGCAAAACCCAAACTATAAATCTCTCAGTCCAGGTTATTACATGTACAGTAGTCCAAAGAATCAAACTCCAGGTAATTGCAATCAGTTGCTTACAGATACAAGGATATTCATAAAATACATTATCCTGACATGGAAGGATCTGATACAACTAAGGTTGACCCAATCTAACAGTCCTCTTGTAAGACTAAACACAAATCCTACATCTGTGAGCTCTGATACCTACAGGTATCAGAGCATGTGGACCTCCCATAGCCTGCAGCACATCTTGATAACCTCCCATAGCCTGTGAGCTCTGATACCTACAGGTTGCATGTCATTACACATTGCCTGCAGCACATCTTGATAACCACTGCACCCCCATAGCAAAATCTGTGAGCTCTGATACCTACAGGAAAAACACAAGAACAAGCTCTCTTTTTTTCTTAATCTGTGAGTTCTGATTCAAATATATATAGGCTTGCTGCACTTTAGATTTGCTTGCTGCAGTTTATCTATACTCAACGTTTGTTTATGTTTCCATTTGTTTATGAATATTGTTTATGTTTCCATTGTTCTAACAGTTAATATGGCAAGCCAACAAGTTGGACCCCAAGTCAAAAATGGCATTTCTTTAATAACAGTTAATATGGCATTTCTTTCATTCCCTGTACATTAGTCTGAGCATAGGATTACTGCAAATGGGTACCTATACTGCCTGCATATCCTTGTTATGTTCAGATTTGCATATATGTTCAGATTTGGAAGTTATGAAGCATGCTTATCATTTTGTTAGATTTTTAACTTTGGTTCTTGAATGTCTATTTTCAGGAGAAACCTGATGGAGCAAAGATGAAAGGAAAACTATGCCCCAGGTACTATGATTTGCTTACGGTCTTTGGTAACGACGCTGCGACAGGTGATCGAGCGATTTCGGGTAATGATTTTCCTCTGATGAGCGAACCCGTGGATGACTTGGAGGGCGAAAATGATATGGAGGAAACACAACCAAGTCTTTCAACAAATGCGCATCCACATCGGTCGGTTCAAGGGGGTTCTTCACAACGACGAAAGCGTATAAAACCAATGGAAGATGCTGCATTGGCCCTTGCAAAGATAGCAAAGTCCTCCGAGATGATTGCCGTTGCTTTCGACAAACAAGCCGTTGCTTTCGACAAACAAGCATCACAAAATTATGTGAATGGACAAGCACTCTTGGAAAGGCTAAAAGAGATGGACCTCGACCAAGGAGATGTAATAGATTTGATGGAAGTGTTTGAGGGGGACGAAAAGGCGGGAAAGTTCTTCCTTGAGATCACGGATCTAGAGTTCCGACGATTATGGGTCTATCGTAAGCTTGGACGGGATCCTCCCCGTTGATATTTTTTAGCATTTCATTTTAGAACGATGGGTGTGTTGGATATATATATATATTTTTATATGGTTAAGGAATGACTATAGCAAACTTGGACATTTGTGATAAAGATCCTTCTTTTTTTGTCAGTTGAGTATTGTTTATGTTATGTTTGATTGATATATAATTTTTTGTTGTTTGTTGAATGATTGTGGGGAGTTGGGATGGATTGATATGCGATTATTGTTGTACAATCATTTTGAATGTCTTCTAAGTTTGTCCGAATTATCTATATCAAGTGTATAATGTTGAATTTTTTTTTTTGTACATTATAATGTTGAATTGAGTATTGTGGATGTGGAAAATTTAAGTTTTCAATGGAAAATGTAAATTTTCCATGGAAAAAAAGTACAACCAAACAACAAAATATCATTTTCCATGTAAAATTGACTATTTTCCGTGGAAAATAAAGCCAATCAAACACCAAATTTAAGTTTTCCGTGAAAATTTATTTGATTTTTCACGGGAAAAAAATTGCAATCAAACACCGCTATTATGGAAAATTTTAAATTCCATGGAATTTTTTTCCTAGGAAAATAAGTCCGTGGAATTAATTTCTTTTCCATGCATTTTCCACCTTGCAATCAAACACACCCTTAGTTATTTTGGTTTTCCAACACCTTAGAATGTTCCTGGGTCAGGATAAGAATTTTCTGTGGTTCAATAGACAATATGAAAAAGTACTACATAACAAATAAACATATATGATATACTATTTACTTCGCATTCGTACTATTATTCAAAAGAAACTACCCTCTGAAGGAAAATTAAAATAAAAACATTGTCATGATAGCATAGATGAATGCAAGCATTGGAAACAAGAGTTCACCAAAAATCAGTTTGAAAATAGTTCCAGTCTCGTGTTCTTTAAGTTCAATTTAGCAAAATGCATTTGTGTGTAGATGTCCTATTGCAAATCTTCTGTAAGCAAAATGAGTTTGTGTGTAGATGTGGCAGTTTTGATGTAGTGGGGTTGATGAGAAGCAAAGAAGTCTGTAGAAGAAGATGAGATCGGGTGTAGGGTTGGTGAGAAGCAAAGAAATCTGAACCTGGACCTGGAGAGAACCTAGGGAAGAGCGAACTTGGAGAGAATTAATCCGAAGAACGAACGATGGTGTTTCCCTTCTCCACCCCTTGTGTCGTTCGATCCCAATCAGCCGATCCCCAATCTGAACCTAACCTAGGGCTTAAGAAATAAAATATGGGAGAATACAGAACTTGAGGGAAAACAAAACTTATGTGGGATTTTTTTTTCAATCGGTGGGAAAAAAAAAATTTGGATGCATTCGGTGGGAAATGAAAACTAAAGGGGGGAAAAGTTTCTTAGGACAAAATTTCTTAGGAGGGAAACTAATTTCATGAGTAGAGTATTTTAATAAACAATTACAATATATGCTTTAAATGAGTGTTCAATCACAACGCACAAAAAAGCATGCTATAAATAATGTCTTCAACCACAACGCGCAAGAATGCATGTTATAAATGAGCCGTCAATTACAACACGCAAAAATGCATGCCGTAAATGAGCTTTCGATTACAATGCACAAAAATGCATGCCGTAAATGAGTCTTCAATTACGACATGCATGTCAAACACTCCGTAAAAATAACAAAAAATAATTCTTTTATGACGCACATATTTGCACGCTGTAAAAGAGTGTCATTTACAACGCGCAGCAATTGCGTGCCGTAAATGCTATATTTTCTTGTAGTGAGATAAAGCGGAGAAGGTAGCAGTTCTCTTGTGCTGGCTGGAAGAAGAGGGGGATTAGATTAGGTTTAGAAATTTTGATGAACAAAAATATAAGGAAAAAAAGTAAAAGGAAAAATAAATAATGAAGGACTGAATGAATAAGAGTGAATTCTAGATATTAAATCTAAGCATCAATCAGAAGATTGATATGCCCCTTGGGACCACCATTCAAAGGTCAAGAATGGATATACGGTTAACAACTGAGTATATATTTTTTATAACCCTTAATTTTCGTCACATTTAAACTAAATATAGTATTATTGGCACACAATATGTCTATGTCATTGTTTAAACTAAATATGACTCTTAATATCATTGTGTCATTGTTAGTCCTACATCTTTTTTTTCATACAGAAAGATGACATCCATAAAAATAATTCATGACCCTTATCTTTCTAATCGTCATCTTGGAGTATTTATCATGACATTATTATTTTTTAATGTCATTAATAATGATATCAATGACGATCATCTAATGAGATGACACTAAAAGTATTATTAATGACATTTTGAGATGAATGTCATCTATAGAGTGTCATTGTTAACCATTTTTGTAGTAGTGCGAGGAATTACATCATCAAGAGAAGGTTCCTCAACATTGGCAGATATGTAATCTCCTAGCTCTTCATCTGTCAGAATTATGACAGCCTTTGGAGGAGGTGCAAGAGCCTTTCGGTGTATCTTTGCCACCAATGGAGTTAATGCCTTCGCAGAAGGAGTTTCCGAAGACCTTCTTGGGAGTCTGACGTTGATAGGTTCTTGAGCCCATCCCGGGAGTTTTACGACCAAAGAAGCCGGTGCCTTCCTATGCAACTTGGCCACAAGAGGAGCTGACACCGGGGGAGGTTTCCACTTGAGCCGTACCTTCAATAGCACTTTAGTCGCCATCTCGGCCTCTGCTTCGACCTCTGCTTCGGCCTCTGCTTCATCATCAGTATTGTTGGCCTCATCGTCCAACTGGACTGACTTGTACAGATCAAAGTCAGTGAAGAACGCTTCGACCCCTCTGAAGGGATCGACATCAGTGAACTCCATCCTGATGATGCCGTTGATGGATACGTATTTCATGCACTGGTTGAGGGTAGACGAAACAACCATGTACTCATGTATCCACAGAAGGCCCAATAAGATGATATAGGGAATGTCGGCATCAATGACATAACAAGTCACCTCTGTCTGAAGATCGTCAATGTGGCACTTCAAACGGATCTTGCCCAAAGGCTCACTTTTTTCGGCGTTGAAGCCGTTGAACGTATTATTGGATGCTGTCAAGCGTTGCATCAGGATCCCAAGGTTTAGAGCAGAGTCCAAGGGTTGATGCTGAGGGAGGACCCTGGATCAATTTGAATCTGATCTACCTTGATGGCACCAACGTACCCCGTGTAATACAAGGGCCTTTTATCATGACCTGCACCTGCTTTTCGAATACGAGTGCATGTCCAAGCCAGCCTAGGTGTAATATCAGCGGCAGAACGATGTCAAGGCCACAATAAAACAAAATGCTCAAAATAATCTTTATTGCTCATTCACATTGCTAAACATTTATAAGATTTATGTTAAAAAAGTACAATATTTCTTACAAATATTAAAAATGACTACAACTCGTCTATCTACCTAATCTCTAGGTTTTGGCCTGCAAGTACACCCGTATCTCCCTATGGCTAAAAGTAGTCGCAATTAACCTAAAAAAGGTTGGTTTCCAGTCAGGAATGGAACGAGTACATTTCATTGAGTGCAGTTCCAATATATGATAATGACTATAAACAGAGGTTAGCCATAAAATACATGATTTAAAATAATTAGGATAATGGTGAGAAAAGACATAAGAAAAATAGAATAAAGGAAATATTATCTATGTATTTTGAAGTACCTTTTTGATATGTGATCGATCTAGGGACAGTTACACTACGATGTCTATGATATCTAAATAGCAATGAAATAAACAATGTCTACGATGTCTACTTTGCAGAAAATAAACAAGTTCTACGATGTCTACTTTGTAGGAAATAAAATAATGGCTATGATGTCTACAATGTCTACGATGTCTATAAGGTCTACGATGTCTACAATGTCTATGGTCAGATCACACATCTTTTGATACTTTTCTATCCCGACACTAGAGGTAAGAATACACCAGATATGAAAAAGAGACAAGAATCAAATATAGAATGACTAACAATGAAATATAGTGATATAATCATATCGAAAGCAAACAACAAATGTATTCGCCTGGGGTCCTTTGCTGGTGAAACAGATAATACCAACCACTCGTGTGCCACACAAAATCAAAATCGTGCAACAGTCTCCGGATGTTGAAACAGACATCACCAATACATTTGGCATAAAAGAAATGTCCAAGAATGCCTACCCAAAAGTCTAATTCTGGACACAGGGGCAAAATCGTAATTTTGGGTCAAAAATAATGTTCGTCGTTGGACCCGCTTTGTACTGAAAAGCGTGCCAGTAACTACGATCTCTAAAGTCATCAAACAATATGTGTACGGGTCGGATTTGATAAGACAAACCCAATCTATGTCCAAAGTTGAACTTCGACGGACCGTGCACAAATTCATCCGTTGGATCGGGTCGCGCGCCCGCCAAAATAGCATTCCAATAAACCTTCTCAGAATCGGACCAAACTTGGCATACAGGACCAAAAAAATGATATGATCCCGTTGGCACAAGTTTTGTCTCGAGATGACGAACGTGCACGAAGTTATGAGCTAGTTTGCAAAGGGGTCAATACGGGGTATCTCGACGGATATGCTTCGATTTCGTCGCGCACGCACAGAAAAATCGAGTTTCGTCGAATCCCACATGTCGACAACATCCATACGCATCTTTCAATTCTCATAGGTTGTGAACACGTCACCCGGTTTGTCGGGGCGCACGCCGTATCGGAAAGATTTTCTAAATTTTCTATTATTTTGAAAAAAAATTTGTTGAATTTTGGAATCGATTTTCTCGACAATCAGTCGACAAATTTTGAATCTACAAGAAGGATTGTGAAGCTCTATAGGTTGTCTTGAACTTTGTTTAATTAGTTTTGGAAAACTCCTTATATCCAGATCATAATCTGTCTTCCAAGACAGCATCAAAACTATCATAATAGAGGGTATGTGCACTGGTTTTTTGTCGATTTCTTATTCAACTTATTGTCAAATTGAATCCAATCCTACGCAAACTAATTGACAGGGTTTATAGATGTATAGGTTGTCTATCCATAGGAATCGACGTCTCATAATTTAGTTAAACATGTGAATAGAAAATCAGACACGAATATGGGTACCTTATTGTCGATCCATCACAGAGCATTGCTCTGGTTGTCGTGCTCGGTTTGGTCGCAGTAGTCCACGACGGCACCTGCGGCGGCGACGGCCAGTTGCAGGCGATCGGGGCGAGGCACGGTGCTCGTCGAGGGTTCCAGGGTCGCCTGGTCACGAGTTGGGTTGTAGACGAGAAGGATTCAATGAGAGTTTGGGTTTCCTTCGTATTTACCCATGTATATTCAAAAAACTAACTCTTGATTTAAACATGAGTTTAAATTCCTATCAATCAATCCAGTTTTTGATCCAATCCAAAGAGGATTGATAGGTTTGGATTGGGGAAGGATTTGGGAGCAAGATTTGATTGATTCAAATCTCTTTCGAGGTGTTCTGGTACACGGGGGAGAGAAGAACGGGACAGTCAGGTTTTGGGTGTCAGCTGTTCCTTATCATAACTTGTTCACAGCGATTTGGAGATTCATTTGATTCAACTTTGGGTGTCTATTGTTCCTTATCATAACTTTTTCCTTATCATATTTGTTTGGTCGAAAAAACATATGTATATATTATATTATATATATATATATATATATATATTTTTTTTTTTTTTTATATATATATATATATATATATATATATATATATATATATATATATATATATATATATATATATATATATATATATATATTATATATATATATATATATATATATATAGGCCTATGTAAATACCCAAGTACATATAATAATTTCTAAACCCAAAATCAAAATACTTCTAAACAATCTATAAATCTATACGTATATATAATTTTTATAAGATAGCTACAATTATATATAGTGTAGCAATCTACTAGCTACTTTCCTTTAATATTTATAAAAACATAATAGAAATATAGGCTATTTAATAATTAAGTACTAATCAATATAATGGAATAAAATAATAGAAAATTTGGGGGGATTTTTATCCTATCCAACTTATAAAATTTTTGTCCTTGAAATTTCAAATAAGCTAGGAAGAAAGGGATAAAGGTGTTCACTGCGGGAGAAATCAAATGCTAGTCATGTCGGATTATCTTGAAAGGAAGGGATACTGTTACCGGTGGAATTCTAGTTTGATGTCACCTTGTAAGGGATAGGGTATTCTTCGTTCAAGACTCTACCCAACTTATAGAAGTTGGCTAACCGTGAAGATTGTCGTAATAAACTTCTACGAAGGTCCAGTTCTAGGTAATGTTATGAGAATATTAGATACTTATGACTGTAGTCACGGATCATAAAGGAAGCCTAGATATTATCGTGGCTTCGCGGTCAATAATTCTATAAGAGAATTATAACATCGTTCCTATAGGGGTCATGCTTTAACAAGATAGTAAGAATCTCTTATTTGAATATAACTAAAACGTGTCGGTTAAATGGGATTTTGTTCTTTGCCTAACTTAGTTAACTAAGAGATGAGAGTCCATAATAGTGCAGAACCTTGCTATACATTTTTGATTAGGTAAGGGTCGAAAATCTTTAAGTCATAATAATTAGTGGTACGGGATCGATGTTTGGTGTTGTGTAGGAGGCATGTGCTTGCTTGGATGAAATACATATATCATAGATGTGATGCATCTTGCATGGATCATGGGTATTCAATTTAGTTAAGAGAACAGGTCAATTTGTATGGTTAAAATTTAAATGGAACAAAAATAAGAAACTATGGTTCGTTTTAAGGAAAAATGCATCATACACGTGGTGTAATTGAAGTGGAGCACTAGAAGGTGTGTTTGTGTAGGACTTGTGTGTCATGGTGTAGAGTGGCCCGTCTAATTCTTGAGTGTGAAATTTGTTGGAAAGGAATGACTAGTGTTGTGCTTCAAATATCGAAGTCACGGTTGGGGTTATCAGATGACATGAGTAGCAATGGATGTTATATGTCACTGGATTATTTGCTAAATTAGAGCTAATCTATCCCAATCATTTGCTAATACAAGGAAATCCTATATTTCTTAAAGAGGCTTGCAATCTATGCATTACGAAATTTTTGTTCTCAAATTAAAAGTAAGACACGATTCTACGATAGAATAGAAGTTGGAAATCAAGGTTGCGATCCTTTACCGTGGTTATCTAAACATGCGAGCAAAGGGATATAAATGGCAGTATGAAGATCGTAATCCAACTTCCAAACAGATAGAATAACGGTTACGAATGTTATCCCATTCCCAGAGATAGAGTACACTAAGTTCAAGGTTCTACTCAACTTATAAAAATTGGTTAATCATGGAAAGCACCGTAATAGAACTTCTATGAAGGTCAAATTCAAGTAAGCATATGAGCATATGAGGTACTACTGATCGTAGTCATGAACTCTAAAGGAAATCTAGGTATTACTTATCTAATATTACTCATATATTGATCATGTTTCATCAAGACAGCAGGAAGGGTCTTGGTTATGTATAACCAGAAATAAGTTAGTACCGAGGGATTCCATTCATCACATAACGTAGGCTACGAAGAGGTACGGTTAAGGAATTTATGGAAGGAGATTAGTGGACCAAGAGATAGAGCCTACATAATAGGTGTCGGGACCTATTTCATAAGTTTTGGTTTTATAGTCCAAATTATAGCGATATGCATGGATGGGTTGAACTGGGTTTAATGGTTTTCCTAATTGGACATCAATCTCTAATTGAACGAATCTTAGGTTTTAATCTATATTGGCTGGACAAGATCCATAAAATCAATTTGACCCATCCCTATAAGGTTAGGGTAATCTAGAACAGGTTCAAACTCAAGTGGTTAGGCTAATGGCCAGTCGGGTTGGTTAAATAGGTTCCTAAAGCCCAAAAATGTGCCTTCTGTGCCTTCTATGTTTAATTAGCACAAGAAGACTCAATTGAGTGGTACATTAGTGGCATGTGCATAGTAGGCTTCGAGTACATCACAACCATATATTAGGTCGAAAGGTTTGAGTCGAGGTTGGATCTCTACTTGTAGTCGGAAAGTATATCGATATTATGGTAAGATTTATAGTTTAGACTTTTTGACTGAAAAGTCGTATCATAAAAATAGAGTACAATGGGACATGTTCGAGTGGGACATGATATGTCTACATGAAGGTGGGCTCGTCTAGGTCTTGCACCTGAAATTCGTTGAAAGGTAACTGCTGGTCTCGTGCTCCAAATATCAATGTCACGGTAAGGGACACCAAAAGAATCTAAATAGAAAGTGGGTGTTTATGAGGCTCTAATATGTCACCCTAGTGGCAACCAACTTATCCTAGTCAATCAGTAATACTAGTAAATCCTAAAATTTAGAGGGCTCACCACCTATATACTTCAAAAATTTACTTTTTGAAATTAAATAAAGACAAGGTTTTATAATTAACGAAGTTAGAGAAATTCAAGTCGTGATCACGGTGTAATAGATAACATGATACGGTAGATATGGATTAAGTTTGAAGATCATTTTTTGATTTCAATAGAGGGAAAATGATGGCATAATAGCTTTCACAACCATAGGTGGTATGGTGAAATAAAGGGGACATTATGTGTCTATCCTCCTTCAAAATATGAGTATTTATTTTTTCGAAATAAGTAAAGGCAAAAAACATTAAAGAGATCAAGTGAAGGGAAATCGAATGCAAATATGGGTTCCGAAGGCAATTGAATAATAAAAAAAGAGTTGTCAAGGCAGTTACAGATGAGATCCTAGAGACATCTATATCTCAATCCACATAGGATAATCACATGAAGAGCAAACCAAGTGCACTAAGGATGATCAGACCATAATACTCTGATTCTAATTAGACAATATGTTAATGGGCGTCCCCAATAAACATATGTCATGAACAAGCTCGATAAAGAATAAGCTCACAAAAACTAGGTTATAACAACAACGTTAGTCAAGATAGTCCAAATTATAAGTACGCGAGATTTATGATTGAAAGAAAGCACAAGTAGTTTAAGTTCATCAAATCTAAGACTCGTCCGGTATTGGTGCCTCTATAGTTGTCCAGCTTATCTTTTGGTCTAAGGCCTTGGTCAACCAATGGTTTAGGGACCTCTAAACTCCATAGTCTAGGTAAACCTATTAGTGTCACTCAATTACCTCATTAATAGTTAATAAGGACAGTGGGATGCTTGGTTGGGAGGCATGCTACCCAACTTATAGAAGTTCCACTAGTATTGGCTTTGAATCAATGGGACATATAGGAAATGTTTCTAACCTCTATGGTATCCGAAAATTGTAATCATGTCTAAAGTCATTTTATCGAGAATTTATGTCTCGCCAGTGTACTCCTAGTTGTAATAAACCCTTGGTTTCGTGACTCAAATATGATATAATATCCGTTATTTAATAACTCTATCCAATATTGATATAAAGATAACTAAGATCAAAAGTGGACAACTAAGTCATAATTTTAGAAATACCTCGTCAGTGCGCTGCTGGCTGCAGTGAACCCACACTCTCCATAATTCAAATAAATGGCGACAGTGCGTTGCTGTCCTGCCATTATGAGTCAACGAACATTCTTCCAACAGTATCTTTAAAATTCAAAGGAGCTTCTAGGGATTCAAACAAGTTGACTATGATAGAAAGCGTAAGTAACTGTCCTTGAAGTGAGAGTATCCATTTTGAAAATCAAATCGATTAGGTATCAATTTTGAAAACTAAGCGATCGACTAGGAGAACGACCGAAATAAAATTTCTAATTCTCTATTTCTCTCGTAATCAAGGATTGAAGGACAACATAAAACAAAACGGACTCGGGATTACTAGATGGATAACTGGGTCATGTTAGGCTCAAAAGTCAACGGGGAAAATAGAATATTGACTTTTTAGAAAATAAATTTCTTATGGAAACGAATAAGAGATACTGCTTAGACAGGAAAGATAACTCGAACCGACCCATGGTGAACAAGATGGAAGAAGTGTAAGTATCTGTCCTATAAGTCTCAATCATTAAAAGTAAAAGATTGATCAAGGAGGAAATAACTGAAGACAAGAGAAGTATCGACATTCTAATCTCTATTTTATGTGTATTAAAATGATTGAGGGAAAACTTTGAATCGAAACTAACTCGAGATTTGTATATGGATAACAGAATAAGAAATTATAAAAATAATTCCTTATTGCAAAATGGGAATTAAATAGGCAATTCAGACTTTGATATGAGGATGATATCTAAAGAGGGAAAAAAGAAAAATAATTGAATAATTTATCAAGGTTAGAGCATTAATTTTAGGAAGGCCTAACTTACCAAGTGAATAGTCTATCCACATTGGGTCATATTGTCATATCAAAATGTAATAGTATATCTATGCAGATCTATCAAGCTATCTAAATTTAATAACTCCTTATCTAATTTGCATGGCCTATATAACTACCCAATGGTCAATTTGAATAAGGGACTCCCTAGTCCTAGTCATTCTTTTAAATCAAATTAACGCTAACTTGTGAATGAGCATTTCCTAGTCGTAGGCTCGTAATAGTACGACTAACTTAAGTACTATCATAAGTTTGCATGATTTGTGAAAACAGACCTACATGGGCCACCACAAAAACTTGTCACGACCCGCACCTGCTTTTCGGATTCGAGAGCGTGTCCAAGCCAGCCTATGTCGTAGTGTCGACGGTAGAACACTGTCAAGGCCACAATAAAACAAAATGCTCAAAATAATCTTTATTGCTCATTCACATTGCTAAACATTTACATGTTTTATTATTTTTAAAAAATTACAATGTTCTTACAAATATTGAAAATGACTACAACTTGTCTATCTACCTAATCTCTAGGTTTTGGCCTGTAAGTACACCCGTACCTCCCCATGGCTAAGAGTCGTCGTGATTAACCTGAAAAATGGTGGTTTCCAGTAAGGAATGGAACGAGTACAATTCTTTGAGTGCAGTTCCAATATATGATAACGACTATAAAATAGAGGATAGCCATAAAATACATGATTTGAAATATTTAGGATAATGGTGAGAAAAGACATGAGAAAAATAGAATTAAAAAATACTATCTATGTGTTTTGAAGTACCTTTTTGATATGTGATCGGTCTAGGGACAGTTACACCATGATGTCTATGATATCTAAATAGCAATAAAATAAATAATGTCTATGATGTCTACTTTGCAGGAAATAAATAATGTCTACGATGTCTACTTTGCAAGAAATAAAACAATGTCTACGATGTCTACAATATCTATGGTCAGATCACACATCTTTTGGTACTTCCCCTTCCCGACACTACAGGTAAGAATACGACAAGATGTGAAAAAGAGACAAGAATCAAATATAGAATGACTAATAATAAAATATAGTAATAATAAATATCGAAAACAAACAACAAATGCACTCGCCTGGGATTCTTTGCTGGTGAAACCGATAATACCAACCACTTAGTGTGCCACACAAAATCAAACTCGCACAATAATCTTTGGATGCTGAAATAGACATCACCAATATGTTTGGTATAAAAGATATGTCTAAGAAGGCCTACCCAAAATTCTAATTCTGGACACAGGAAAAATCGTAATTTTGGGTCAAAACGATGTCCGCCGTTGGACACACTTTGTACCGAAAAGCGTGCCAATACCTACGTTCTCTAAAGTCATCAAACTATATGTCTATGAGTCCGTTTTGATGAGACAAACCCAATTGTATGTCCAAAGTTGGATTTCGGCGGGCCTTATACAAATTTGCTCGTTGGATCGGGTTACAAGCCCGCCAAAATAGCGTTACGGTCGACCTTCTCAGAATCGGACCAAACTTGGCATACATGACCAAAAAATAATGCGGTCCTGTTGGCGCAAGTTTTGTCTCGAGATAAAAAACGTGTACGAAGTTAAGGGCTAGTTTACAAAGGGGTCAATACGGGGTATCTCGACGGATACGCTTCAATTTCGTCGTACACGCACAAAGAAATCAAGTTTCGTCGAATCTCACATGTCGGCAACATCTATACGCGTCTTTCGATGCTCATGGGTTGCAACCCCGGTTTATCGGGGCACACGCCGTATCGAAAAGATTTTCTAAATTTTCTATTATTTTGAAAAAACAATTTTTCTTGAATTTTGGAATCGATTTTCTCGACAACTAGTCGACGAATTTTGAATCTACAAGAAGGGTTGAAAAGCCCTATAGGTTGTGTTGAACTCTGTTTAATTAGTTTTGGAAAACTCCTAATATCCAGATCATAATCTGTCTTCCAAGACAGCATCAAAACTATCATAACAGAGGGTATGTGCACTGGTTTTTTTGTCAATTTTTCATTCAATTTATTGTCGAATTGAATCCGATCTACATAAACTAATTGACAGGGTTTATAGATGTATAGGTTGTCTATCCATAGGAATCGACGCCTTGTAACTTAGTTAAACATGTAAAGAAAAAATAGAACACGAACATGGGTACCTTATTGTCGATCCGTCATAGAGGAGTGCTCTAGTTATCGTGCTCGATTTGGTCACAGCAGTCCACGACGGCGCCTGCGGTGGCGATGGCCGGTTGCAGGCAATCGGGACAAGGTGCGGGTGCTCGTCGGGGGTTCTGGGGTCGCCTGGTCACAAGTTGGGTGGTAGACGAGAAGGATTCTCCGAGAGTTTGGGTTTCGTTCGTGTGTACCAAGTATATTCGAAAAACTAACTCTTGATTTAAACTTCAGTTTAAATTCTTTTCAATCAATCCAGTTTTTGATCCAATCCGAAGAGAATTGATAGGTTTGGATTGGGGAAGGATTTGGGAGCAATATTACATTGATTCAAATCTCTTTCGAGGTGACGAGGAGGAGAGAAGAACGGGGTAGTCGAGTTTTGGATGTCTACTATTCCTTATCATAACTTGTTCACAGTGATTTAGAGATTCATTGATTCAACTTTGGATAAGTTTATCATTTGAAATTGGGATTTAAAACTCTGGGGAGCATCTACGGGAATTCCTTGTCGGGTTTCTAAGAGATCATGATCTCACGAGATATTGGTTTCAATATCTCGTGAGTTCATCTCTTATACTTAACCTATAATACATGAGAGTTTTGGATGTCTACTATTCCTTATCATAACTTGTTCACAGTGATTTGGAGATTCATTGATTCAACTTTGGATACGTTTATCATTTGAAATTGGGATTTAAAACTCTGGGGAGCATCTATAGGAATTCCTTGTCGGGTTTCTAAGAGATCATGATCTCACGAGATATTGGTTTCAATATCTCGTGAGTTCATCTCTTATACTTAACCTATAATACATGTATATAATTCCAATATAACTAGTACTTTAAATATTATACATAATATATATAGTATAACCCATTAATTAAGTAATATATTGTATCGATAATATACTTGTATATTCATTGTGAAAATATATATATATATATATATATATATATATATATATATATATATATATATATATATATATATATAAATTATATATATATGTGTAGATTGTTTAGAAGTATTTTGATTTTGGGTTTAGAAATTATTATATGTATATACCCAAGTACATATATATACCTATGTAAATACCCAAGTACATATAATAATTTCTAAACCCAAAATCAAAATACTTCTAAACAATCTACACATATATATATAATTTATATATATATATATATATATATATATATATATATATATATATATATATATAATATATATATATATATATATATATATATATATATATATATATAATATATATATATATAATATATATATATATATATATATATATTTTTTTTTTTTTTTTTTTTTTTTTTTTTTTTTATATATATATATATATATATATATATATATATATATATATATAAATGTTTGTATACACATATAGGCCTATGTAAATACCCAAGTACATATAATAATTTCTAAACCCAAAATCAAAATACTTCTAAACAATCTACACATATATATATATAATTTTTATAAGATAGCTATAATTATATATAGTGTAGCAATCTACTTGCTACTTTCCATTAAAATTTATAAAAACATAATACAAATATAGGCTATTTAATACTTAAGTACTAATCAATATAATAGAATAAAATAATAGAAATTTAGGGGGGGTTTAAACTTTTGTGCCTATTATTCTTGAGCAGCATGTCCTGCTGAGTGAATATAATATTGGGGATGATTTCCCCCACGCTATGGCAGTACGGACATACGGCTGGGTCCTCTTTAGGTTGTGGGACCTGGCTTATGAAAGATTCAACATCCTTCAATGCTTTACAAAGAGCAGCCCGAGTATCCTTAGAGAATTGGAGAAGCTCAAACAGGGATAGCCGAGCCGAAGTATTGGCAAGCTGCGCCAATATGTCAAAGTTGTGGGGTTTTGTCAACCCCGAAGCATCTTTTTTTCTCATAGGCTTGTCGAAATGAGCCTCTTTTTGCTTTTTTTTTTGTTTGTTATTGGAGGTTCGGATGGACCCTCCCCTCGAACAGTGTTAATGGTGATGGGAGGTGCCTTCCCAGTCGGAACCTCCTCCTGTTGAGTGTTTTGCTGTGACCGTGTCACCACTGGAATGGCTTCCTACGGAGTGGCAGAGACCATTCGACAAGACTTAGACTTTTTCCTTTGGTTTTAGTGGTAGGGCATACCACCGATTGAGTCAGCTCCAGGGCTAGATCTGCGTATACCCATATGATCTCACCCCGGGATATAGTGAGTGGCACCAGCCCTCTCATATTATCACGAGTCGGTGGAAGGTTAGTTACTTCTATTGTCGCCTTTAGGATGGGGACGACGCCATCTTGGGCTTCAGTTGGTGGCAGGGTGCCAAACTAAAGGAACACCATGTTTGCGGAGACTATCTTGTCCTCATAATCGAGAAAGATGATATTTGCATTGATCATGCCTTGAATGTAGTTCTTCAATATGTAGTAGTCTCGAGTCAAGTGCCCGACGAATCGATGGTAGTAACAATACCTCGGGTCGCCCACCCTGTCAACCTCGTCAGGGCGCTTAGGATCAGGCAACTTGATCTTGTCGTCTTGCATCAGCACCTCGAAGAGCTGCAAAATATTTTTGTCATTGAAGAGCGGACCTCCTTCTGTCTTGGTGCAGTTGGTGGCTTCTGGGCAGGAGCTGACGTACCATTAGAGGTATTGACCATCAACGCCTGCTTCTCCTTTGACTCTCGTTCGCTGTTGTTGCTATTGGAGGGACACTTCCCTTTGTCGTCGAATGAAGGAAAGTTGAGTCCTAAGAGACAAGCATCTCGGGCCTTTATTTCGACACTCTCGGCATCGATGATGAGCGCAATCATGTCCGTATGTTGGGTGGAGTCGACCCAAAGCTTAACTGTCGGCGTCATGTTCTTCTGACAGGAATCTATTAGCACAGATTCCGGGATACCAGAGGGTAACCTTAGGAATGCTTGACGAATATGCTCAATAAAGGCTCGAATTGTGTTCTTGTTCTTCTGAGTGATTTCTATAAGGGAAGACATGGTCATGTCCTTTCCACCGTCATAGAATCGGGAAAAGAAGAGATGCTTCAGATCCTCGAAGGAGGATAAGAAGTTATCAGGGAGACTACAAAACCATTCCTAGGCTACCCCCTTAAATGATCCTATGAATAAACTCGTGAGCAGGGCATCGTCTTTTGGTAGATGCCCCGTCAATGAGTAAAAATAGGTCAGGTATCGATGGGGCGACTCCTTCCCATCGAATGGTATAAGCGATTGTGGTTTATATTTGGGAGAATAAACCACACTATTCCACTCAGAAGGGTAGGGTTATCGGATCCCGGGTTTCTGATGCTCCTCTTGTTTATCCTTAGCCTCCTCGCGAGCGCGTAGATCTCTTACAAGCTCGAATAGTTCTTCAGTAGAGCATGGAGCAGGTGACTGAGGCAAGGCATGATAATCAGCTCCCGAAGGAGCGGATGATCGGGGAAGAGTGCGATGATGTGTCGCTAAAGGTACCCTCTGAGAAGGTATATTCGATTCCCAGAGTCAGCTCCCCCCAACCGCATCGATGTCAGTTCTTGACAGATGTCCTCATTTTCAAATGAGGGATTATTGTAAATAATTGGGTCTGGCTACCCCCAGCCTGTACTGCCGATGTGGTCTCACCTTCGATCGGGTATTCTAGAATACCCCAGCAGTAGGGATTATTGTTTTATTCCCTTTCGGTCGACTTTTTGATGAACTAGCTGAAACTGGAGGGTTCTTGGTCTTTATATTTCTTCTGGGAGCAAAAAAACTGAAGATGATGTTGCACAAGACGACTAGAAGTTCTTCTGCGTCTTCAATTGGCACCCTTCTTCCAAGACGATGTCGGACAGTTGCAGTAGATTGTAGTCACTAGACACGGACTGCCTTGGTGGCGGGGCTACTGTTTTGCAACAACAGTAGTTGATGGTGACCATAGCACAAGTATGTCCCATAAGAGGTGCATTGTGCATGGTGGTTATCTCCCCCGACCTATGTTTGTGGGTGATCACATTTTATAGATCGTGTGAGAAGAGGTTCACATTTACACCCTCTTCGGGCGCATGGCGAAGCTAAGCGTCATGGTGTGTATGTTAGTGATGCGCCCCTGATCCAGTTCAAGCGCATGAAATGTGCCCAGATCATTGTTAGTAGAGCAGAACGTATTGCAAGTTGAATCCACTTCATGCACGCATCCCACGTGGACGCATGGGTTCAACACCACAAGATTTTCCTCTGACATGTTTCAAGCGCATGATATACACCCAAGTGGGAGGAGGACTTAATGTGAGTCGAACCCACTTCATGCGTACAGCCCACATGGGCGCATGGGTTCGACACCACAAGATTTGCCCCTAACTTGGTTCAAGTGCTTGAGATGCACCCAAGTGGGGGGGGACTTTGAGAGTTGACTCATTTCTGTTATGAAAGCACCTGAGTCAACTATGTACAGCATACCATCAGCTCTGCACATGACTTTTAGCATAAATTTTTGGTTTGTTGCTGGCATAGCACTTTGAGAGCGCATAGCCTGTGCCGCCTTAGATTTCTTTGTACTGGCCCGCGAAGGTGCATATTACTAAGACTCTAACTTTTCCTTGCCTTGATAGCGAGTAATTCTGTCGAAGATAGTAAGCTTTCCCATCGCAGCTGAGTTCATGCGCAGGAGAGTGGCTGCGCCCTTGTTTCGTCGATACATCTTCTTCGATTGGAAAGAAGCGGATTGGGAGATGTAGTTAGCACTGCGCTTCCCTAGAAGATGCACTACTCAAGAATTAGCATCTTGTTTGCTGATGATGTCAACAGGAAGGATTAGTTGTACCGATGCAGCTCCTTCAGTTGTGGTGCTCGGTGCAACGCCATTGGGCATCCAGACTTGGCGAGTCTTCTTTGGCTTTAGTAGCCGCCTCGATGGGCTCACACTGCCTTTAGAAATTAACTCCTCGTACGCTTGCTGATTGAAGCGCACCACCAGTATCTTCTGGGAGGAGCCGAGCTTGTTGTCATCAGACTACGACACGACCTTCTCATTGGAGGAGAAAATGGTCTACAGCTGTCACGCCCCAGAACCAAAATACTGGAGAGCGGAGGACAGACACAGCCAGCTACGTACATTGAAGTGAATTCCACCTCTCAATACGGTCACGACTGTCTAGATGTATGAGGGTTTACTACAAGCCAATAGTCTCTTAGGGTCAAGAACAAGCCTAGTGTCTCAATCTCAAGCAAGCAAGTAAATATAACAAGATGGTAGATCATCAGACATACAAAGTAAGGTATCCCTTACATTACATATTCAGATGATCATGAAGCTAGTCATACAAAATGCGAAGACTAGCAAAAGTTTAAGTCGTACATGATCAACCCTAGGATTTGTTGCTCATGTTACTGTAACTCCACCTTCCTGAAATTTGAAATTTTCTTTTAGCCTTACTTTATTTTGTTTTAACAATTTATAATTGTTAAAACCTTATTAATAATTTATTTCTTTTTCTTTGAATTCCTTCTAATTATTTTCTTAAAACCATTGTCAAATCAATTTAACCCATGGGGTGGACAAGCCTATTTTTTAGCCTGGTAGAAGGCCAAGGGCTGTTCTATTTATTTGAACTGCCAAAGTTCTTTAGAATTTTTGTTCTCTATTCTTCCCTGTTGATTTCCTTTGTAATTCAAATTTCGATCTACTATTGCCACCTCGACCATGTGGAGTAACAACCTCTAACAACCGAGAGCGCGCCAATTTTCCTCACCCTCTCTAACCGCCTATTTAAGCAGCCCTCATCCTTCCCCATTCATTCAGATCTAGAAATCCTTCTTCCTTCCCAAGTCTCCACAGAGCAGAGCTCCACCCACTGCTTCCAATTCTAATCAGAGGAAGAAGAAGAAGCTGAAGAAGAAGAAGAAGAAGAAGAAGAAGGAGCGGCCATGACTGCGGTGATCATCGTCGACGTAAAGACTAGCTGGGGTGAGCTTCGAACCTTGTGATTTTGGATTTTCTGAATGAACGATTGATCACTAGTTGATCATTTCTTTCTCTTTGTACAAATCGTAATATGAGCCTTTTGATTTCTGGATCGATCGACTTGATCTCTGACATTGATTCTTGCTGTTCTTCATCGACTGATGAGTGTGTTGGTAAGAGTTCACCTTCTCGAATTGTTTAGAATCAATTTATATCAAATCAAATTATTGGTATCATCCATTTTCATTGATTCAGATCTAGAACACTGGTGAGCTACTAGTGTTTGAAATATTTTTTGAATCAACTCTCGATTCATGGATGAACGATTCATGATGATTCTTCTCTTAGTTCTGTAGAGATTTGATTCGAGGAAGGAAAGGGTTAAGTCGAGATCAAAGACTGTAGCAGGACAAGTTCATTAAGGTAAATCAAATCCTGTTGCATTTTGAGTTGAATTTATTGTGTGTAATAGGAATTTAGTTATGGATAACATGATAGAAATAAGAATGGTTAGAATGTTCGATGAGCAATCACTGAATCTGAGTCTCAGTTTTGTCATTTAGAATTCGTATCAATTAAATTCTTGCAGGTTAGCTTATTATTTTAAATCAGTTAGCTATTTGGATTTCCTGTCAGTATTTTTCCAGTTGGTTGAATCTGGAAATTCATATCAGAATTTGATCAGAGACCTGTGCAATGCCTTGGTCCATTGAGTTTCCATATATGAGCAGTGTTGAGTTCTTTCTTTAAAACTGAGGGGTTATGTAACTGTTCAGTAAATAAACTTGAGACTACTTATACAGTATTGAATCTTGATGGACCTAGCATTATCTAGGTATAAATTGTTTTCGAGAACAAGGCATGGACTGAGAATGGTTAGAAAGGCTCAGGTATTAACTAGGAACATCTACCAGAGTTTTGATCTCCAATTGAGACTATGCCCTGTTGCTTGAGCAGAAATTATTGTGTGTATCTTTATACCAAGACTGATAACCTGGGAATTGATGTCTTAGATAACAGAACCTGAGAAATATGAACCTAGAACTTTCTGATGCCACTGAGTGTAGGATTAGCAGTGGGGTATTCTTATAACTGACCACAGGATATGCTCGGCTTGGTTTAACAATATAGATATCTGAGACTTTAGCTCAGGAAAACCTGAGACATTAGTTTAGGAAACCTGAGAGCATACTCAGGAGTTTTGTTGTCTCAGGAATCTGGAGATTTAGAGTCCCAGGAATCAGGAGATCTGAGAGTCTCATGATATCTGAGACACTTGAGAGTGTTGTCTCTGGAAAGCCTGAGAACATTCTCAGAAAACATTGAGTGTCTCAGAAATCAGGATTTGTTCAGTGTAAACCCAGAGTGTGTTCCTGTGTAGTCCAAGAATTTGCAACCTGTTAGCAGGGGATGTTTTGTTTGGAAAGCAATAACTGTCCTGTTTGGGACTGAGTGGCATGAATACATTTTGCAGTATCCTACACTCCTACTGTATTGCTATCACCTTAACCTATTGCACTTAGTTTAGATGGTTGAACTTGGTAAATAGGAAAACCTGGACATTTGAGAACTCAGAAAATCTGAGAATTGAGTCTCAGGAAGACTGAGAACTTGAGAAGTTTCATTTCTCAGGGACTTGAGTGTCTCAGGAAATCTGAGACACTTGTTATAAATTCAGTGGAACCCAGGAACCAGGAAGAATTCTTGTATAACTCAGGAATGTAATCCTGTGTAGACCCATGAATTCCAGGAATGTATTCCAGTGTTAACCAGGAATGTATTCCAGTGTTAACCAGGAATGTATTCCAGTGTTAATCAGGAATGTAATCCTGTGAATTTTAGGAATCCAGAAATAAATTCCAGGAATGAAGTTCTAGAATAAAGTTCGAGGCTAACCAAGGTATTTGCAGTACAACTAGGTTTGTATTCCCTATTAGATAGGATGGCTAAATCTAAATTTATGTAGATTAGCAATTGTTTTCCCAATTACTTGAGTTTGCATAAGCATGGCCTTAACAATTAAGAAATCTCCACCATTGTTTTAAGTTTACTTTTTAAACATTGTCTTATAGAAATTATGTATTTAGCTTTATTTAAAGTTCTTGTTAGTCTAGATTATAGTGAGTAATATTGATACCTATAGGAAACCATAGAACTAAGGTTTATATTAGGAATTATTTGTGATTAGAATCTTTTGATAAACCATTTAGAATTAGCAGTTTATTAACCAACTTGTACACATCATTATTACATACAGGAGGATACCTAGCTCTTTTGCCTACTTGTACTTTCCTGGAGCAAGGCAAGTACATTCTATGGTTTTGATCAGTGTATTTTCTTGTTCTTTATTGCTGACACACTGCGACACGTTCATGATCTTTTCTGGATTGTTCTTTCATGATCTTACTTGTATCTTGGGGTAGGGGAAATACTCTAGATATGTGACCAAACCCGGATACTTATTCATGATCTTTAGCTTAGGCCTCGCACAGTGCACGCAGGTCCTAAGCCGTACCATTACATGATCTTTCAGGATCTTTCATGTTCTTTCATGATCTTACCCATAGCCGGTCACATATCATAGAAGTATTTCAAATTTATAACACACATGTTCAGGATTTTGTTCTTACATTAGTTTCCCATAATCCTGATCTTGATTTTAGCTATAGTCGTGATCTTTCCTGCATCTTTACATATTCATGATCTTTCATGTATCTTTATAGCAGTAGTTCTCGTTCTTCCTATTCTTTACATACCTTGCTCTTTTCTTGTTCTTTCAGCATTACTTTCCATATCATGATGTTATTGTTCTTTACCTAGAATTGTGCTTTGCTCCGCTCCTGAATAGGATATGTTGCAGGTGAGATGGAGGCCTTGTGCGACACTTACTATGGTCAGGATATTGCTTTCCCTGCTGAGCCAGCTGAAGCTGCTTGTGACCTAGAGGCTGCAGAAGCCTAGTGCTTCTTTTAGTGTTTCCTATTATTTTCCATGTACTGAGACTATCAGACTTCTTCCATTTGTTGAATGTAATAATTCAGATATTGTACTTTACTCTGGTTGGGACATATTTATATAGATGCTGTGATTTTATTCATGTTCATATTATCTGGTTAGTTTCCCTAGATTGGTACAGCTTACTTTGTTGTGTCTAACAACAAAGGCTGGGCGTGTCCGACTCGTATCCGGTTATTCGGGAGCGGGTCGTGACAGTTACAGCCCATAGGCAGACAGTAAGTAAAGTTGCAAACGAGCTAACACTTGTTCGACGGCTAAACGCCTCAAAAGAATATTTATAATAGAGTTGGATAGCAAAATAAAATCCACTCGTTGCCAGGGTTGTGCCTAGTGTTCACCATCCGGCTGAAAGGCTGAGAGATCCTCGGGTCCTACTCTGAAATCTAGCTATACAAAACCAGCTAGTTCAGACCCCAGAAAGAGCAAGTGCCACAAGGGAGGCTTCACTTAGGAACTAAAACCAGCATATTAGCACATAAGACATAAAGGATAATAAAAGATGTGGGTTATAGAAAAACAAGATGATAAACGATAGGATGATTAAGAGACCATTCCGGTAGCCAAGTTACAACCCATAAACCAAACAAGGACCGGGGTTGTAACCCTTCACCTGAACAGAGCTTAGTCTCCAACCAATTGTCGACAAGAGTAAAGCCTGAACAAGCATGTGCTGAAATAATCATAGACTGGCATTGCTTAGACGAGACTAGACTGGACTACATCCATCAATCACGGCCAAGCAAAGAGTACGGCTTGATACTTTAACTAGCTAGGGTTATCTCAAGCCTAGTTACTAGCAAAATGCAATGAAATGTTCCAGCAGCCACAGGCCCTGCAGCTATCCAGGTTATCCAGGCGAGGTTGATTATAAAAGTTATCCAGAACTATTAGATGGCTTAGAGTGCAACACATAACAGTATGCCTTGTACTTGTTTTATGAGTGTGTCCTACATGACAGTGGACTGGAAATGTGCCCTACTCGACGGCATGCTACAAGTCCATCAGGTGTGGCCAGGATAATGGGATCGCCTGTAACTGGGGAAATCTCCCTTAGAATGAACTAGTTGATCAATCTAGTCATTAACCTTAGTCAGATTCAGTATGAATTCCTGACCGTGGTAACCAGGGACTCATGTCCTAGACATGATGCAAGACGAGACTAGACTAGTAGCTTGTACAAACAAGTTTCAAGCAAGAACCCACGGTGTCAAGACGAGAATTTACTTAGCGAGTCACGGTAGCCGTCGCAACGGCGTTCAAGGTTACATGTCATATTTACTTGTCAAGAGTACGCCGCAACGGGCTACTATCATGTACTGGCCTGTCATGTTCTTGTCTGGACTGCGCCACGGTGGACCACTATCATGTTCTTCTATTGTCATGTTCTTGTATAGAGTGTGCCACGACGGGCCACTGTCATGTTATTACTACGTTTATGTTCATGTATCATGCCGTGTTCACATATCATGTCGTATACAGATTATCATGTCCAGATTACTTGTCAAGGGTGCGCCACAACGGGCCACCATCAAGTGCTATCAATCCATTAATATGTCATGCTCATATCGTTTTCATGTCAAGTTCATATCGAAAAGGGGTGCATGTGCCCAGGACTATGCGCCCAAAGGGTGGAGTCAGGATGACTTGGAGAAAGTCAAGAGACTCACTCAATAACAAGTGTGCTGATAGGGTCTATGCGCCTAAGGAAGGAGGCATAGTGCACTTGGGCGCATACAAAGTTATGCGCCCAAGCCAGGGGATGGTCAAGGCAACATGCACTTAGGCATGGGGGTGGTCAAGGCAGCATGTGCCCATAGTGTTATGTGCCCAAGAGGACGGGAATCTGGGATTCATGCGCCCAAGAGGAGGCATGCGCCCAGGGGGTTATGTGCCCATGCGCCCACACAAATCGTGGGCGCATAGTTATGCACCAGCACTGTGGAAGGCAGGAAGCTTGGGCGCATATATAGGGCTATGCACCCAAGGCTAAAGTCCCTGTGGGCGCATAAAGTGCCATGCGCCCACACTCTTCTTCTTCTCCAAAATTTTGAGAAGAAGGCCTTGGAAACCATGAACTTCAAACTCCCATAACTTGGTCAAAACACAATAAAATCTAACTTTTCAAAAGTCTAAGTTGTGTAAAATCAAATTCTCTACCACATGGAACTCTTAGTTTTCAAAAATAAGATGGTTTGATTGATCAAAACCCAAGAAAACTCTAAAAAGTGTAAAGTTAGATCTACACAAATATATACATAAAAATACAAAATGACAAGAACTAAAGTAGCTTAGAATGTTGCATAGAAGAGATTAGAACAATAAAAATAGAGGGTTCCATCATGAAGTAAGTTGCACTTGCCTATGGAGGGAAAGAGTTTTAATGGAGAAGAAGAAGAAGTTATGAGAAAATAATAAAGAGAGAGAAAAAGTAGGTAGGTTTATAAAGGAAAAAGGGGAAGGGGTTTAACATGATGAACCAAAGAAATAAACCAAGCTAAACCAAAATAAACCAAGTCAAACCATGATATGCCATGATGAACCTAAGCAAGATTAAACCAAAATTAGCTAGCAAGACAAGATAAGTAAAATACGTGTCAGGATTTTGTACACGTATACTAGAAATACGTATAACAAAAAATGGGGGTGACAACTCTACCCACCTTAAAAGAATTCTGTCCTCGGAATTTAATCAAGAGACTAGAGATGTCGGGACAAGCTATACTAATCACAAACAATATATGACTAAGCAATCAATCATACAATCATTCATGCAAGCAAGGAATGAAAGCATAAGGCATAAGAAAGACATTATACCTTATGAGTCAAACAGGTATGGATATCGCGATGGGATATCATCCTCACGCTCCCACGTTGAGTCACCCAAAGAGTGATGACCCCAAGCAACAAGGACTAAATTAATAGTCTTATTCTTGAGTACCTTCTCTCTTCGGTCCAATATGGATACGGGCCTTTCCTCATACGAAAGGTTGGTACCAACAACCAATTCCGAATGATCAAGGACATGACTCGGATCTGCAATATACCGTCGCAATTAGGGTTCATGGAAGACATCATGCACCTCACGTAACGACGGCGGAAGAGCGAGACGATAGGACACATCACCTACTCGCTCAAGAATGTCAAACAAGCCTATATACCTAGGACTAAGCTTTCCCCGTACACCAAAATGAATAACGCCACGGGTAGGCGAGATCCTAAGAAATACATGGTTGCCGACAGAAAACTCAAGAGGACGTCGCTGAGAATCGGCCCAATGACGATGACGATCTTGCGTAACTCAAAGATGATCTCTGATTCGTCTGACCACCTCAATAGTCTATGAAATCATTTTGGGACCAAGCATCTGTCTCTCGCCTACATTATCCCGGGCTAAAGGAGATCTGCACTTCCTGCCATACAAGGCCTCAAAAGGTGCCATTTGAATGCTGGCCTGGAAACTGTTGTTGTACGAGAACTCCACTAGGTGCAAGTGATCTTCCCACGAACCACCAAAGTCAAGTGTACATGATCTTAACATATCTTCAAGAGTCTGGATCGTGCGTTCTGACTGGCTATCTGTCTACGGATGATAAGCTGAACTAAACATGAGACGAGTCCCCAAGCTCTCTTGGAGACTCCGCCAAAAGTGCGATATGATTCCTGAATCTCTGTCTGATATGATACTAACTGGCACTCCATGCAATCTAACTATCAATCTGAGGTACATCTCTGCAAGCTGATCCGTCGATTGGCCAATTCTGAATGGAAGAAAATGAGCTACCTTCGTGAGTCTGTCAACTATAACCCAGATAGCATCTCTTCCAGTTGGAGATTTAGGTAACCCAATTACAAAATCCATGGTGATATGCTCCCATTTCCATTCTGGGATCGGTAAAGGTTGAAGAAGTCCAGCTGGTCTCTGATGTTCGGCTTTAACTTGTTGGCAAACTAAACAACGAGAGACAACCAGGCTATCTCCCTCTTCATACCATTCTACCAGAAATGCTGACGGATATCTCGGTACATCTTCGTGCCACTGGAATGAATGGAATATTGAGAACTGTGAGCCTCTGCCATGATCTCCTGCCTGATATCACCACTAGGTACACAAAGATGCCTTTCATGTCGAAGTGTACCATCTTCATGAATACATAACTCTGGTCTTCGTCCTGCTACACATTCTGCTCTGAGCCACTGAAGCTTAGAATCTACTGACTGTGCTAACTTAATCCTCTCAACTATGCTGGACTGAACTTGCATGCTGGCCATCAATACCACATTGGTAGGAAAAACAACTTCAATACCCATCTTCTGAAGATCTGCTAACAACTCTGGCTGTGCTGTTAGAAAATAAACTCCGACTCTTCTACTCAATACATCTGCTACTATGTTGGCCTTCCCATGATGATACTGCTGGTTGATGTCATAATCCACAAGGAGCTCTAGCCATCTCCTCTGACGCATGTTAAGATCCTTCTGGGTAAACACATACTTAAGACTCTTGTGGTCGGTGAAAATCTCCACCCGATCTCCATACAGGTAATGCCTCCACAGCTTCAATACAAAAACTACCGCTACCAACTCTAAGTCATGGGTTAGGTAATTCCTCTCATGATCACGAAGCTGACGTGATGCATAAGCTACAACCTTACTGTAGGCCTTAAAAATGAAAGTCACACTGAGTTGATCAGAACAAGTCCAAAAGTCACGCTGAGTTGATCAGGACAATATTTAAAAATTACGCTGGAAAACAGCTCATCATTTTGTTAGAGGGTCATTATGACTGACAGCACGACAGTCGAAGAATGTCTTCTCGTATGCCACGTATGTACAGAACTCGAGAGATCACAGCCGACTATTGCGTGACTTTTAAAATCTTCTTCAGCAAGACTCAGCCTTCGTCAAGTTGGCATACCAAAAGAGCTTCTTGTTATTTAATGCGACTGACAAAAGCAATCACTGTCAGAGATTTTGTGTCAGTCAAGGCACGTCAAATCAAGACAGCTGGCAGTCCTGCCTCAATCGTGCGTGGATTTTGAGCTTTCCGACTCAAGTCTGCGTGTATTGTGAACTTATATGTTTTTTCCCAAAGTCCGCGTATATTTTGAGCTTTCTGTCTCAAGTTTGCGTGGATTCTGAAGTTTCTTGCTCCACATCTGCGTGGATTGTGAAGCTTTCTGCCCCAAGTCTGCGTGGATTGTGAAGCTTTTTTGCCCCAAGCCTGCGTGGATTCTGAAGCTTCTTGCCCCAAGTTTACGTAGATTTTGAAGCTTTCTGCCCCGAGTCTGCGTGGATTTTGTCTTCAACAAGTCTGCGTGGATTTCATCAAATTGGAGTACGTGGCAGCCATGCCACTGATCTCTCGCCTGCGTGTCCTGTAACTTGCACACGACTCATGCATGATTGCCATGTGTCCAACAGTTACAGGCCACGTCCAGTAACAGCTCACAACCTTGCGTATGTTAAATCTTGCGTAATTTTCAACTAGGCACAGGCTGTGAAGACAGTTATCCTTTCAGTTATTTTTGACTCTATAAATAGAGTTCTTTTTTCTCATTCATTGGACAGATACAAAGTTATCTAACTTACTGTCAAAATTTTGAGAGCTTTTCTTCTTCGCATAGTCCAAGGGATAAAGCGATCGTCTTCTAGATCGGATTCCTACAGTTGTAATTTTCCCATATACACAATAAATAAAGTGAATTTATTTATGAAAAACAAATTGGCGACTCTGCTGGGGAAAACCATCTCCTCTTCTGAGATGGCAACAACTCAATACAACACTTCGTCAGTCGGCTCGACGAAGAAGGTGATGACGATCCAATTCGATCAATTCGCCTATTAAGAAATGCAGCGGGCTAAGAGTGGCAAGCCCACTTCAGCCTCCATCATCACTGCCAAGTCGAAGGGACACTCTATCTATGTCCCTAAGAATCAGTTGGCAGCCAATGGTGAAGTCTCTGCCACAGTGTCTACTCCTAACACTGGCAAGAACTCTACTGCAAGCACGCACACTCTTGTGCGCTCGAAGATGACAGCAATCAAAGGTCACGCTGACAGTACTGGCTCCTTAGCCAAATCTGTTCCAGCGTGCAAATTCAATTCTAAAAGTCACGCTGACAGTATTGGCTCCTTAGCCAAATCTGTTCCAGCGTATAATCTCACATTCAAAAATCACGCTGATAGCACTTGCTCCTTAGCCACATCTGTTCCAGCGTGTATTTCCAAATTCAAAAATCATGCTGACAGCACTGGCTCCTTAGCCAAATCTGTTCCAGTGTGTATTTCCAAAATCAAAAATCACGCTGACAATACTGGCTCCTTAGCCAAATCTGTTCCAGCGTGTATTTCTGAAATCAAAAGTCACGCTGACAGTACTGGTTCTTTAACCAAGTCTGTTTCAGCGTGTATTTCATCTAAGAAGAATAACTCTTTAGATATCTCTTCTTATGTGCCAAGTTCTACTAGAACTGGGGGTGGTCTTCCACACAAAGTCCCTTCGAAAAGAGATAACTCTTTAGTTGTTTCCTCTGTTCCTGTAGTTTTTACTTCAGGAACAGCTTTGACTGACAATTTTGTTAGTCAAAGAAAAGGAGATAGTCTTTTGACTACTCTTCCTTCTGGACATTCTATGTCTCAAAAATTGAATAAGTCTAAGAAGAAACATTCTTTAATGTCTTCTTCTACGACTTCTTCGAATTGGGCACAGAATTTGTCTAGAAAAGGTCTGTTACCAACTCCTAATCAAGGGGGGTGGTTCAACTCTTCCTTCTCTGCAAATATCTAGATCAATGGAAGGAAAACTCCAAGTTTCCAAAACCAATGTGTTACCTCCAACTGATCTAAGAGCAAAACTTAATCAAATCTGTTTGGGAAGTACTTCTGGTGTTAAGAAACCACACCAATCGGAAATGAAGATAAAAGATCCGGATGCAGAGTATGCTAGAAATTATGTGGCTCATATTAATCACTCCCTATATAATCAAGAGCCATCAATACCCAAGAACCGAAAATATATTCCTAAAAATATACAAGGAGTGTTCTCTGATCTACCTCAATCTTCACAGATAGATCTACGGGAACACCTTCAACAGAAGAGAATGAATAATTCTATGACAATGGATTATGCTGAATGTGACTTCCAGCCAAGAGTCATAATTCAATGCAGATGTCAATCAATGGTTCAGGACTATGTTGATCATGAATGTGATTTCCAGTCGAGAGTCACAATGCAATGCAGATGTCGAACAAAACGACAATCTGTCTTCAATCGGATTCAGTGTGAACCTATGCCTGATGAAGATGAGCGTTTGTTTGCTTCAGTCAACATGACCTCTCGGAATACTGGGGGTAGAGATGATAGTCCAAATGGAGTATATAGAGGCACAAGAGCAAGAGTCCTGGCCTTTAGTCAGAGAACTTTGATTTCTGAAGATGATTCTGAATTCCTTGGAGAATCTAACTTTCCACCTCTTCCTACTGGGGGTAGTTCTCCTATAATTGACTTTGATGCACAAAGCAATGATTCAGAACAAATAACATCCACCAGTTCATCAATAATCCCTCGTACAGTTACGACTTATATGGTTGATGGGAATACTGATGAACCTTCTTCTTCCTTGACTCCTCAAGAACAAAGGATTGCTTCTTTGGAACAGCAAACGAAGTCTATGGCTGATACTATGAAGTCAATGTATGAACTAATGGCAACTCAGATGTAAAATTGACAGACTGTACCAGATGCCATACCAATTGACACTAGTATGAGTCCAGTACAAGTTCCTCCAGCAGTACAATCCAACACTCCTGGACCAGCTCAACCAAATCCTAGTCTCTCTGGAGCTGGGGGTAGTGCTTATAATGCTGTTCCTTCTCCTAACTATTCTCTACAAGCTACAACTCCACAATCTTCCGGAGTTGTTAATGAAGAATTGAGGAATCTCAAAACTCAATTTGAGGCATTCAAACAGAAGGATGGTTTACAAAGATTAGGCATCAAGCAACCTTATCCGATAGAATGGAAGCAAGTATCATATCCTCCTAAATACAAGCCTCCTACTATCTCATTCTATGATGGAACCACATCTCCAAGTCAGTTTATTAATCACTTTGAAGTGATGACTGATCAATTACAGCCAAGCGACGCCCTTCTTACTCGGGTGTTTGTTGGATGTCTCAAGGGAACGACTTATGAATGGTATAGAAGTCTCCCAGATGGGTGCATTACCTCATTTGCCGGTTTCAAACAGATGTTTCTTGAACGGTTCTATGAAGGGCTCAATGACATGATTATGTCTGCTCTTATTAGAATCAAGTAGAAAAATAATAAAACTACAAAGGATTTCATTGAACGATTTCGAAGAGAAGCTCTGAAGATGCCTCTTGGAACTCCCGATGCTGTCACCATCGACACATACAAATCAAACTTGTTGCCAATCATCAGCATATGGACAGGATCCACCCAATTTCAAGACTGGCCTTCTTTCATAGTTAGTGCCAAGGCCGCAGAAATTAGTGCTGAAACCTTCAAAGGTTTAGGAGTGCAGATGACTCCCAAAGAAGCAGATCAAAGTACTAACAATAATACTAAAAACAATGCTCGCAAGGGAAAAGAAACTCTTGAAGTTAATCTTCAGAGCAAAGATGCATCAACTGTTCAAACTTCTCCTACTTCTACAACCCAACAAACAAGAGCACCTCGCCCCAAGGAAGAATACTCTTTCGATGATGACGATGTCCTTGGTATCTTTGAATGTCTGCTGAAAGGTAATAAAATACAATTACCTGAAATCAAGAAACCTGATGAAGCTGGTAAGACAGATCATCCCAAATACTGTCCATACCACTGAATGTTGGGTCACACAATTCGTACATGTTATGTACTGAAAGGAAAGATCCAAGAAATAATTAAATCTGGAGCTATCTCTCTTACTCCAAAAGAGAAGACCGTCACCTCCAACGTCGTCTCTATGCAATTCGGAGATTTCCCTCCTCAACTCCTTGAAAGTGGGATCGTTCCTATTCCCAAGACAACTCTTGAAATAGTGAATATTCCTCCTCTGCAATCTGAAGGATTAGTGCTAATCACTTTGGAAACAGGAGAAATCATGTGGATTCATCCTGATCTAGTGGCAGATTTTGAATCGCCTTCTCCTCAAAAGACTACTTCTCGAAAGTCTAAAAAGGCTGGAAAGATTAAATCATGTCATATGACTTCTCTTGGATCTATCTCTGACACAGAGCCAAAAGAGAAGGAAGAATCACTTGCTGGTGCTACTCGAACAGGGAAACCTTATCTAAAGGATTATTCCAAGAATCCTGAGGATACTTCTGATATCCCTCCTGTTGATAAAGATGCTCCTAATGTTCCTCCTGAAGAAGAATCATCCACTGTACCTGTTTCTTCAACTACCCAGTTGAACCTGCTCCTTCCAAGCCCACAGCTCTTGAGAAAGGCAAACAACAGGCTCGGTTTGATAAACCAATCAAGAAGTCCCCTCCTCTTGGGCTTCAGAAGCCTTATAATTTTGACATTCTAGCTCAACTTGCTAATACTCCAGCTAGAATGTCCCTCTTTAAACTTTTACGTCTTTCTAAAGAGACTCGGGAGACGTTAAGTGAAGCACTTCTACAAGCTGACTCTTGTCTTGCACAATTAAAGAAGCCAGATGCAGAACCTGCCACTTGCTTACATTGCAACAGTGTATTGGAGATTATCCCAAATATCACCTTTGCACAAGATGACATGCTATTGGAGGATAATCGACATGATCGGCCTCTCTATTATACCGGTTATATCGACACAATGAAGATAGATCGTATCCTTATTGATCCAGGGTCTGCTATAAGCATAATGCCAAAGAGCCTGTTGGATGAATTAAAAATCCCTCTTCATAAGCTTTCCAAGACGGTTACTACTATCTTGGGATTCAATCAAAGTCGAAGCGAGCCTTTGGGAAAGATTCATCTGAAGCTTCAAATAGGTGATTTCAGATCCAAAGTCACTTTCTATGTGATCGAGATCGTGGGATCCTACAATCTTCTTCTTGGGAGGCCCTTTCTTTATGAAAATAATGTGGTGCCTTCTACTCTTCATCAGTGTTTTAAATACATTGATAGCAATGGAAGAGTACAAAAAGAAGTGGCTGACATAAACCCTTTCCATGGGGTTGAAGCTTATTTCAATGATTCTCGAATGTACAAAGAAGAGTATACAAGGGTGATACAAGCTATGGAGAAAGAGGATTCACAAAGTGAGACTTTAATAATTCCTGTTAAAGGTCGAACTACTCAGCAACAATCTCCCAAACCCTCTGGAGAAACTTCTTTCATCATTCCGGTGAGTGGACGAATTTCTCCATTACCTCAGTCGTCTACTCAAGATATACTGATCATTCCTGTCAGTGGGCGTACTGCAGTTCCTGCATCTTCACATGTGAAACAGGATACTCTGCTAATTCTAGTTGGAGGGCGGATTACTCTTCCATCTCAAGCTTCAAGGGAGCTCACCTCTTCTGAGCCATTTGTTATCGATCTTAATCGAAACAACGCTTCTTCTCGTTTTTCTTCTTCCCCTTTAGTCATTGACTTGGCTAAGATCTCTAAGGCTCAGCCTTCTCCCAATGTAAATATTGCTGCTTTTACATTTTATGAAAGTCTTCATCTTTGCAGTATGTTGATGTGTGTAATTATGTTCATAGTTATTTACATTTGTTAGATGACTTGAGCACAATAACCATAGGAGTTGTACAGACTGTTCATACAGATGTATCCCTAGAACCTGTACAATCTTCATACTTTCTAGTTCCCAGCAGAAAGCCAGGAGACATTCTAATATTCTTCTACAAAGGGTCCCAAAGTCCTTCTGATTTAGAAGATAATGACAAGAATGATGATACTGGAAGATTACAACTACGTCATTATAGTCAGCAATCTAAAGACATCATTAAAAATATGGGCTATGACTTCAGAGCTGGCCTCAATAGTGGAAAAGAAAGAAAAATGCCTGTCCGGATTCCTCCTCTAAAATATGGGAGAACAAAATACGGATTGGGTTATACTGCTCCTATTCCTTTTATCAATATTGTTCATGAAGATCCCGAATCTGACGAAGATAAGAGATCTGATTCTTCTAGTACTACCTCTTGGGATTCCGATACAAGTATCGGTGATTTCTACTGCAACATTCTGTCTTCCAACATGGTCTCCATTGACCATTCTGAAGAAAGTGATGAAGACGAAGATGAGTTTGAAATCTCACCTGAATCAGAACAATGGGACAAAGATTAGTCAATCAATGGGAGTTCCGATTTGAGCAAAAAGAGCCTCCGACTGAAGACAAACTTGTTCAAATAGATGTTGGTGAAGAGGGATCCCCTAAGCTAATATTTATTAGTGAAAGTCTCTCAAATAATGAAGCGTCACATTCATCAAACGGTTCATCCGTTCATTTATTACATTCATCCGATGGTTCATCCGTTCATTTATTACCACCCGACGGTTCACCTGTTCATTATCACCTGACGGTTCATCCGTTCATTCATCGTCATCCGATCATTTCGATATCTGTTATCCCCAGCGGAAATAGATATTCTATATTGTATTATTTTCTTAGCAAAATTGATATTTAGAAAATTATGTCCATATTACCTCTGAATTTTTCTATCGCAGTATCATATTTTTGAAAATGATATCCAGTCTTTTGATTCTCGAGTCCAAAGATCATGAAAAATTGAGTTCAAAGATATTTTTATGTCTGAATTTTATTTTTTCTAATCAGTATTAAACTAAGATCATCTCTGGTTTAATATCATTTGATAGAATTACAAAGTTCATTTGCATATTCTATTCTATTGACATGTGTCATGTATTATTTACCTCTGAACACATTTTCTATGAATACACCATTATCACAATAAAGTCAAAAATTAGATCAAAAGTTTTCATTTGCTTTCATTTCATAATCAAAACATGGAATACAAGTGAAAGTGAAGAAAAAAAAAGGATTCACTTATTCGGAGTTATCAGCTCCCTGATACGATCTAGAACAGCATTCAGTTTCTCTTCATGAGTTTTTCGAACGCTTTCCGCTGCTTCAATTGTAACATTCTTTTCATCAAAAATAATGATAGCAGACTGGCGATGGTTGACTTCTTCAATCTGTTCCGTCTGCATCTATTCTCGTTCCTTTTGAAGAATTTCACAGCGTTCAACTTCAGAGATATAAGCAGCAGCAACCTCAGCTTGTTCTGTTTCTATGACAGCAATGCGCTCTTGAAGTCGAGCTAATTCCTCTTTCAATTTCTTCAGCTCGTCAGTCTTGGACGCTTTATCCTTCTCCAGAAGCTCTACTCTTTCACGAGTAGCTAATATTTCTTCGCCCTTTTCTACTAATTTCTCAGTAGAAGAGGCAAGAAATGCTTCAAGAGCTGCTTGTTGGGACTGTGCTTCATGCTTTAGTTGATTAATTTTAGTTGCAGTTAAAGATTGAAGATCTCCCTTCTTAGTCTCCCAGTATTTTCGGATAGTTACTTCCAATTCATCCAAGAGATGTTCGAAGAATATGCACTGAGATTCACAACCAGCATGTCGCAGCGTCATGAGTGGGAACTTGACCATAGTTCGAAGATCAGAAAAGGGCATAGCTTCATCCTTCAAGAAACGTCTGGAATATGTATCTAAATATGAGTAAATAATCTCCGGATACATTCCCAGGGTTCTTGCTAGCCCAGTCTCAAATCCAGGAGTCGCTGTCATCATGGAAGAAGAAGCTTGAATATTTTCTATCCTCGGAACAGAAGTATGTACGACCGAAGAAGTTAAATGTGAACTCCCTTCATCAGCATCAGCCTGGATAAGCGGAGCATGAGTCGAACTCATTGCTGCAGCAGTTCCTACAGTTAAAGAAAAATGTAATCAGCAATTAAAGAAAAAAAGAAACAGCGAAAACAGAATTTAAAATAAAATCTACCTGGCTGAGGTTCATATTCGGTATGTGGAGGGAGTTTTGCTTCTCTCGCAGCCGGTCCATGATTGTATCCGATACCTGCTTTATATGGCTGCTTCCAGCTCCAGAATTACTGGGTGCTAGAGTGTTGTTCGGTGATTGAGCAGGTTCAGGGCTAAGTTCTATTATGTTCCCCTTGACTTTGTCTTCATCATAAGGAGTAGAGGTGCCAGCATGCCAATCTTCTCCTCCTTCAGCTTCTTCTTCTTCTTTATCTTCAGAGTGAGCTTCTAATTCAGAGTCAATGATATTCACATCCTCATGAGTCTCTGGAACAGTGACGATAGCAAGCTTGGTATTGGCTGCCGGTTCAGTCGTCTCTGGAATATCGGTTCGAAGAATGATGTCTTGACAAACATTCTTCAACAGATCATCAGCAGCTGATAGCTCAGACGCCGGCACGTCTTCATCGCCTCTGGACAAAGAAATATTTTCTTCAGCTTGAGTTTCAAGAATTTCTGACTGTTTGGTAACTTCTTCCGGAGCTGTTTCTTCTTCAGAGTAATCAATCTGGTCATCCAGTGCTTGAATGACGCCCTTTGTCCCATGCTCAAATGGGATCATCCTCGTCTTCGAGGGTTCAATAGCTACTCCACTTGTTGTTGGAGCAGTTGTTTTCGGAGCTTGAACAGACTCTACTTCAGTTTGTTCAGTTGAAGCTGTCGGAAGGTGAATATTATCAGACTCGGTCTTCTCAGTAGAAGCTGCTTCGTTGATTTCTGGAAAAATTCCTCCACTCATGATTGTTTTCAGGAGTTTGTTGCCCTTAATTTTGCTGACAGACTTCTTAACATATTTGCCTCTCGACCTCCTTATCAAAGGAGCGTCGTCTTCATCAGTCTCTTCGTCTTTATCAGCGGCATCGTCCTCATCAACTGAGATACCGCCTAAAGATGACGTAGCAGTCACAGAGACTCCTTTCTTCTTTTTCTTAGATGTTGGAGACCTAGTACTCCTCTTGGAGATGGTCTCAGATTCATCGCTTCTCTTCCTCTTAGAAAGAGATACAAATATAGGGGGGAGAACTTCATCAGGAAAATTTCCCTCCTGAAACAATTCATACAGAGGTTCAACCTCCGTTGTCTTATCTTCGGGTTCCAGAGGGAAATATTGAATAACAGTCCTCTTCTTTGACCTCTTCGATTCATCCTCCGCAATAAAGGTCTTCAGATTGAAACTTAGCCTAAAAGTGCTTGACGACACATAAAAGCGAGCATATGTATAAAGCATCTTTGGCCCCGAGCTAGATAAAGGATTAGGCATAGAGAATACAACTTTTGTATCCCTAGCCGCAAAATATCTCCAAGCTCGAGCTCCGTCGACAAGCCCACCACGAGCAGATAAGCAAGAGGTGGCGTTCCCAACATGAAGTTGATCATAACCGAATTGCCTGGCAAATCGGCTTGGTAAATATGGCTCCAGATACGCCATTTCTTCATGACGATACACTAGATGGGAAGGCCGTATCCTCTGCAACCACTGAAAGGCTACATCGTCTAACCTGTTCCCCATATCTCCGTCCATCATATTTAAAGGCATGCTCTCATAGCCCTGTGGTGGAGGGACACATTGGATAGACCAATGTGATGCCCGATTCAAGACATTTCTGTATTCTGGGAGGGTGTGAACCTTCCAGAACGTCTCTCTAGAGTACCTCTCCAGAAAAAGACTGCTACTTCCTCCTGCCCCTGGAGGTATCAGACCATCATGATGAAGGAGAAGCCAACCATAAAGATACGTGAAGGGCATCTCTATCCTTGGGAATTCTTCAGTCATCATCCTCTGAGCAGACAGCATGTTAGTTACAAAATTTCGAAGACCCGTATTCAGTCTACAGGTCATCGCCGATAATAAATCCAGCTTGTAACCATACACAAGGCACACCGCTGCAAAGATAACATCTCTGTGTATCCTGTCCAAGGAGCTGGAGCCAGGAACGATGAATCTTCTTAACCACAGGGATAGGAATCCGGCCAGATGACCGTTCCTTGACAGACTCTTTCCACTCTGTCTAACATAAGAGCTGAAAGTGGTTCCAGCTTTGAACTCGTACCAGTCTTCAGTAATAGTGAAATCCTTGCAATCATATTTCTCCAGCAGATAAATGATTTCACCTTCAGAGAGAGGTTTGAAATTGCTGATCTGGTACCATCTCTTCTTGCTTATTTTCTTATCATCCTTTTCACGGTTCATGAAAAGGTAGGACATCCACTTCTGAATGTGGTTGCCAGCTTCATCCTTGGAACCCTTGTAATATAGAGTACATGTGCCAAAATGGCACATCATCTCTTCAAATAGATGGACCATCTCTAGATTCTTCTCTGACAGAAAGTTCAGCTCTTCTGTCGTAGGAACATATTTCTCATACGGCAGCGAGCCTGAAGGCAGGTGTGAGATGTATTCCATCTCATGAAGGGCGAAGCCCATCTCTCCTTTCGGAGTCATAAAGGTCCCCGTCCTGTGGTTGTATCTCTCAACCAAAGCCAGGAATAGGAAGGGGTTGGGCTTGAAGCCGTAGGATGAATTGACGACGACATCGTAAAGATTAATCTTCTTCAGCTCAGTCGCGAAATTTTCCAAAGCCCAGTGGACCAAAGTCCTCCATCTCACATTCTCCTGATTCATTAGGCCATTCATCCTCGACGTCGAATCGGTGGGATAGAATGCATTCCTGTTTGACATGAATTTGTTTATGAAAATGGGCATCCTGAACGGCATCAATATGGATGAATCTTCAGGTGGTATGCATCCAGGCTTCAAACCCCGAAACACTGATACATGATCCTCCGGGGCACTGAAAAATCCCTCTTTCCTGTAAATAATACGGCTTGCCTTCGCCTGCTGATATTCTGTCAAATACCAGGACATCTTTCTTGGATAGCTGGCATGCATAAGTCTCATGATTGATAAGCCTCTGGAAACCTTTGGCCAGTACATGGGTTGTTTCACATCCCCTTCGAAGTAGAAGCACACCTTCTCTCTGATGCCCTTCGGCTGAGATTTCTGTGCTATGGCATCTCCGAACAAGAATGCTGGTTTCTTGTGGGATACCATATCCAGACTCTGAAAGGGTTGTCCATTCATTAAGCAGAGTAAAGTAGTATGATCTTGATTGGCCAACAATGATAATCTTGCTTCAGGAAGATCAAATTGAGGAAATTGTACATGAGATAGATCATGCTTAAATGAGAAACTCAAACACCCTTCATATTCTGCTTCTTTTCTTTGGATGTTCACTACAGAAAATGATAGAAGACAAAGTCAGATATATCTATGTCTATGCGTGTATTACAGTATTTGAAAGAAATTTCAAAAGTCACGCAGACTCTATATGGATATACTACCATGACATGCTGAGTGATTTATTCACGCGGATGATTAATTCACGCAAAGTCCAGACAGATTAAGATGAAAGTCACGCATCATTGCCAGAATCACATTTAAGTGAAAATGACAAAAACACGCTGACAGATCAAGACTAATCTATCCGAAAGATGACTCTCAGAAGTCTGCGTGAATAATTCAATATTGACATCTCTGTCAACATGTAAAAAATCATGCAGCGTCATCATGAAAGCTGCGTGACTATTTCAACATGGACATTTCTGCCAACGTAAAAAGTCACGCAGAATCATGAGAGTCATACTCCTTTGCGTGGAACACAGAGCTTCGTAAACACGAAGATGTGAAGTATGGCCGACCCTAAAGAGGGGGACATACTTTATTAATATCCTTTGCCCTAAGAAGGGGGGATATATTTCTGAAGTTTATTATCTTAAGATCCTAAAAAATTCTATGTGGAGTTCATCTTCATCAAACTCGTCTTCAACAGTTCATGTTCTTCCATCACTTACGATGCATAGGAGCTTGCGGGACTTTCTGTCGAGAAAGTCTGTCAGTAGTGGCACGCGAAGAAGTTGCACGGGCTTTCCCCTTGGCCTGAGCATCAGCTTTCTTGGGAGCCATTTCGGCTGAGAAAGGAGAAGAAGAAGTCGGGGAAGAAGGAGTTCGTCGGGGAAGATGAAGTTCTCTTCTGTGGGTTCTCTCATTCAAATGCAAGTAAAGAAGGAAAGAAGTAATCTATGGCTTATTTATAGGCTCATGAAGAATTCCAAATGGCCCATCATGATTTGCCTCGATTTAGGAGCTTGATACGGGATCCTAACTGCACAAAATCCCAACAGTCCAATCATTTAGGGATAAATATCTCTTTAAAGTCATCTCAGCATGACTAAATTCATTTTAAACATCTCGATTTCAAAGTATTTTAAAATTTTGAAGTCTTTTCAACTTTCAAAAACTTTGAAGGGGGTTTTGGAGGCCTTAAAAATGAAAGTCACACTGAGTTGATCAGAACAAGTCCAAAAGTCACGCTGAGTTGATCAGGACAATATTTAAAAATTACGCTGGGAAACAGCTCATCATTTTGTCAGAGGGTCATTATGACTGACAGCACGACAGTAGAAGAATGTCTTCTCGTATGCCACGTATGCACAGAACTCGAGAGATCATAGCCGACTATTGCGTGACTTTTGAAATCTTCTTCAGCAAGACTCAGCCTTCGTCAAGTTGGCATACCAAAAGAGCTTCTTATCATTTAATGCGACTGACAAAAGCAATCACTGTCAGAGATTTTGTGTCAGTCGAGGCACGTCAAATCACGACAGCTGGCAGTCCTGCCTCAATCGTGCGTGGATTTTGAGCCTTCCGACTCAAGTCTGCGTGTATTGTGAACTTATATGTTCCTTCCCAAAGTCCGCATATATTTTGAGCTTTCTATCTCAAGTTTGCGTGGATTTTGAAGTTTCTTGCTCCACATATGCGTGGATTGTGAAGCTTTCTGCCCCAAGTCTGCGTGGATTGTGAAGCTTTTTTGCCCCAAGCCTGCGTGGATTCTGAAGCTTCTTGCCCCAAGTTTGCGTAGATTTTGAAGCTTTCTGTCCCGAGTCTGCGTGGATTTTGTCTTCAACAAGTCTGCGTGGATTTCATCAAATTGGAGTACGTGGCAGCCATGCCACTGATCTCTCGCCTGCGTGTCCTGTAACTTGCACACGACTCATGCATGATTGCCATGTGTCCAACAGTTACAGGCCACGTCCATTAACTGCTCACAACCTTGCGTATGTTAAATCCGGCGTGATTTTCAACTAGGCACAGGCTGTGAAGACAGTTATCCTTTCAGTTATTTTTGACTCTATAAATAGAGTTCTTTTTTCTCATTCATTGGACAGATACAAAGTTATCTAACTTACTGTCAAAATTTTGAGAGCTTTTCTTCTTCGTATAGTCCAAGGGATAAAGCGATCGTCTTCTAGATAGGATTCCTACAGTTGTAATTTTCCCAGATACACAATAAATAAAGTGAATTTTTTTATGGAAAACACTTACCATGCTGCATCAAGACACATCCTAATTCCTTGTCGGATGCATCGCAATAAACTGAAAATCCTCCAGTCCTATCAGAAGCGTGAGAATGGGGGCCGTCACCAATCTCTGCTTCAAGTTCTCGAATGAACTCTGATACTCTAATGTCCAAGCAAACTGCACATCCTTGCGGGTCAACTGCGTCAATGGTGCTGAAATTTGAGCAAAGTCTAATACAAATCGCCGGTAATAGCTAGCCAATCCTATAAAACTCCGAACTTCTACGACGGTACTGGAAACTAGCTATGACTCTATAGCCACTATCTTCTGGGGGTCTACTTCCACTCTAGCTCTAGTGATGATGTGACCCAAATACGAGATACGATCCAGCCAAAACTCGTACTTACTGAACTTCACATACAATTGGTGCTCACTGAAAATCTGGAGGACTATACGGAGATGCTGCTCATGCTCGACTTCATTCTTGCTATAGACCAAGATGTCGTCTATAAACACTATCACGAACTGGTCCAAATAGGGTATGAAGATATGATTCATAAGGTCCATGAATACGGCAGGCGCATTGGTCGCTCCAAATGGCATAACAAGGAACTCCCAATGTCCATATCTTGATCTGAACGTTGTCTTTAGGACGTCTTGCTCTCTAACTCTGATCTGATGGTACCCCGACCGCAAGTCAATCTTCGAGAATACTGCCGCTCCTTTGAGTTGGTCAAATAAATCATCTATCCTTGGTAGAGGATATTTGTTCTTGATTGTTATAGAGTTCAAGGTACAATAATCAACACATAACCTTGACGTACCATCCTTCTTTTTATAAGAAGTATCGGGGCTCCCCAAGGTGATCCACTAGAACGAATGAATTCTTTGGTCCTAAGTTCTTCAATCATCTTGTACAAGATCTCTAACTCGGAATGTGCCATCCTATAGACTCCTCCTGACACTGGTGCCGTCCCTGGAAGAAAATTAATGGTGAACTCTTCTCTCTCTCTGGGGGCATGCTTGGAAGTTCTTCGGGAAATACATCAGAAAACTCCTCTACTACTCTGGGAAACTGAACTGCCACTGCTACTGCCATCCGCCATACTGGTGGAGAAGGTTCTACGCCTCTGGAAAATAAAAACTCCGGTTCGCCAGGAATACCAAAAATAATCCTGCCAAGATGGCAGTCTATCCTTGCATATTGATCCTCCAACCAATCCATTCCTAGGACCACATCATAGTCGACCATCAGAAATTCTATCAACCTAGCAGGAAACTCTATACCACTAACTACGATTCTACACGAGGAAAAGACTCTATCTACTCCCAAAAGACCGTTACCAGTAAGTATATTGAGCCTTACTGATAATGATTCGGGCTCCAGTCCTATCCGTGTTACGAATCGTACAGATATGAATGAATACGATGCTCCCGAATCAAATAATACTAATGCAGGAAAAGAATTGACGAAAATGGTACCTGCCACCACCTCACCTGATGCCAATTTTTCTGCTACGGTTAGAGCCAAAGCCTGACCTTGTCCTCTTGGTGCGGGTCCTCTCTGCTGGAAACCTCTCTGCCTGTTCTGGTTCTGAGCTTGGGCCTGGGCATACTGCTGCAGCCTTTGTTGCTGTAAAGCTTGGGCCTGAGGTAGTAATGGCCTTGGTAATTGGTGCTGCTGCTGCTGAACTGCTGCTGGTCCCCTAACCGATGGAATGGTTAGGGTTGATGATGAACTAGCCCTGTGCGGATAAGATCCTATCATGTGATCCGATGTCCCGTAAGCCAAGCATAATCCCTATGCTCTGCGACACTCTAAAACAACGTGACCGGGCTTCCCATAATGAGAGCAGCCCATTGCGGAAGACTGCTTCTACTTCTGCTGCTGAGGGTACATCGGGGTTGAATGGTGAACCGACGTAACTGAGGCTGCCCGCCTCGGAGTTCCTATATTCAAATCCCTAGTTGCCGGCGCTGGAGTTGATGAATGGAACATTTGCCCATGGGACCTCTTCCGACCTCTGGTTCGGTCCACTATCCTCTGAGAAGTATACTCATGCCTCTTTGCTGCTCGTAAGATGGCATCAAATGTCTGGTGCTCAAACTGCTCCACAGCTAGAATAATCTCTAGGTGGAGTCCCTACTGGATCCGCTGGGCTCGGTCCAATTCGGTCGCCACCAAGATGGGAGCAAACCGACTTAGTCTTAAAAACTCGGCCGTATAACCGTCGACCGTCCTGCTCATCTGTCTCAAATTGGTGAACCTCATCTGTAGGTCGTATCGAGCTACAGCATCAAAGTACTTGATCTGAAACTTATCACTGAATATCGCCCATAGGACAGGCATTGTCAATCCAACTGCTAGCATCGCCCACTAGCTACGGGCCAAATCCAATAACTGCAGGCACACAACGGCCACCTTCTCTCCTTCGGGAATCCTAGCTACCTCTAGGATAACTTCTATGTCTTGAAGCTAAGCATCAGCAGCGATAGCATCTTCACTGCCATCAAAGAAAGGAGGGTTCAAGTGCTTGAAGCTGTTGGCCGCATTGTTTCCTTAGTAACCAACTCTACCCATAACATCTTGTACTGTCTGGTGCAGGGCGTCACCTCGACGATCTTGAGATGCAAGCAATTCCCTAATAAGCCCCACCAGGGTTCCATTATCAGGCTCTATAGGCTGGACGGGCTGAACTGGTGGCTCTTGACCCCCGGTAGCCATAACTCTGGAGGCTACCTCTGAATGCTGGGCTTGATCTCCAGGTTGCTGCTGGTTCACTGGAGGTGCTCCGCCTTGCTGATCGGTAGGACCAGAAACAATACCGCTGAAGAAACGACATGGGGAATAATAAGGAAGGACCATGATAGATCAAGGATATAAGCATGTGATCAGATCAAGATTTCGGAAATATTAGAAGACACGAGTAGAGATCAAGGGCGAGTGCTGATTGAGACATCTATCCGGTAAAACCCTCACACATCTTGATTTACAAGACCTGTATAGGCCACCACTTAAACCGTGTCACGCCCCAGAACCAGAATACTGGAGAGTGGGGGACAGACAGAGCCAGCTACGTATATTGAAGTGAATCCCACCTAGCAATACGGTCATGGCTGTCTAGATGCATGAGGGTTTACTACAAGCCAATAGTCTCTAAGGGTCAAGAACAAGCCTAGTGTCTCAATCTCAAGCAAGCAAGTAAATATAGCAAGATGGTAGATCATCAGACATGCAAAGTAAGGCGTTCCATACATTACATATTCAGATGATCATGAAGCTAGTCATACAAAATGTGAAGACTAACAAGAGTTTAAGTCATACATGATCAACCCTAGGATTTGTCGATCATGTTACAGCCCATAAGTAGACAGTAAGTAAAGTTGCAAACGAGCTAACACTTGCTCGGCGGCTAAACGCCTCAAAAGAATATTTACAATAGAGTGGGATAGCAAAATAAAACCCACTCGTTGCCAGGGTTGCGCCTAGTGTTCACTATATGGCTGAAAGGCTGGAAGATCCTCGGGTCCTACTCCGAAATCTGTTCATACAAAACCAGTTGGGTCAGACCCCAGAAAGAGCAAGTGCCACAAGGGAGGCTTCACTTAGGAACTAAAACCAGCATATTAGCACATGAGACATAAAGGATAATAAAAGATATGGGTTAGAGAAAAACAAGATGATAAACGATAGGACGACTGAGGGACCATTCCGGTAGCCAAGTTATAACCCGTAAACCAAACAAGGACCGGGGTTGTAACCCTTCACCTGAACAGAGCTTAGTCTCCAACCAATTATCGACAAGAGTAAAGCCTGAACAAGCATGTGCTAAAATAATCATAGACTGGCATTGCTTAGACGAGACTAGACTGGACTACATCCATCAATCATGGCTGTAACGTCCTAGTCCCAAAATACGTAGGACTAGGAACGTAGACATGCCAACCGTATAATAAATATACGTAAGCTATAAAATGCAGTAGAACCATAACTAATCTCATCCACACAAAATAAATGAATAAAAGATATCATATAATGATAATGAATTGCCTTGATACAATATGTTGGGCGGAGACAAATCCACTACCAACAAGTAAAGGAAAATACATGGAAAATGAAATGAGTTTGGCGAGCGAAGCGAAGACGATCCAAGCGCAATCATCCTCGAAGAAATGGGGATGGTCACAGTTAGAGCTAGAGCACCTGCGAAAGACAAAAGCACACACCTGACGAGATAACCAGGTCCTCAGAGGGACGTAACAAGACACATAATATCATGCCAATATAACTGATTATAAATTGCTCAAATAAATAAGTCAATTGAAATGGTCTAATACACACCTAGTGAACTAGCGTACCATCCCCCCAACCAAACAAGGACATGAGATGGTAAACTAATTCACGGTGACATATCTTTTCCTGCTATGAATCCAACATGGTATCCGGACCCCAACAGTGTTCAATACCTTCTCATCGAAGTAGTAAGTCACACCTACAACCAAACAAGGACAAGATGTGACAAACTAATCTGCGACAAGTTATTGTTCTAAGCCACGGTCAGATACAAGTACCCAAACCAAAAGTACTCGTACCTAACGGATAAAGGTGTCTAACCATTCTTAGTGAAATGTAGTTAAGAACAATCCTTCCTACGCATGGGCCATGGCTAAATAGGATCGGCATAGTACCCCCTTGGAGTACCAGAGGTCCAATCAGTAAGAGCATAACGTTCCGCAGAACGTCATGGCCGTCAGTAATCATGGGTAATCTGACCCGCGTCTCTGGTGGAGCTCACGGGTTACAAAAGGGAAAGTGCATCGAAGCCCATACGCTAAGGAATTGTCCTCCCGTCCAATGCCTACTATGTTGTATCCACAACACAAAACCTCTATTAACCGCTAAGTCAAACTAAGCATGCAACCTCTATTATCGGTTATTCCTATCGCACGGCTTATACGCACCGGTGGCCAGCCAGTCACGTATGTCCGTGTTCTACATGCGACACACAACTTCGTGGTACAACGTGTCAAGGCCAATGAATGCAACACACACAGTGGTCCCTTAAATCTAGGTTTAATGTGTAAAAAAAATAATACATAGCAGAAAATATAACTGAACAGTAAGTTCTAACAAGTTATGCCATGTATCACAGTTTATTTTGCATAAAGAAAATAATGAACAATGCATGAAATATGAGCTAAATAAATAAACAGCAAATGGCAAGGTGTCTTGCCTGGTAGAACGCCTGGTGTACTGCGATGATCAAGGTGGCACAAATTGCGACTTCAGTGCAATAACTATGCAAGATGACCTCTGATGGTGGCACAGACAGTCCCATTGGGTCCAGAAGGGTCAAATTAATTAGGGTCAATAGGTGGAAGGAAAGAATTGGTAAAGGAATAGAAGATCGGGATTGGTCACGGTCAAAAGAATAGAAAAAAATTTGATCAATAATAAATATATATGTTTTTAGAAAATACTTATAGATATATTTACTAGTAAAACAATTTTGATAAATATTTGAAAACAGAGGAATAAATAGATTTAGGCTAAAACCCAAAGTTTGTATAAACATGCTTATAGATAATAACTACACTTGATAAAAATATTTTAAATAACTAAATCAGAATATTAATAAAAATATTTTATATAAATACTTAAAAATATATTTTATTATCTCAAAATATTCTTTAAATAGTGAAATTATTTTAAGTCGAGACTATAGGGTACCTCGTAAAATAATTTATACTTGAAATATATTTTATCAATCGAAATAGTTTTTGGATAAATACTTGAAAAAAGAAGGGAAAAAAATATATTTTTAGGCTAAAATATCCCCAAAAAGAATATCAGCAATTAATAATTTGTTTACAATAATAACAATACTAATACTATAACAATGCCTATACTACGAAATCATAGGAATAACAGTACTAAGATAATAATAATAATAATAATAATAATAATAATAATAATAATAATAATAAAAAAGAAGATAATAATAATAATAATAATAATAATAATAATAATATACTTACTCTGCTGTAACAAGATGAAATCATAAAAAAATAATAAAAAACAAAACCATTTGTTATTCCTTCCTAAAAAAACCCAATCCTTATAATAATGAGTAACAGAGGTCCTCACCCATTCGTTACATCACTGCAATAAAAAGAAAAGTAGCGTGGGGGAGAGAGAGAAACCAAGAGGGAGAGAGAACGGGAGGGGAGAGAGGAGCGAGAGGGAGATGGGGACGGAGAGGAAGGGTTGAGGAGCTGAGAGGGGCGGCAACGGCTCTCACCGGCGGCGGAGCGGCGGTATGTGCCGGAGGAGGTCAGAAGAGGAAAGGGAGGCGGAAGGAAGTGAGAGGCCAGTGGCTCGAGGTGAAGGCGGATCCGGCGTTGCCCATTATCGGCGAGGACGAGGCCAAGCACGGCATGGTGCAGGGAGCAAGACGGACGCAACTGGCGCTGCCGGAGCACGGTGTTGGAGGCGATGCCAAGGCTGCGGGAGGGTTTAGGAAGAGTGGGGGAGGAGAGGCGGAGAGATAGGTGGAGGAGGAAGAGGATCTGTACAAGGGAGTGGGGTTCATCGTCGGCCAACTCTGGTGGTGCGGCGGCCTGAGAAGAAGGAAGGGTGCGAGGGCGATTCCCTGGCTGCGGAAGTGCGGTGGTGAGGACGTCGCTGTGCTAGCGACGGTAGACTAGGTTCGCCTACAGTGCCGGCTCAACTAGGTGGAGACATGGAGCAGATCTGACTTCTAGGCAGGAATTGCTCGAGAAGGAGGACCGGTTGCCGGCTCGACGGGAGGCGCTCGGCTGAGGAGGACGCCGGCTGTGTGCTCTAGGGCATGCCGGCGGTGGCCAAGAAGGGTTTTCGGTCGCGGATGAAAGTCGAGGCAGTGGCGGCTCCGGGTACATGGCGGCAACGGCGGTCGCGGTAGGGGACGGCTCCGGCGGTAAGGTGAGATGGCTTTGACGGTGGTTTTGTTTTAATTGCCAATTTCTCTGGGATGTCGGGTGGCGGCCAGGGTGGTGGTGATGGTGGTTTATAGCCGGCCTGGGTGGTGGTTATGGTCTGTGGGACGGCGACGGTTATGGCTGGACGTGGGTCGATATTAGTGGCAGCGATGTAGATTTTGTGATAGAGGAGATTTTGGTGTCGGTGGTGGCGGTGTCTGGATGGGGCTGTTGTGGCGGAACGGTAAATGGGTTATCTGGAGGTGGTAGTGAAGATGTCGGGTGAGAGGTGGTGGTGGTGTTGTGGTGAGGATGATGAGGGGGATGATGGCCACGGGGTGTTCGGATTGGGTTAGACTAGGAATTTGATGGTGTCGGGGTTTGTCCGGCATGGGAAAAATATTATATCTGTAGAAATGGAATAAGATATGGACGGGAGGGGTCATGGACACGATGCACACACGTTTGGTTGTGGTGGAGAAATATTTGTGGAGATGATTGTGTAGAATTAATGAAAAATAGAACAATGAGCCTCTCCTTATATAGGAGGTGGAAGCTCCAATTTGGATAGCGATTGGATTTAGTTTAAACCCCTAGTGGATAATTCCTCCCTTGATTTAAATCAAATTTAATCAAATCTGAATCTTAATTGAACCTAGATAACTCAAAATAAAAATAAAGTAAAATTAATCTTTTCTATCATAATCAATCAAATATTAAATTAAATCATTTTTGAAATAATTTTTTATAAATAACATAAATATATTAATAAATAATTTTGAAATTCACAATAATTATTTAAACATGAATATAATATAAATTCAAATATATCTTTTTATAAATTTAAAATAATATTTATATTTCGAAAATACAGCTATATGAATTTAAATTCATGTACCATGTATGCAAAGAATATTTATGTAAAATATTGTTTTCAAATTTACCATTTATATTCATACAATAAAACTACCTAGTCTTTATAATAATTAAAATAAAGTTTTGGAAAATTCGACGTGACGCATTTTATATCTTTATGTAGATACAAATAAACTTATTTATCACATATCATTTTTGAATATATATTGCTTTTGTATAAATAAAAATCTCTAATAAGGATATTTTATAGAAATAAGTGCCTCGCATATATTCCCACTCGACGAGCAATACAAATATAAATCCATACCAATAAAAATAAAAAAAATTGTAGGGAAAACTTAGGGGGTTTACTACGGCCAAGCAAAGAGTACGGCTTGATACTTTAACAAGCTAGGGTTATCACAAGCCTAGTTACTAGCAAGATGCAATGAGATGCTTCAGCAGTCACAGGCCCTGCAGCTATCCAGGTTATCCAGGCAAGGTTGATTATCAATGTTATCCAGAATTATTAGATAGCTTAGAGTGTAACACATAACAGTGTGCCTTGTACTTGTTTCATGAGTGTGTCCCACATGACAGTGGACTGGAAATGTGCCCTACTCGACGGCAGGCTACAAGTCCATCAGGTGTGGCCGGGATAATGGGATCGCCTGTAACTGGGGAAATCTCCCTTAGAATGAACTACTTGATCAATCTAGTCATTAACCATAGTCAGATTCAGTATGAATCCCTGACCGTGGTAACCAGGGACTCATGTCCTAGACATGATACAAGACGAGACTAGACTAGTAGCTTGTACAAACAAGTTTCAAGCAAGCACCCACGGTGTCAAGACGAGAATTTACTTAGCGAGTCAAGGTAGCCGTCGCAACGGCGTTCAAGGTTACATGTCATATTTACTTGTCAAGAGTGCATCGCAACGGGCTACTATCATGTACTGGCCTGTCATGTTCTTGTCTGGAGTGCGCCACGACGGACCACTATCATATTCTTGTATTGTCATATTCTTGTATGGAGTGCGCCACGACGGGCCACTGTCATATTATTACTACGTTCATGTTCATGTATCATGCCGTGCTCACATATCATGTCGTGTACAGATTATCATGTCAAGATTACTTGTCAAGGGTGCGCCACAACGGGCCACCATCAAGTGCTATCAATCCATTAATATGTTATGCACACATCATGTTCATGTTGAGTTCATATCGAAAAGGCATAAGGATATAAAATGGGTGTAAAAATAAAAAAAAGGAACCTGAGGACATCATGCGCCCAGGGCTATGCGCCTGCATATATGCGCCCAAAGGGTGGAGTCAGGATGACTTGGAGAAAGTCAAGAGACTCACTCAATAACAAGTGTGTTGATAGGGTCTATGCGCCCAAGGAAGGAGGCATAGTGCACTTGGGCACGTGCAAAGTTATGCGCCCAAGCTAGGGGATGGTCAAGGCAACATGCACTTAGGCATGGGGGTGGTCAAGGCAGCATGTGCCCATAGTGGCATGCGCCCAAGAGGATGGGAATCTGGGATACATGCGCCCAAGAGGAGGCATGCGCCCAGGGGGTTATGTGCCCATGCGCCCACACAAATCGTGGGCGCATAGTTATGCGCCAGCACTGTGGAAGGCAGAAAGCTTGGGCGCAAATATAGGGTTGTACGCCCAAGGCTAAAGTCCCTGTGGGCGCATAAAATGCCATGCGCCCACACTGTTCTTCTTCTCCAAAATTTCGAGAAGAAGGCCATGGAACCCAAGAACTTTAAACTCCCATAACTTGGTCAAAACACAATGAAATCTAACTTTTCAAAAGTCTAAGTTGTGTAAAATCAAATTCTCTACCACATGAAACTCTTAATTTTCGAAAACAAAATGGTTTGATAGATCAAAACCAAAAAAAACTCCAAAAAGTGCAAAGTTAGATCTACACAAATATATACATAAAAATACAAAATGACAAGAACTAAAGTAGCTTAGAATATTGCATAGAAGAGATTAGAACAATAAAAATAGAGGGTTCCTTCATGAAGCAAGTTGCACTTGCCAATGGAGGGGAAGAGTTTTAATGGAGAAGAAGAATAAGTTATGAGAAAATAATGAAGAGAGAGAAAAAGTAGGTAGGTTTATAGAGGAAAAATGGGAAGGGGTTTAACACGATGAACCAAAAAAATAAACCAAGCTAAACCAAAATAAACCAATCAAACCATGATATGCCATGATGAACCTAAGCAAGATTAAACCAAAATTAGCCAGCAAGACAAGATAAGTAAAATACGTGTCAGGATTTCGTAAACGTATACTAGAAATACGTATAACAGAAAATGGGGGTAACACCAGCAGAATCGCCAGCTTGTTTGCCATTAAAAAGTGTTTGAAGAAACTTTTATAAATAACAAACGAACAGAGTACAACTTCGAATTTCGATGGAACCCTTCGAGTACACTTTTGTTTTTTTGGGAATAGTGGTGATGAAGAGTTGATTCTTTACTCCGTTGACGATCTGATGACGATTTCAAGCTCTCTGACTGTCTGAGTTACTTCAGGAGGAAAGCGAAGAGGTTGAATAAAGGAATAATCCTTTTATTTATAGGCGGTTGAATGATCCATTCATATGCGCATATGCGATGTGTGCATGAAAAATAATGGCACATAGGAACGCTAGGCACATGATTTTGTTAGACGCTGGGATACTGTACCCAGGAAGCTCAAACTAAATCTGGTGTAACTACACTGTTGGGCTACAGATGAGCTGACGCGTGGCAGTTGTTGAGATTCGTTTGTTGCTGAGATCTTGGGTTGTTGGCACCCGTTCGTGAGCAGAACTGAGTCATTGACACATGGCGTGTTCACATTCCTCAAAGATCTCAATCTGTTGAAGGATGATGGATTTAATACGACTGGAAGATCTGGCGCATGAGTAGACTTGGCATATAATTTTTAGAGAAATAACAAATCTGGGTGCATGGATTTTGAGGCACATGCAAAGTTTGGGTGCATTGTTTTAGGGCACATGCAAGGGGTTAGGTCAGCCATGTGGCAAATCATAACCGACAAAATAAGCAATGATGATGCTGATGTTGGTGGCTCTTCGTTTTCTGAAAAAGCTGTCAAATGCTCAGTCTTCAAGACGCGTGCTGCTGACTTCTGACTTGAGCATTAAATGCTTTAATGGGTGAGATGCTTAGGTAGGTGCATCACTGTAGGGGCACATGCACCATAGAGCATGTCAGGAGTAGGGCGCATCCATTGTGGAGTGCATAAAATAGAGGGGCGCATCAAATGTGAGACACATCGCCTTCGATGAACCTTTTTGAGTGTTTCGAGGCTCAAAATTAAATAACTTTGACTTGGTAAATTTTGAGATTGTAGCCGCATTGCCATTAATACAAGATTCATCGCATTAAATTCGGAGGAACTGCCACTCGGCACTTGGGTTTGGTTACCCTAGCCTATAATAGAAGTTGTTTTGAGGTTAAGAGAGTTTGCTCATTCTCATTTCACTCAACTTTATATCGAGAATGAACTCGACCGGTCCTCCTCTTTGGCGAATTAGCATGCTGTGGGTTATGAATCTCCTTGTTCGAAGAAGCTTCAATTTTGACGATGAGCTCCTTCGGAAGACTGGGATACGCCGAGTTTGCCATGGACAGTGCAGTTCGTACCCGTGTACCTTACTGACAGTGTTCTTCTACGAGACGACATCGAGTACCAAGTTGAACACAGGGTTTGGGTTTGATGTGCCTAACTGTAATGTCCCAGTCCTAAAATACGTAGGACTAAGTACGTAGACATGCCAGCTGTACTTATACAAAGAATACACCAATGTATGGTAATCCCCGTATCGGTACATAAGCTGTAATAATGATACATGATAAGCCACAATAATATAACTAATCTCATCCATAGCTCAACACAAAAGTATAATAAAGTCCACTAAATAAAATAAATAATGATGTCAAAATATAGCCGGGTAGACATTCCCACCCAAACAGCTATAGAAAAATAGTCTCAATTAAATGGAGTCCGACCTCCTCAAACAGCAAGAAAGATAATAAAAGATGTCCAGTACAAAGTCTCAGCTAATAAAGAATAAAACTAAGTATGGACAAGAGATGCCTCGTCACCGATGTATGCTAGATCCAATACTGCACCATACTCCTTGGGATAGTCCTGCTCGTCTAATCCTGGAGAAATCACCAGGTTCTCAGAGGGACGTAACAAGATACAGAAAACTTGCCAAGTAACTGAATGTGTAAATAAATGTGCAACTATGACTCTACAGGATCTTATATCCGTCTATGTGAGATGCACTTTGAGGACAACTTTCTACGCAGGGGCTGTAGGATCAGCAGAGTAATAAGAGTGGCAGTAAGTAGCGCTCATCCGAGATGCTATCGGCCGGGACAGAAAGTAGTACTCATATGAGTCACTCTCGGCCCCCAAAGTGTGTAAATAAATAAATGTAGCCCCTACGCTAGTAGCTGTCCCCTCCCCCCAACTGCTCCTGTCCAAGATGTATCCACAGCCTGTCCAGTTGGCAACTGCTATGGCTTCTAACTCGACTCACTAATAGCAGTTACCACCTAACCGTCGCACGTCCCGTATGTATCGATGGCCAGTCGAGTACGCAGGTCCGTGTCCTATATAACTCACTCATCATGTGATACACATGTGTCAAGGCCATAGGGGATATGAAAATACCCCATATACTCCTAGGGTAGTCAACTGACACAAGGTCGACATGCAAATAAGACATAAATAAATATAACGACTAAATTTAGCCGCTTGCACCCAAGTGTGACTTGGACGCCCAATAGAAATAAAATGACAAATAAGACAAAGAAATATGCAATAATAGAATATATTGAAAATAAATGAGCACATTCAGAATCTATGGCAAGGTATACTTGCCTGCGGTGCGAGAAGGGCAATCCAATAGTAGCAAGTGTCAGCACCAAAACTCAAAATCACAGATAACTCCAAATGCTGAAACAAACATCAAAAATGATCTCGGTGAAGAAGATATACCTAGGAAATGCCTGTCCAAAAGTCTAATTCTGGAACAGGGGCAAAATCGTAATTTTGGGTCAAAACGATGTCCGCCGTTGGACCCGCTTTGTACCGAAACGCGTGCCAAAGTCTATGGTCTCTAAAATTGTTAAACTATATGTCTACGAATTCAGTTTGAGGAGAGGAACTCAACGGTATGTCCAGTTTTGGATTCCGATGAGCCGTGCACAAAATCGCCCGTTTGAGTGGGTCGCGGGCCCGCCAAAAAGGGGTTCCGATTCGACCTTCTCAGAATCGAACCAAACTTGGCATGAAGGACCAAAATTTTGATTCGGACCTATTGGCACAAGTTTCGTCTCGATTCGACGATTATGCACGAATTTATGGACAAGTTTGCAAAACGCCGATACGGGGGTATCTCGACGGATACGCGTTGATTTCGTCGCGCGCACGCGACAAAACTGAGTTCCGTCAGTTCCCACATGTCAGCAACGTCCATACGCGCCTTTAGATGCGTATAGCGCGCGACCACGTCGCCCGGTTTGTCGGGGCGTACGTCGTAGGAAAATTCAAAATTTTATATAAATTAACGTAGGTTTTTCTCCAACTTCAACATCAGTTTATTTCTTACACGTTAATCGAAACGACGATCCAGAAGAGGGGTTATGATCTTGGTTATGTTGTCTTTTACTGTTTTGGATTAGTTTCTATAAATTCTTACTGCACAGAAAGAGAATTGGCCGACAAGTTGTCATTTTAAAACAGTTTTTAGTATTACAGAAAACAGGTTGTTCTTCAACTTCGTCTCGATTTTTTGAGCAAGTTGATGGGTTGTTTCGAAATCCATCTAGAGGATCTCGAAGAGGGTCAAGTCTACTTTTCAGAAAATTTCACGGATCGAAAATCGGTGCTACGATTAAAAAGTTACGTCGTAGGGAAGTATGGTACCTTGAGTGGAAAAACTGCTCCGTGGGGGACGAGGAGCTGACTTTCGATGCTCCGTTCGTCGCACACAAAACTCCATCGCCGGTGAAACGAACTCGTAGGCGAAGAGGGTATGATCAGCCATAATTTTTGTTTTGGAAGTCTAGGGTTTTGAGGTTTGTGGAAAAAGATGTATTTATAACAACTTCCAACTAAACCTAAAACTAATAGGTTTTGAATTAAACATCCCACGGGTTGGCTATTCGCGAGCTTGCTGGCCGCAGCATGCCTTTACTTGTGTGGGGCCCACCCATAATTTGTGGGTGGAGGGTTTTGTTTCTTTTCCTATATTCTTTTTCCTATTTCCTTTCCTTTACTTCTCTTAACAAGCCTGTGGTGGTCGGTCCCCCCCCCCCCGGGCCGACCACCAGTGCTAAATTTTTTTTTTAAAACAACTAATATATTTATATATATATATATATTTTATATATATATATATATATATATATATATATATATATATATATATATATATATATATATATATATATATATATATATATATAAAATATACACACACACTCACACATATATACATATATATGTATATATTCACAAAAAAATCCTATAAATGGTAAATAAGTAACAAAAATATTTGTAATAACTGTAGGCTATATGTAGTAGCAGTAAAAAAATATCAAGCACATAACATACCTATATTATATACATCTATAATGACACACATACATATAATTACCACTTTAAGTCCAAATAATATAGAAAAATAATTTTTAAAGCACTAAAATAGTTAGAAAATATTGGGGGTTTACATCCTACCCAACTTAATAAAAATTTTGTCCACGAAATTAAACCAAGGTCGGGGGATCAAATACAATGCAAGGGAATTGATAATAATTAAAAAGCTTCAACGCAAGACATACATTCGTCTTCGAACAATTGCGGGTAGCAATTTCGGTTGTCGTCCTCGCGCTCCCAAGTAGACTCCCCTGGCGAGTGATGTTTCCATGCCACGCGAACCAATGGAATAGATTGATTCCGTAACACCTTCCACTACTAAAATACCCCACTTTACCGACGGAAGTTTAGCGACGGACGGATTCCGTCGCTAATAGCGACCAGTTTCCGACATCTTAGCGACGGATTAGCGACAGACAACATAACATAATTTTTTCCAATTTTAAATGTAAAAATTTGTCGGGTTTCCGTCGCTAAGTCGACGAACGTTAGCGACGGATTCTTTTTCGTCGCTTATTCGTCGCAAATGTTGGCGGCAAAATCTTTAAAACATTGGCGGGAACTTTAGCGACTAACTGGCGACGGATATATCCGTCGGAAAACACCTTTTAATTGGCGACGGTTTAGCGACTAATTTATTCCGTCGCTATTCCGTCGCTAGGTTCTGTGCCCTAACTTAAATTGAACCGACGGGGGGGAATTTTTCATTCCCCCCAAAACTCTCTCTCTCTCTCGCGGCTCTCTCTCTCTCGCGCGCGGCTCTCTCTCTCTCTCTCGCGGCTCTCTCTCTCTCTCTCTTTCTCTAATTTTGGGTTTTGGGGCCGGGGGGGGAGTGGGGGGGGGTCGGCTTCGCGGGGGGTGGAGAGGGCGGGGGGGGGTGGTAAATGGGGTCAGGGGGTCGGGGGGGCGTGGGAAATGGGGGCAGGGGGTGGGGGGGTGGGGAATGAGGGTCGGGGGGTCGGGGGGTGGGGAATGGGGGCAGGGGGGTCGGGGGGTGGGGGGTGGAGAGGGCAGGGGGGTCGGGGGGGGGGTGTTGAATGGGGGCAGGGGGGTCGGGAATGGGGGCAGGGGGGTCGGGGGGCGGGGGTGGGGGGTGGAGAGGGCAGGGGGGTGGGGAATGGGGGCAGGGGGGTCGGGGGGGGTGGGTAATGGAGAGGGCAGGGGGGTCGGGGGGTGTTGAATGGGGGCAGGGGGGTCGGGGGGGTGGGGAATGGGTTGCATTCCCCGATACGGATACGGTTTGGCATGTCCCGATCCTAAGAAATAATACTATTTCATTTAATTTCAAAACTACTAAGAAATAATACTTAAAACACTTAAAATTATGCCTAAATGTATAAATTATATGTTTTTAAATGTAAATAATTATTAATAATTATTTGTTTTCCAATACCAAAAAAATCCGATACTTCGATCCGATACCGCCGATACTACCGATATCGCCGATACCAATACTAGATTGCTTAGACTTATATTGCAAGGTAACTAGATACAAGTTATGATACAATGTAAATGCAAGTATACATGTTAGCTAGATAGCTTAGACTTATATTGCAATCTCCTATTCACACGAGTATTGATATCGCCGATGCCAATACTCGTAGGAATATATAGTCCGTTACCGATTCCGATACCGATACTTTGAACCTTGATTTAAATACATGTTAGTATAGTATCTTCACATATATGTTAAGAGTATATACATGATTAGCAAGGTAACTAGATACAAGTTATGATACAATGTAAATGCAAGTATACATGTTAGCTAGATAGCTTAGACTTATATTGCAATCTCCTATTCACACGAGTATTGATATCGCCGATGCCAATACTCGTAGGAATATATAGTCCGATACCGATTCCGATACCGATACTTTGAACCTTGATTTAAATACATGTTAGTATAGTGTCTTCACATATATGTTAAGAGTATATACATGATTAGCAAGGTAACTAGATACAAGTTATGATACAATGTAAATGCAAGTATACATGTTAGCTAGATAGCTTAGACTTATATTGCAATCTCCTATTCACACGAGTATTGATATCGCCGATGCCAATACTCGTAGGAATATATAGTCCGATACCGATTCCGATACCGATACTTTGAACCTTGATTTAAATACATGTTAGTATAGTGTCTTCACATATATGTTAAGAGTATATACATGATTAGCAAGGTAACTAGATACAAGTTATGATACAATATAAATACAAGTATACATGTTAGCTAGATAGCTTAGACTTATATTGCAATCTCCTATTCACACGAGTATTGATATCGCCGATACCAATACTCGTAGGAATAGTCCGATACCGATATACATTGTAGAGCTCTATTTTGCTATTCTGGACATGTTGTGACCTGTGCTGTTCTAAATAGGAGCCAGACACACTCCTGAGACGGGGGAGTATGTATAGTGATGTGGATTCTTACTAACTTATCATGTGAACCCATTTATGGGCCCTTCATTGAACCTTCTCATGTGCAACTTTCAGTCCATTCACAGTTCCCTATATTGTACTCTACATCACCTAGTTCACTTATATCTAACATCCTAACCCTAATCCAAATTTATGAGTATCGGTATCGGGCTATTCTTATGTTTAGTTTGTCTTACGATACAGATTTTCACATCCAAATTGAGGATGAGTCGTTATTTTGTTGATCGTACATGGATGTACAAACGGCAACACGAGAGTAGAATTGGTGTGAGTGACGATTTTCAGGCAGGCGTGGAAGTATTTCTTAATTATGCAATGAGCAAAGCTCAGTACATGGACGGTAACAAAATTAAGTGTCCATGTGTTAAATGTCACAATAGACGTTACGAAGAAGTGGTGACTGTGAGAGATCATTTGACCCGTAAGGGTTTCGTACGTAATTACGGCCTGTGGTCATCGCAAGGTGAACTATATTCGGAAAGACAGGCTGCGGAAGCTGCTACTTATGCTTTTGATGATAATGCTGCAACGGATGTCATCGAAGACCACGGATGCTCTGTTGATTATGGAGATCTGCAGAACCTTGCACGAGATATGGTGTATGATGCGGCAGGGCCTAATTTTGATCCGGAGGATCCTAATCCCGAGGCGAAGGAGTTCTATGACATGTTTCAGGACGCAGATACTTCTCTATATCCTGGTTGTGAGACTCATTCCGCACTGTCAGTGACGATGCGGTTGTTGAACATAAAGTCTGATTTTAACTTGCCACAAGCTTGCTATAATCGGATCACAGAAGTAATCAAGGAGGTGTTACCGAAGGAATCAAAAGAGCTACCAAAAAACTTCTACAAGTCAAAGATGATGGTCCGACAACTGGGACTGGGGTACGAGAAGATAGATTGTTGTCGCAACGGATGCATGTTGTACTACAAAGAGAATTGCGTATCAGAAAGTTGCAGCTTCTGTAATGCGGATCGTTACAAGCCAGTACAGGAAAAAGGATAGTCGACTAGAAAACGACGTCCTTACAAGTATATGCATTACTTGTCGATCACGAAGCGCTTGCAGAGGATGTATATGTCTCTAAATACAGCAGAACACATGACGTGGCACAGCGAAGAACGCATAAAGGACGAAGGAGAATTGTCACATCCTTCGGATGGAGAGGCGTGGAAACATTTTGATTTGTGTCATCCAGATTTTGCTGCAGAGCCTAGAAATGTACGCCTGGCGCTATGTGCTGATGGCTTCGCCCCTTTCGGACAGTCGAGATCTCAGTACTCATGCTGGCCGGTCATTCTTACCCCTTACAATTTGCCACCATGGATGTGTATGAAGACTCCTTATATGTTTCTGACAACTATCATACCCGGTCCTAAAAATCCGACGAAGAACATCGATATATATTTACAGCCGTTGGTGGATGAGCTGAAACAGCTGTGGGAGATCGGCGTCACGACCTATGATATTTCCAGGAAACAGAACTTTCAGATGAGAGCTTCACTCATGTGGACAATCAATGATTTTCCAGCATACGGTATGCTGTCGGGATGGAGTACGCACGGCAACATGTCTTGTCCGATATGCATGGAAAATAGTAAGGCGTTCCGCCTTAGGCATAGAAGAAAAACTTCTTTCTTTGACTGTCACCGTCAATTTCTGCCCGCGACCCATCCTTGGAGAAAGAATAAGGACGCGTTCAGATATGGAAAACAAGAATTTTCTTAACCTCCTGCCAGATTTTCGGGATACGATATTTGGAAAGCTGTAAAGGAATTGCCCACCGCAATGGAAGATCCATCGAACCATCGTGTCGAGGGGTTCGGACAAAGCCATAACTGGACCAAACGGAGTATCTTCTGGGACTTGCCTTATTGGAAAGATAATCTTATAAGGCATAATCTTGATGTCATGCATATCGAAAAGAACGTGTTCGATAATGTCTTCAATACCGTCATGGATATTAAAGGAAAGACGAAGGACAATCCAAAAGCAAGACAAGACATAGCCGAGATATGCAAGCGTCCTCATCTGAACTTGATACAAAGGGGTGCTGGTGGACAATTAAGTAAGCCTATAGCGCCATACACATTGAGCAAGGAAGATAGATTAATAATCTGAAAGTGGATATCTAATTTAAGATTTCCTGACGGCTATGTTTCGAGTTTGTCTAGATGCGTTGATCTCAATGAACGCAAGCTAACGGGAATGAAGAGTCACGACTGCCACGTGTTTATGGAAAGATTACTGCCCATTGCTTTGAGAGAGTTGTTGCCTTCTGCTGTATGGGTTCCGTTGGCCGAGCTGTCTACATTCTTCAGGGATATCTGTTCAACTAAGCTGACGGTGCAACATATGGTACAACTTGAGGAGAAGATTGTCTTAACAATCTGCAAGTTAGAGAAAATATTTCCACCGGGCTTTTTCGACAGCATGGAGCATCTACCGATTCATCTAGCATACGAAGCCCGTGTCGGTGCATCTGTTCATTATCGATGGATGTACCCCTTTGAAAGGTAAATAAAAATCGATATAATTTAAGTGAAATTTAAGTGGATTTTACAATTCATTGTTAATTCTCAAGATAATTTGTCTCTTTAGGTACCTACACCATCTAAAGAAGAAAGTTGGCAACAAGGCTCATATAGAGGCTTCGATATGCGAATCATATCTTATCGAGGAGGTGTCAAATTTCTGCTCCATTTATTTCGATACTCATGTCGAGACAAATCGAAATAGACCTCAAAGGAATGAAGAAGACGTTGAGGATGGAGGTATATTCAATTTAAGGGGCAAGCCTATTGGGGCTAGTAAGAAACGGTGGTTGACCGACGATGAGTATGATACCGCTCACCGATATGTCTTGTTAAATTGTGACATACAAGAAGTGAGAGATTTGGAGAAGTAAGTGACTACGCCTCGTTATAATCTCTAATTTGGTGAATTAAGTGACTACACTTATTTTTATTCTCTCTAACAGTGTATTTAGAGGTGAAGTCAAAATGAGGACACCATATATTACAGATGAGGGACTTCAAAGAGAGGTTGATTGTACCTTTCCGTCCTGGTTTCGTAAATACGTAAGTAACTGAGATAATATGTTATGCGGCTACCATTAAAATATATGCAGCTAAAATATTTAAATTATCAATACATATTTACAGGTTTTATTGCCTGAAACAACACTCATAAATGAGAGCATTCGTTATTTGGCATTGGGACCGAAGAAGCATGCAAAGACTTTGTCAGGCTATGTCATTAATGGCTTCAAGTTTAAGTCAACTCAGCATGCTATAAATGCCGAATTTCTCAATGACGGCTTCGATACCAAGAATTTTGGTGTTTGCATAAGAGGCACCATCTATGACGACGAGCCGGACTTTGACTATTATGGAGTGCTTCGGAAGATTGTAGATTTACAATATAGTGCCCCATATGATATGCATATTGTGATGTTCAAATGTGAGTGGTTCGATACGAGACCAAATATCGGTTGGAGAATCGATAAACAATTTGGATTCGTCGATATAAATCATCGCAGGAGGTATAGAGGGTCCGACACGTTTGCGATAGCAATTCAGGCTGTTCAAGTCTACTATACAAGCTACCCAAGGCGTCGTAGAGATCGATTTGACTGGTGGGCAGTATGCAAGATTAAATCTAGAAATACATTCAACGTTGGAGACCCAGCATACCAAGAGGACCAGATCGAGAAGCCCCAATACATGGGACAACAGTCGGATACCATGGACGTAGAAGATGTCGATATACCTCATGCTGAGGAAAATAGAGGGGAGGAAGAGGTTGATATACAAGACTTAGCTGTCAACCAGGGGAGAAAGAGGCGTCGTGTCCCAAGTATTGAGCCTGAAGAAGAAGTAGAAGAAGAAGAAGAAGAAGAAGAAGAAGAGGATGAAGATGAGGATGAGGATGATGATACAGATGAAGTCGACGATGAGGATGATGATATAGATGAAGTCGACGATGAGAATGAGGATGAGAACGATGACGATGACGATGAGGACGAGGACGATAACGATGATTAGATTAAATATCGGTATATATTAGAAGCACTTACAACTAACTTAGTGAATTCAGTTTAGACAGACACATTCTTATTTCAGTTTATGTTTTTGTCGTTCGATCATCTACTTATTGTATGATTTTCTTTTTACAGATGGCACTCTTAGTTCTCATTGTCTTGACGGCACTCGCCGCCCTGCTGCTGGTATATATATTTTAGTTCAGTTTTATATTCATTTATACTTCTATATTGTTAATTATATTTATGTGTTCTATTTACAGGTCATGGTGACTACCACTCGTGCTGCTGGTAGCGGCAGTGGCCGTGGCCGTAGTGGTGCTGTTGGTGGCGGTACTGGCCGTGGTGGGCGTGGTGGTAGCGGCACTGGCCGTGGACGTGATGGTAGCGGTCGTGGTGGTAGCGACACTGGCCGTGGACGTGATGGTAGCGGTCGTGGTAGTAGCGGTCGTGGTCGCCTTCCACATTCCCCGGATATAGAGTCCTCCGATCCCGACCTGGAGAGCCCGGCCACAGACTCTTCCCGCCGTCGATCTATCTCTGCGCTACCTTCATCTTCATCGAGGCCTGAGACTCCATCCGCTAGCGGATCCGTTCCGCCCCCGGATGCACCAGCGGGTACACCATCAGTTACTGCAGGGTGGGCTCCGGAGTACCCCCGGATTCAGCTTCATCCTGCTACCGGTGAGTACATCCGCGGACCCGCGGATCCTCCGACGCCTCCAGAGAGGCCGATAGGCGAGAACCGACGAGAGCTATGGCCCGCGGGTGATACGTAAGTAAATTTAAGTTAATTTATTAAATTTGTTTCATTTATTCAAGTTAATAATCTAATCTTTGCTTCTTTGTAGGTTTTTCCCGTATGATGCTGCCCGGATACTCGGGCAAATTATCCGGGAAAACTACCATGGCCCCTACCTCAATTTTTCTGAGGTGCCTCAAAACATGCAGTACGTCTGGCTCGAGGAGATAAAGGTATATATATATCTTTTGGTTAATTATTAATTATTCTTTAATCCACTAATTTTTTAATTACGTAATAATTTAATTTGTATGTCAGACGACGTTCTGGTGGCCCCCCCATCGCGAGGAGTTGATTCGCAACGCCTACAAAGCCGTCGCCGGAAAGAAGATACGGGATGCGGTGTACGACGTTCGTACGGCGCATTCGAGGAAGAAGTGGCTCCGGGAGGAGTACTACGAGCAGATGTTGGATAAGATGAATACTGCTCAGTACAGGGAGAAATCAGAGAAAGCAAAGGCGAGCAGACAGGCCGCTGGTCTGCATACGGGAGGTTCAAGGCCCCACGCAGCGACGCGTGCAGATTTGGTGAGATACCGCAAATTCATTTCACTATTAAATTCGGTACTATTAATATACGTAGTTAATTAAATTCGACGTATATTTCGTATGCAGGCACAACGGGCGGTAAAGGAGGGGAGAGAGCCGGAGTCGGTCACCGCCTACGATGTATTCCTGCATACACACAAGAGGCGGGCAGACGGGAGCTTCGTCGACGCGAGGGCCCAGGCGACTGATGTAAGTAATTACGTTTATGAGATTTATATTAGAAATATAATTATTGTTAACTTAATTAGGTGAACGTAGGATTCAAATTATAACTTAGGGAAACATAGGATTTAGATTATAACTTAGGAAAACTTATAGTATAAACACATTCATTGGATAGGCTGCATATCGTGAGGCCCTTAGTCAGATTGAGCCCCCTGCCGAGGTTGTCGGCGAAACGACGCCCACCCAGACGCCCTCTTCTATGGCCGCTCGCTACGACGACGTGTTCGTAGAGTCTGTCGGTGGCTTTAATAAAGGGCGCGTCTACCGCGTAGGTTCCCTGGCGGCGTCGTTGCAGGGCGCGACTCCGAGATATCCACCGCCCCCGCCTCCTCCCGCGCCCCCGTCGGACGATATGAGGACGCAGCTTGCGACTCTCACCTCCGATATGTCGGAAATGCGGAGTCTAATGTCGGATGTGCTGGAGCGCCTTCCGCGTCCTTCTTCTGCTCCCGGTCCAGATCCGTCTGCTCCCGGTCCGTCTAGTGCGGTTGCCGGTCCTTCCGATCCTGGACGTTATTCATTTGACCGTTCTGCCGAGGTTCGCCTGGTACCGGATACTGCGCTCATTGGGCTCATGGACTTGATGTCGCCAGAGCAGCTCCGCACGCTTCCAGAGCATGTGTTGTCCCAGGTGCCGGCGTACATGGTGGAAGAGTACATCCGCAGAGCCGAACGACGACGCGATCCATCTCAATGATATTTGTACTATTTTTGGATATTTGTACTATTTTTGGATTTTGAATTCTGGATATTTTGGAAGCGTACATGAATGTTTGGATATTATGAATTTGTGTATTTGTGTTTGGATATTTGTACATAGATGTTTGGATATTTCTGTTTGATATTGGATATTATGAATTTGGATATTTGGATATTTGGATATTTGTTGATCGTACATGGATGTTTGGATATTGGATATTATGAATATGTGTAATATTTACGAAAAGGAAATAGAATGTTTCTGTAATTTTTTTTAATTAATGTTGCATTTAGCGACGGACTAGCGACTAATTAGCGACGGATATATCTTTTTAGCGACCGATGAGCGACTAACTAGCGACGGAAAATCCGTCGCTAACTGGGTTATATAAATATTTGCAGTTACCGACGGACGAGCGACGGACAATCCGTCGCTAACTGGTTGAAATAAATTTGCAGGTAGCGACGATCTAGCGACCAACTAGCGACGGAACTTTCGTCGCTAACTGGGTACAATTAATATTAGCGACGGAATATCGACTACCTAGCGACGGCAAATCCGTCGACATGGTTCTGGAAATATGGTAGGTTTCCATTGACTTAGCGACGGATAATGGGTCGCTAATCCGTCGCTAATCTGTCGAGGATGACGATGGACTAGCGACGGCTTAGCGACCCATTATCCGTCGACATGGTTCTGGAATTATGGAAGCTTTCCAGAACCAGGCCGACGCCCTACCCGTCGCTAATCCGTCGCTATAACGTCGAGGTTAACGACGGAATGGCGACGGAATAGCGACTGATTTTGCGTATCAGGAACCTCTCTGATACGCTTTTACCGACCTATTTACGACGGCTTAGCGACGAATATTTTAATATTATATGGCATGTAAACCGACGGGAACAAGTCGCTAATCCGTCGCTAATCCGTTGAAAGGCAACCGTCGGTAATAAGTCGCTAGTCCGTCGGTTAATCATTTGTCCGACGGCTTAGCGACGGACAAATTTTAGCGACGACGTATTTCCCGACGGCCATTTTCATCAAATATCCGTCGCTATGCCGTCGGTAATTTATGTTACCGACGGATTTGCGATGGATGTGGCCGTCGCTAAAGTTGGTTATTTTGGTAGTGTTCACTCGACGATCGAGGATACCTACTGGTTGCTCTACGTACGACAAACTCGGTCCAACTGTGATCTCGGAGTGATCAAGCACATGATTGCCGTCTGCCACGTACCTCCTCAGCTGAGATACAGGGAATACGTCATGCACTACCTCTAGCGACGGTGGCAACGCCAATCTGTAGGCGACCTTTCCAACACGCTCCAAGACATCGAACGGCCCGATGTACCTTGGACTCAACTTGCCACGTCCTCCGAATCGAATTGTGCCTCTCGTGGGGCATATCTTCAAGAACATATGGTCGCCCTCTTTGAACTCCAAGGGTCGACGACGATTATCTGCCCACTGCTTCTGACGATCCTGCGCTGCTCGCAGGTGGCCTTGGATCTTCTTTACTGTCTCCACTGTGCTCAAGACTAACTCGGGACCCAATAGCTGTCGCTTTCCTATGTCGCTCCAACAAACAGGAGACCGACACTTCCTACCATACAATGCTTCAAACGGAGCAATCGGAATGCTCGCTTGATAGCTATTATTGTAGGAAAACTCAACAAGATACAGATGGTCCTCCCACGAACCGCCAAAGTCAAGCATGCACGCTCTCAACATATCCTCTAGCGTCTGAATGGTATGCTCTGACTGGCCATCTGTCTGTGGATGGTTTGATGTGCTAAACTTCAATCGGGTGCCCAAACTTTCTTATAAGCTCCTCCAAAAGTGCGAGGTAAATCTCGAGTCACGGTCCGACACAGTACTAACAGGCACACCATGCAATTTCACAATCTGCTCCATATACATCTCTGCCAATACCTCTGTCGACTGGCCCACTCTAAAAGGTAAGAAATGGGCTGACTTCGTAAGTCTATCAACAATCACCCACACCGCGTCACGTCCTCTAGGACTGCGAGAAAAACCCGTGACGAAATCCATAGTAATGTGCTCCTACTTCCACTCGGGAATGGGTAGCGGCTGTAATAAACCGGTCGTCCTCTGGTGCTCCGCCTTCACTTGTTGACATACTAAGCACTTGGCGACAAAACTAGCTATCTCTCGCTTCATTCCGTGCCACCAATAATACTGTCGTAAGTCGCGGTACATCTTGGTTCCTCCGGGATGAATAGAGTAAGTCGAACTGTGAGCCTCTGCCATCAGCTCCTGTCGTAGCTCTCCATTAGGAACATAAATGCGATCACCACATTGCAATGTCCCATCAGAATGAATCCTCAATCCCGTCTGCTCTCCTGCTTCCGTCCTCGCTCTAAGCCGCTGAAATCTAGCATTAGTGGGCAATGCTGCCTTGATGCGCTCTACCAATGATGATTGCACTTGGAGGTTGGCTAATACGCCATCGGCTCCAGGCAATAATATCTCAATACCAAGCTGCTCCAAGTCTCTAATCAACTCCTTCTGTGTAGTCAAAAAGTGAGCCATGGGCTTACGGCTTAATGCGTCTGCCACGACATTAGCCTTGTCCGGATGGTAATGTAGCTCGATCTCATAATCCTTCATCAACTCCAACCAACGTCATTGTCGCATATTCAACTCCTTCTGTGTGAACACGTACTTGAGGCTCTTATGATCAGTGTAGATATCAACCTTCTCGCCGTACAAGTAGTGTCTCCATAACTTCAAAGCAAAAATAACCGCTGCAAGCTCTAGATCATGGGTCGGATAATTCTTCTCGTGCACCCTCAACTGTCGTGATGCATATGCTACTACACGACCGTGCTGCATCAATACGCATCTTAATCCTTTCCCGGATGCGTCACTGTAGATCACAAATCCTTCCGGGCCCGATGGTAGTGTCAAGATCGGTGCTGTGGTCAATCGCTTCTTTAACTTGTCGAAGACGGCTTGACACTCATCTGTCCATACAAACTCTTGATCCTTGTAAGTTAATCTAGTCATGGGTCCCGCTATTCGAGAGAAATCTTCTACGAACCTTCGGTAGTAACCCGTAAGTCCGAGGAAACTTCTCACCTCTGAAGCTGATGTGGGAGCGGGCCATGATTCGACTGCTCTGATCTTCTCTGGATCTACTGATATACCATCACCTGTAACAACATGGCCAAGAAATGATACCTCCTTGAGAAAGAAATCACACTTGCTAAGCTTCGCAAAGAGCCGCTCATTCCTCAATGTTTCCAAAATTATTCGTAGACGCTGCTTAAGCTCCTCTTGACTCTTGGAGTAAATCAAGATATCATCTATAAAAACTACTACAAATTTGTCTAAATACTGGTGAAAGATCTTGTTCATTAAATTCATGAAAATTGTGGGACATTGGTCAAACCGAAAGGCATGACCAAGAACTCGTAGTGTCCATACCTTGATCGAAAAGCCGTCTTCGCAATAACTTCCTTCCGAACCTTCAATTGGTGATAGCCTGATCGTACGTCGATCTTAGAGAATACTTTTGCTCCACTCAGTTGATCAAATAGATCGTCTATACGCGACAATGGGTACTTGTTCTTCACTGTCACTGCATTCAATGCTCTGTAGTCGATGTACATGGGCACGGTCCCGTCTTTCTTAGGCACAAAAAGAACGGGTGCTCCCCACGGTGACGCACTGGCACGAATAAAGCCCTTCTCTAATAAGTCATCAATCTGCGTCTTCATCTCTATCAACTCCTTGGGCGCTAACCGATAAACTCGAGATGAAATAGGTTCGGCTCCTGGAATAAGCTCAATAGAAAACTCAATATCTCGGTCAGGCGGCAGTCATGGCAACTCCTCGGGGAATATATCCTCGAACTCGGTGATGATAGGGTGCTGAGGGGTGTCCTGCATCATCATGTGAGTCCCCGATGCAGATGCATCGCTCCTTAAGGCGTCCTCTTTGGTGAACTCGAACTCCGCATCACTCGGTGGTCTAAAGATGATACTGTCCCTATGGCAGTCAATGAGAGCGAAATACTGGCTCAACCAGTCCATTTCGAAAACCACATCGAACGTCGGCATCGAAAATACAAGAAGTCGTGCTTTCATCTCTCTTCCATTTATCACTACAGGACAATCTCTACAAATACCACTAATAGGTACCACTCCTCCTCCAGTGAGGATTCTAATATTTTTAGATAAAGATGACATGGGTATACTGTGTCTAGTGGCAAAGCTAGTGGCTATAAATGAATGGGTGGCTCCAGTGTCAAATAATGTAATGGCAAGAAATGATGCAACTAAAACCATACCTGCTATGACCTCCACCTTCGGTTCGGTCTCCTCTGTAGCTAGTACAAAAACCTTCCCAACTCTCTGGTTGCCCGCCTGTGCTTTGGCCTGCTGAAACTGGGCTGTCTGAGGGGGTAAGGGTGGTCGTGGTGCTCCTGGTCCCACAATCGCTGGCCTCTGCTGCTGATTTTGTGGAGCGTTCCTATGAAATGGGCAATCTCTGGTCTGGTGCTGGTTTGATCCACAAGCTAAACAGTGTCCCAACCGGCGTCTATAATCTCTATGAATATGTCCAACTTTGCCACAGTAATGGCAAGTGGCCTTCTTCTGTGTCTGGTATGGCCCGGTCGTCTGCTGCTGCTGATGTGTGGGAGGACATCTCACTGGCCCTCCTGTAGTGGTCTTAGCTGATCCCATGGTCGATGTAACTCGTCGATTTGCCTTCTTGCTTATGGCTTCCTGAGTTCTAGCCTCTGCCAGAACAGCTGCTTGGGAGACCCTCGATTCGGAGCTGGTGTACCTCTGCAACTCTATACTCAAGCCTCTATAAAATCTTTTAGCTTTATCCAGCTCTGTCGTAACCAACCCTGGTACAAAATGACTCAGTCGACTAAACTCGGCATCGTACTCATCAACTGTCATATTCCCCTGCTCTAAATGTAGAAACTGGTCATATAGAGCATCCTTGGCAGTGTCGAAGAAAAACTTCTTATTGAACAGTTCTTTGTATTCCTTCCATGTCTGATCAACTCCTAGCCGCATCTCCTCTATGGCCCACCAGTCATAAGCATTTCCTTCTAGCTGTAACTTCACTGCCGTCATCCATAGATCTGCGGATAACTGTGAAGCTTTCAGGAGATTCTCTGTCTTAACCAGCCAATTGGTGATCCCGATGACGTCTTCAGTGCCCTTGAAGTGTGGAGGATTCATGTTGCAGAATCCTTCGATAGAACCCACAGAGGCTTGGGGTGCTCGGGTCAGCGTTGTCTCCAAACTCCTTCTGATGGTCTCGTTCTGCTGCATCTGAGCCTGTACTAAGCTCTGGAGGATCTGCTCTGTAGTAGCCCCACCAGCCTGAGGTATGGGCTACTCTGATGGCATGTATGGCATCAGGGGCATGATCTGTGGGGCACCCTGGGGCCCGTATTGTGGAGGATAGAAGGGATATGGAAAGGGATACTGTGAGGGGTATGTGGGTGGATACTGAGGTGGATCCTGTGGAGGATACTGGGGTGGATATGATAGTGGATATGGTGATGGATATGGTAGGGGCTGTTGAGGTGGATAGGATGGTGGATATTGTGGTGGCTGTTGGGGTGGATATGATGATGGATACAGTGGTGGCTGTTGAGGTGGATATGATGATGCTGAATATTGTGGAGGTGGTGGTGGTGGATATGATGATGGTGGATATTGTGGAGGCTGTTGTAGTGGATATGAGGATGGTGGTAGAATCTGTGCTAGGGGCTGAGGTGGATAAGGTGGCGGTGGCGGTAGGTACTCCTCTTGAGTTACAGGGTTTCCAGGGTCTGCCTGCCCCAGTTGAGGAGCCGGGGCTTGCTGCTGAGTAGTGGGGGGTATCATCACAGGCTGCAATCCGAATGGTGCTGGAGTGGTAGGGGACATAGGTGGCTGACTCGCCGATCCTTCTTGAGCTGTGGTGTTCCCGTCAGTAATGGAGAGGGGGGTAGCGCGTCCACTATGAAGATTCATCCTATATTGGCATGAAAGATTGAGTTGGTTAGAATAATTTCAAACTGGATGTAATCAAGCAATCAAATGAGAAGTTGAGAGGAGGTCAAGAAAGATATTAATAAGTGGATGAGATTCTATATCCTATTCCTATTTGCAGGCTTGTTGGGCACAGTCATATAACCCAACAATATTAAAACTGGGCCTGCATGGGCCACCACAAAAACATGTAACGCCCCAGGCCCAAAATACGTAGGACCAAGTACGTAGACATGCCAGCTGTACTTATACGAAGAATACACCAATATATGGTAATCTCCGTATCGGTACATAAGCTGTAATAATGATACATGATAAGCCATAATAATATAACTAATCTCATCCACAGCTCAACACAAAAGTATAATAAAGTCTACTAAATAAAATAAATAATGATGTCAAAATATAGCCGGGTAGACATTCCCACCCAAACAGCTATGGAAAAATAGTCTCAACTAAATGGAGTCCGACCTCCTCAAACAGCAAGAAAGATAATAAAAGATGTCCAGTACATAGTCTCAGCTAATAAAGAATAAAACTAAGTATGGGCAGGAGATGCCTCGTCACCGATGTATGCTGGATCCAATGCTGCACCGTACTCCTTGGGATTGTCCTGCTCGTCTAATCCGGGAGAGATCACCAGGTCCTCAGAGGGACGTAACAAGATACAGAAAACATGCCAAGTAACTGAATGTGTAAATAAATATGCAACTATGACTCTACAGGATCTCCTATCCGTCTATGTGAGATGCACTTTGAGGACAACGTTCTACACAGGGGCTGTAGGATCAGCAGAGTAATAAGAGTGGCAGTAAGTAGCGCTCATCCGAGACGCTATCGGCCGGGACAGAAAGTAGTACTCATATGAGTCACTCTCGGCCCCCAAAGTGTGTAAATAAATAAATGTAGCCCCTACGCTAGTAGCTGTCCCCTCCCCCCAACTGTTCATGTCCAAGATGTATCCACAGCCTATCCAGTTGGCAACTGCTATGGCTTCTAACTCAACTCACTAATAGCAGTTACCACCTAACCGTCGCACGTCCCGTACGTATCGATGGCCAGTCGAGTACGCAGGTCCGTGTCCTATATAACTCACTCATCACGTGATACACATGTGTCAAGGCCATAGGGGATATGAAAATACCCCACATACGCCTAGGGTAGTCAACTGACACAAGGTCGACATGCAAATAAGACATAAATAAATATAACGACTAAATTTAGCCGCTTGCACCCAAGTGTGACTTGGACGCCCAATAGAAACAAAATAACAAATAACAGAAAGAAATATGCAATAATAAAATATACTAAAAATAAATGAGCACATTCAGAATCTATGGCAAGGTATACTTGCCTGCGGTGCGAGAAGGGCAATCCAATACTAGCAAGTGTCAGCACCAAAACTCACAATCACAGATGACTCCAAACGCTGAAACAAATATCAAAAATGATCTCGGTGAAGAAGATATACCTAGAAAACGCCTATCCAAAAGTCTAATTCTGGAACAGGGGCAAAATCGTAATTTCGGTTCAAAACGATGTCCGCCGTTGGACCCGCTTTGCACCGAAACACGTGCTAAAGTCTATGGTCTCTAAAGTCGTCAAACTACATGTATACGGATTCAGTTTGAGGAGTGGAACTCAACGGTATGTCCAGTTTTGGATTCTGATGAGCCGTGCACAAAATCGCCCGTTTGAGTGGGTCGCGGGCCCGCCAAAAAGGGGTTCCGATTCGACCTTCTCAGAATCGAACCAAACTTGGCATGCAGGACCAAAATTTTGATTCGGACATGTTGGCGTAAGTTTCGTCTCGATTCGACGACTGTGCACGAATTTATGGAGAAGTTTGCAAAACGCCGATACGGAGGTATCTCGACGGATACGCGTTGATTTCGTCGCACGCACGCGACGAAACTGAGTTCCGTCAGTTCCCACATGTCAACAACATCCATACACGCCTTTCGATGCATATAGCGCACGACCACGTCGCCCGGTTTGTCGGGGCGTACGTCGTATCGAGGAAAATTCAAAATTTTATATAAATTAACGCAGGTTTTTCTCCAACTTCAACATCAGTTTATTTCTTACACGTTAATCGAAACGATGATCCAGAAGATGTGTTGCGATCTTGGTTATGTTGTCTTTTACTGTTTTGGATTGGTTTCTACAAATTCTTAATGCACAGCAAGAGAATTGGCCGACAAGTTGTCGTTTTAAAACAGTTTTTAGTATTACAGAAAATAGGTTTTTCTTCAACTTCGTCTTGTTTTTTCAAGCAAGTTGATGGGTTGTTTCAAAATCCATCTGGAGGATCTCGAAGAGGGTCAAGTCTACTTTCCAGAAAATTTTACGGATCGAAAATCGGTGCTTACGTCGTAGGGAAGTAGGGTACCTTGAGTGGGAAAACTCCTCCGTGGGGGACGAGGAGATGACTTTCGATGCTCCGTTCGTCGCACACAAAATTCGGTCGCGGGTGAAACAAACTCGTAGGCGAAGTGGGTATGATCAGCCGCAATTTTCGTTTTGGAAGTCTAGGGTTTTGAGGTTTGTGGAAAAAGATGTATTTATAACAACTTCCAACTAAACCTAAAACTAATAGGTTTTGAATTAAACATCCCACGGGTTGGCTATTCGCGAGCTTGTTGGCCGCAGCATGCCTTTACTTGTGTAGGGCCCACCCACTATTTGTGGGTGGAGGGTTTTGTTTCTTTTCCTATATTCTTTTTCCTATTTCCTTTCCTTTACTTCTCTTAACAAGCCTGTGGTGGTCGGTCCCCCCCCCCCCCCCCCCCCCGGGCTGACCACCAGTGCTAAATTTTATTTTTTTTAAACAACTAATATATTTATATATATATATATATATATATATATATATATATATATATATATATATATATATATATATATATATATATATATATATATTTTATATATACACACACACTCACACATATATACATATATATGTATATATTCACAAAAAAATCCTATAAATGGTAAATAAGTAACAAAAATATTTGTAATAACTGTAGGCTATATTTAGTAGCAGTAAAAAAAATATCAAGCACACAACATACCTATATTATATACATCTATAATGACACAAATACATATAATTACCACTTTAAGTCCCAATAATATAGAAAAATAATTTTTAAAGCACTAAAATAGTTAGAAAATATTGGGGGTTTACACTAACCCTCGTTATGCTGGAAGAGCCTCAGGATGGCAGATGATGCGACTGTGCTGAGACGAGGAAGTAATTCGCTCGTTGCAAAGGAAGTGTGATGTGCCTATACCGAGACGCCAGAGTGATGTGCTTATTCGTAGAGTTTGGACTAGGCTTTTGTAGTAGACTTTTTATGTCATGAAAAGCCATGTAATAGATTTTTATATCAATAAAAATCCTCTTTTCATGCGCTTTCATTTACTGTCTTTGTATGATGCACAGACATTTCTTTGCGTCATCGACACATACTACTTGTGGCGCATAGGAATTTTTGCCTCTTGATGCTCCTGAAATTTCATGCTTCTACGATATATATATATATATATATATATATATATATATATATATATATATATATATATATATATTCTCGAGCGGTTGCAGCCATAGCAGCAATGACGCCGCTTTGTATATATATATATATATATATATATATATATATATATATATATATATATCATAAAGCCCTAAAATCTAAACCAATATTTTCCCGAGCGGCTGCAGCCATAGCAGCAATGACGCCGCTTTGTTGACCGTACGACCACTGCTACCACTAGGCTGCCATCATCGTCGGTCTACCCGCCTTACTGTGCTATGCGTCCCTGGGAAACCGCAGCAGCAGCATCAGCCAATCATGGTAGCAATGACAACGAACAAATGTTAGCAGCAACAGCAACGGTAGCGACCGCAACCGCTATCGCGACCACCACTGCACGGCCCCATGTTCCGTACGTGCGTTGGCTAGCCCCCCAGGTGTGCCATTGTCGTCCCCGATGCACGACATAATCGATTTGTGCATTTTGTATGAAATTCCATCATGACGTGCGAAGATTCGAATCCAAAATTTTGTTTCGTCACAGCAACTTTGGACGCATTTTTTGGATAATCCGACTGTTGGATCCGATTCTGCCATCTCAATCTCGGTATATACACCTTTTTCTCCTAAAATTTGAACCATTAATTCGATCGTTTAATAGGTTAAAATCATCCACCAAGTTGGGTGTTTAAACACGTTTATTTTTGACAGTTTTGTCGAGCGAATTCCGTGGATTCATTAACCACCAACTCTGTTGCATAGCAGGTATAACCACCTTTGACTCATAAATATTTTAGTTCCATAGTAGGTCATTTGGTTGGTTGAAATCGACGCCAAAGTTGGTCGTTCGAAATCATAATTTCTAACATGTAAAATTATGATTTTGAACCCCGGACATCGGATACCAAATCTGACACCACCATTGGACACATGGCATCGTTCTGGCCATGATTGACATATAATTTGTCGAATTTGGGCAACTTTTGTCTTGGCGCATTTTTTGGTACAAAGCGGGTCCAACGACGGACACCGTTTTAACCTAAAATAACCATTTTGCCCATGTGTCCAGAATTAGACTTTATGCGTTGCCAAACTTAGCTTTTTTTATTCCGAGACTGCTGGTGATGTCCATTTCAGTATTCGAAGATGTTTGTAGAAGATTCACTTTTGGTGTTTATATTAATTTGACAATTTAGTCGCGACTTATTGTCTAGTCGTCATACAACCTCCAGGTAAGTAACCTTGCCAACTTTGTACATATATTTACATGCATGATTCCTATTATTTTGTTTATACCTACATTATTTTCTATTATACACCTGCAGTTTTGCTATAATTTATTTCCATATTTTGTACCTTTTGTCACTTGCTGTTATTATTAGTTGTTTTGTATATTTCCACCCGTGACTTCGATAGTGTTTGTTACTTGAGCGACTTTGCTTGATCATGTGTTCCATGTTATTTTGACTTGACCTTCGACCGATACTAGGATTGGCTAGTTGACCACTCTAGACTTGGGAGACCCCCACAGGACTACGTACGATAGAGACTAACTATAGTTAGGGAGCACCATGCAATACTACTAACTATAGGACCGGGAGCATCACGCAGGACTACGGTCATTCAATTATTTGTAGTCATGCTTAGTATACTTCCTTTATGACATATCATTATCTTTAAAGTTCTTTCTTATGTTCTTCATTCTGGTTCTAGTAGTTACTTTCTTATTTTTCTTGCATGTTATTTACTGTCATAGTACGCATGTTTATATGTATCTTATGTTCTTCATTCTGGTGATCTCTCCAGGTTTTGCTGAGTTCTTTTGTAGATTAGATGGAGGATTAATGATTGTTTCTATAGAATTTCAGGTATATATTTAGTTTATACTTTATATTCGTCCAATATTATATTTTATTTTACTTTGACCATGCTGCTGTATAACCTAGTTTTACAAGCTTATTTCTTCTTCAGAAGCTTGTTCAAGATAATTACAATAAAGTCTGGTCTACTTTATTGTATATTGTCTTTTCTTGTTATTTGTAGCAACCGGTATGTCAATGCCTGACCAGCATTAGTATACTTGGTTTATACAAGAGTTTATCTTCAGTGGATTGAGATATAGGTAGTTGTTATAACCATGTAGTTTATTTTAGATAGCTTATACGTATTCGAGCTGGACTGGAGGTCTCTCGATACGTAGCTGGCATATACACGGTCTCTTAGTCCTACGTATTTTGGGACTGGAGCATTACAAGTTGACCTAGACAGCGTTCTACCGTCGATGCTGCGGCATAGGCTGGACATACCCCGGTACTTGTGCCCTCATTTTGGGTACAGGTCGTGACAGCAATAGTAGAAAAACTCAGTGATGCAAGTTGGTGCTCAGAAGAAGAGAGAGAAAGTCCACATGAGGATACCTCTTCTCCATGGATGGAGCTGCTATATCATGGAAGTCGAAGAAGCAAACGATGCTCTATGACTCATCAATAGAGTCTGAATTCTATGCACTGGCAGCTGCAATAGATGAAGGAGAATAACTTTGTGAAATCATGTATGGCCTTCTTATGGTTTGTGCATAGATTTCGGCTGTACCGATTTACTACAACAACCAGACGACTGCAGTAGTGGTATCAAGTCTCTTCAATGGTAAGAAGAGGATCATGCGACTTTGTTATAGGGAACTAAATGAGCGCATCAAGGATGGGATTATTGTAGTGGTCGACGTTCGGAGCCAGGAAAATTTGGCGAATCCATGCACCAAAGGCCTCAAGTACCAGCTGGTCGAGGACACATATGGCATATGCCACTCCGATTAGAAATTTAGGGATATTTTTTTTATTTTTATTTTGATCAGATTACGATTAGCTTTCTATGATCATAGGAGTTGTGACTAAGCCCATAAGTGAGTTAGCACCATCTTATGGTTATATGGCCTCTAAGTAGGTTATATATGCACTATTTAGCTATATTATATTTTACTATAATTTTTAGATATTTTTAAATGTTTATTTTATGAAGATTTATATTTATTAATGACTTTCATGATTTATTATAAGGCCATTTGGGATTATTTTTGGACAAGATATTTTTATTTAGGTTCTAGAAGGCTAGAAAATTTTTGTATATTTTTCTAGAATGTTTCTAGATTTTTTTTTGATATTTATTAGGATTTATTTTGCTTGAAAATGATTTTTAAATTATTTTCCAAAAGAAATACACCATCAGCAAGGGGCGGGCCCACCTGTCAGCACCTCAGGCCGAGCGTGCGGGCCCACAGGTCAGCGATACAGCGCTGACTGGCTTTTAAATTAGGAAATTTTCTAATTGGAGTCGGCTTAGCCGACCTTAGCCAAGCAACTCGGCCATTGGATATTAGAGGGGCTGCACAGGATTATGACACGTGGCCTAGCCGCGCGCCCACCGCCTATGAGCCGGCTCCCTCTCTCTCTATATATATATTTTTTAACTGCGATTTTTCCCAGAAACCCTATTAATTCTTTAGCCGATTTTGAGAGAGTTGCTCCCGGAGATTTCCTGACTTCCCGAGACGATTGCGGAGAGTTCTGACCTCCGATTCATGTGCCATTTTTGTTGTTGGATTCGTATTGAGGTATAATTTCAGAATATACAATTTATTTTAGAATATTTTGCTTCTGAATTTTTGGAAAATTATTTTAGTGTTGCTTGTCCAAAACTTGACACGTCGCACGGTTTTCGAGATCCCGAACTCCGATTCGTGATTCGTTTGAAGTTTTGGAAAGCTAACATAATTTTTCCAGAATTTCAGAGGTTACTTTCCTATTTTATTTATCAAGATGAACTCAGATTTGATCGGTAAATCACCATTTTTGGTCACGATTAGCCATAACGACAGTATCTTTTGACCAAAGCATGATTTTGTGGCACGATCGATTCTGGTGCACTCGTGGCACTAAAATCTACCAAGTTGTACTTTCCAAATCTCGAGTTCATGATGTTTGACTAGATAGTCAATGGCATACTTTGATTTGCGTGCCATGGTTTCCAAAATTGAACATAACTTTTTGTGGCCAAACATCCTTATTTAGATTATATTCATATTATTATTAGGTTAAATTAGGTTTTTAGGTGATTTGTTCTAGAATTAACTAATATTAGATAAAAAAAACCCATTAGCCACTTATTTCATGATTTTAGAATTAGAATCTTAGAATTGACTTGTGGTTTTCGTGCATGGTTCGTGGTATGATGGGCGATATAGGTTGATAGCTTCTAGATCGGTGTTCCTCTCATCCTCGACTTGTGACTATTGTTTTTTCAAGGGTTCAGACAAGTACAGTATTGCATTATGTTTTAGTTCATTATAACGCTTTTACTTTTTTCTTGTTTGAGATCCCGTGGAGACATTGTTTGATATTTCATTAAGACATTGTTTGATATTCCGTTAAGACACGATTGTGACACGGTAGTTATTGTATCATTCTTGTATCATTGACCGTTAATGATTGTTAGTGAGTCCGGAGGGAAAATACTAGGTGAGTACGTGAACAAACCTAAATATTATTTTTGAATGATAGCGAATACATACACCTCACGTATGGGTTAGCCGTACCAATACTGAATGATATCCATCCAAGATGTGCCATATTAGCCCAGTCGTTAATGTATTAAAAGGTATGTCAATACACATAGTCATTTTCATTTTTCTTGATCTTATTTTAGTTCTTTATCTTCATGATTCTTTTTTCCTTAGCTTACTCGTTCATGATTATTGCTTTCCATATATAGTTTATATCTTACTAGTTCTTTATATGATCTTTACCGTTTCTGTTTTCTCATTGCTTCTAGCTTATTTTGTGCTAACAACATTAAATGTAATATGGTTGTACTTTGTTTCTTTTCTAACTGGATCGTTGATATCGATGAGAATGACGAGTACCTCTATACTTCTTATTATGATACACTAGAGGGTAGTGCTGACGATGCTGGTACTGAGACTCAGGAGCCATGATCGATCTCTGGAGGGATCTACGTCTACCTTTTATGCTTTAGTTTTCCTTTCTTAGTTGAACCAGATTTGTTCCCGGATGGACCATATCTTTATTCTGGATTTTAGTCTCATTGTTATTGGATTTGGATATTATTATTTTATTATCTGTCATACTCTTATTTCCTTGGTTTGTGTTATTGCTGAGTATGATTTGTATCTGTGTTCACTTGTATCTGTGGAGGATTTTATTGTGTGTACTAGACCGCGTTCTACCGTCGATACCACAACGTAGGCAGGACTTGGATAGAACTCGTACTCGGTTATCTGGAAGCGGGTCGAAACAAGTTTTTATGGTGGCCCATGCAGGTCAGTTTTCGCAAAGGCTGCGAACTCGTAGTAGTACTTAAGTTAGTCGTACTACTGCAGGCCTGCAAATAGGATTAGATTTTAAGGACATCCTCCATATGTTTGACACGTTATTGATCCCCACCTTTGACATTAACTTTTTCTTGATTTACGTCCTGCTTGAATCCTTGTGCCATTTAATGATTTTCTTTTATTACAGCTAATAGATTCTCAAGACAGGAACGCTGCTCCTCCGAACACCCCAACAACTACAGGCGAATCTTCCATGAATAGGACCCCACCAACACATGGAGGCTAATTTACTTATATGGGCGAGACGTCACAGCCGCAGACCTCAAGATTCCGCAGAGATCACATTCCACCACTCCCGTAGTTCCCCCTACCGACTCCACCACCAGCACCTGTTCCACGTCCAGCACCTATTCTGTCTACAGCACCCATACTTGACAGTGGTACGCTCCTTGGGATCTTTCAGCAGCTCATCGCTTCCCAGATGGAGCAGGCAATGATCTTCCATGACACCCTGAGAGAGGCTCTTCAGACTAGAGATGCTCCCCAACCACGCCCAGGAACTTCCAAGGACTTCATGGACCTCATGCCCAAGAAATTCTATGGGACGGAATAGATTATCTACGCTGATGAGTGGTTAGAAAACGTAGAACAATTTCTTCGGATGGCTCGAGTTCCTGAAGACTTGAAGATCGAGTTGGCCAGCATACAGCTTTTTGACATCGCCCAGACATGGTATAGAGATGAGCTCCGACTCTCCGCACTGGATATGACTTGGGAGGAGTTCAAGCAACTGTTCAAGAAGAAGTTCTACCCCGACGTAGCTCGAGAGACATTAGTGAGTCAGTTCAAGAGTTTGGAGCAGGAAAACCTCACCATCGATGAGTACACCTCAGAGTTTTTTTTGCCTCAGCCGCTTCGCAGAGAGCATGGTCAACACCTCTGAAAGTAAGGCTCGAAGATTTAATAAAGGATTATCTCACGAGATTCGCTTAGTCGTCACCACCAGTCGTGCGACTACCTACGAGAAGATCTTAAAGGTCGCACAAGCAGTAGAGGAAGAGCTGAGTCGCAAGCCGAAGAGAGACCGAGATGTATACGGAGGAGGTAGCAACCAACTGGGATCGGCAAAATGTCACAATGTTCCGAAGAAGACTTCACCACAGTAGTATCACCTGTAGCCTCGTTTCCAGCAGTAGCAGTTCCAACCTTCTAGTAAAGCTCCAGTACCACAGTAGCAGAATCAGACTCCGATGACTACTATGTGTTCATATTATCGTAGGCCAGGACATCATTTTAATTATTGTCACAAAAGATTACAACAACGCTTGTCGTCTTGATCGACTACGCACCAGGTGAAAGAATGTCCAACATTATTTACTTGTCAAGGCCCAGCACACACTCAGAGAGGACCAGGAGGATGGAAGCAAGGATAAAGGCAAGCATTTGTAGTTGTGACTCGACCGAAAGGTATAGATAAATAAAATAGGTTCCCTTAAAAGCCTTCCATAGTTATAGTTTGCATGTATGTTTAATTAATGCTAGATTAGTTATCTTAGATTTCTTATCCTTTTCATGATATACACTAGAAATTATTTAGATTGCCCCTAGAAGTTATTTAGTATGATATGTTGATTTTGAAGACACAAATATTTTAAGAGGGATAGTATGTGGCATTTGTCACTCCGATTAGAAATTTAAGAATATTTTTTCATTTTTATTTTGATTAGATTACGATTAGATTTCTATGATCATAGGAGTTGTGACTAAGCCCATAAGTGAGTTAGGACCATCTTATGGTTATATGGCCTCTAGGTAGGTTATATATGCATTATTTAGCTATATTATATTTTACAATAATTTTTAGATATTTTTAAATATTAATTTTATGAAGATTTATATTTATTAATGACTTTCATGATTTATTATAAGGCCATTTGGGATCATTTTGGGACAATATATTTTTATTTAGGTTCTAGGAGGTTAGAAACATTTTTCTATATTTTTCTGGACTTTTTTTATATTTATTGGGATTTATTTGGCTTGAAAATGATTTTTTAAATCATTTTCTAAAAGAAATACACAATCAGCAAGGGGCGGGCCCACCGGTCAGCGAGACAGTGCTGACTGGCTTTTAAATTAGTAAATTTTCTAATTAGAGTCAGCTTGGCCGACTATAGCCAAGCAACTCGGCCATCTGGACATTAGCTATTAGAGGGGGCTGCACAGAATTATGCCACGTGGCCTAGCCATGCATCCACCGCCTCTAAGCTGGCTCACTCTCTCTATATATATATATTTTAACTGCGGTTTTTCCCAGAAACCCTATTAATTCTTTAGCCAATTTTGAGAGAGTTGCTCCTGGAGATATCCTGACTTCCCGAGGCGATTGCGGATAGTTCCGACCTCAGATTCACGTGCCATTTTTTTGTTGGATTCGTATTGAGGTAGAATTTCTGAATATATAATTTATTTTAGAATATTTTGCTTTTGAATTTCTGGAGAATTATTTTAGTGTTGCTTCTCCAAAACCTGACACATCGTACGGTTTTCGAGATCCCGAGAAATTTCGAACTCCTATTCGCGATCCGTTTGAAGTTTTGGAAAGCTAACACGATGATTTCGACGTATAATTTTCCAAAATTTTAGAGGTTAGTTTCCTATTTATTTATCAAGATGAACTCAGATTTGATCGGTAAATCACCGTTTTGGACACGATTAGCCATAACGGTGATATCTTTGACCAAAGCGTGATTTTGCGGCACGGTCGATTCCGTTGCACTTGTGGCACAGAAATCTAACAAGTTGCACATTCCAAATATTTAGTTCATGATATTTGACTAGATAGTCAATGACACACCTCGATTTGCGTGCTATGGTTTCCAAAATTGGAAACATGACTTTTTATGGCCAAACTTCCTTGTTTAGATTATATTCACATTATTATTAGGTTAAATTAGTGTTTTAAGTAATTTATTCTAGAATTAATTAATATTAGATAAGGAAACCCATTAGCCACTTATTTCATGATTTTAGAATTAGAATCTTAGAATTTACTTGTAGTTTTCATGCACGATTCGTGGTACGATGTGTCATATGGGTTGATAGCTTCTAGATCGACGTTCCTCTCATCCTCAACTTGTGTCTACGGTTTGTTCAAGGTTCAGGCAAGTACAATATTGCATTATGTTTTAGTTCATTATAATGCTTTCTCTATTGTTTCCTTGTTTGAGATCCCGTGGAGACATTATTTGATATTCTATTAAGACATTGTTTGATATTCTATTAAGACACGATTGTGATTCGGTAGTGTAACGCCCCAGTCCCAAAATACATAGGACTAGGTACGTAGACATGCCAGCTGTATACATACGAAGTATACTCGAATATATGAAAACCTCGTATGTATACATAAGCTGTAAAATGCAGTAAACCAATAGTAATCTAATCTCATCCACAAAATGAAAGAGTAAAATATATGTCATAAATCAACTTTGAATTATTAATGTACAAGATGTTAGACGGAGATAAATCCACTACCAACTATGTAAAAGAAGAGAAGTACATGACATATGAAATGATTTAGCGAAGGTAGCAAGAAAGATCCAAGACACGTCATCTTCGAAGGAATAGAGAAGATTACGATCTCAGCTAGAATACCTGCAGAAGACAAGAACACACACCTGGAAAGATAACCAGGTCCTCAGAGGGACGTAACAAGATACATAATATCATGCCATATAAACTGATAAATACTGCTTAATAATAAGTCAATCTGATCATAACATGGTCCAACACTCCACCCTTGAATTAGCACACCATCCCCCCAACCAAACAAGGACATGAGATGGCACACTAACCCATGATGAAGTATCTTTCCAAGTCACGAATCCAATATGGTATCCGGACCACAACAGGGTTCAGTACCTTCTTATCAGAGTAGTGAGGCACACCTACAACCAAACAAGGACAAGATATAGCAAACTAGTCTGTGACAAGTTACTGTTCCAAGCCACGGTCAGAAACAAGTACCCAAACCAAGAGTACTCATACCTAACGGATAAGGTAGCCTAACCAGTCTAAGTGTATGCAGTTTTAAGAACATCCTCCAACGCATGGGCCCTGGCTAAAATGGGATCGGCATGGTCCCCGTTGGGGCACCAGAGGCCCAATTAATAAGAGCATGATGTTTCGAAGAACGTCAGTGGCCGTCAGTAAAATAAGGGTCATCTCACACCGTATCTCCAGCGGAGCATCTGGATCACAAAAGGGAAGTGTATCGTAGCCCATACGCTAAGGAATTGTCCTTTCCGCCCAATGCCTACTATGTCGCATCCACAACACAGAACCTCTATTAACCGCTAAGTCAAAATAATCATGCAAACACTATTAGCGGTTAATCCTATCGCACGACTTATACGTACTTGTGGCCAGCCAGTCACGCATGTCCGAGTTATATATGCGACTCACAACAACGTGGTACAAGTGTGTCAAGGCCTATGAATGCAACACACAAAGGGTGGTCCCTTAAATCTAAGTTCAATTTGTAAGAAAATAGTACATAGCAAGAAATAGAACTGAATAGTAAGATTCTATCAAATTATGCCATGTATCACAGTTTATTTTGCAAAAAATAAATAATAAGTAAATGCATGAAATATGAGCTATAATAAATAAACAGAAAATGGCAAGGTATCTTGCCTGAGGTCCTTGCTGGCGAAATCGATAATCCCGTTGGGTACATAATAGTCACAGGGCTACACAAGATAAACTTAGACGATGTGACAAACTTCTAAAATAAAAACCAATTATAAAATATTCTAGAAAATTTTTGGAAAAAATATGTGATGTGTATTTTTCTGTCAGCATTCTGAAACTTCAAATGGTTCATGATTCTGATTCTTGGTTCTCCCAGAATCTAGAGAATACTAAAATGTGTTAGATTTCGGACAACTGGCAATCCACAAAATTTCCAGAAAATTAAGTTCAGAATTTATGAAAATAAAATTTATATTCAGAAAATATACCTCAATATGATTCCCAAAAAACTGGAGGTCAAACGGAGTCGGAGTTGAAAGTTATGATCATTCGAAGTTGCTACAACCTTTGAAAGTTGAGGCTGAATTTTTGTCGAATTTTGGGCTTAGTTATGACGAAAAAAGAGAGAAATTTTGACAAGGATGGTTTGAAAGATGATTTTATTCATATCGATAGATATATATATATAATGGCTAGCAATTAGCTAATTATTATACGATTAGAAAAAATCAATAAGGATGATTGGGATTACCAACTAATTCAGATAGGAATAGGATTGGTTTAAATAAGAAACGATCTAATTAATGCTAGATATGATTCCAATAGGATAATAATTTCTAATGGATAAATCTTCCCATAAATTCAAATCAAATAAATTATTTAAAAATAAATCAATTTGGTTGTAATCCTTTAAATGATCAACATAATAAATTTAAGTATTATTTTATCAAATAATTCAAATCATATGAATCCAAATCCAAATCAAACTCAACATAATAACTTTAAAATAATATTTAATATTTATCAAAATAATTTAAATCATATAACAGATAAATCTTTAAATCAAATAACATTTCAAATCTAGATTAGACAAATCGTAATGCTACAATTAGTCATCGTAAGTATTTTAAACAATATTTAAATTATCAACATAATTTAAAGTATAGTTGATAACCATCAAGATAATTTAAATAAATTTAAATATAATCAAATAACTGAATATCATATCAAAATAATACTCGATGTCATCAAATATTATTAAACTTACTTTTATAAATCCAAATCTTTATTTAAAAATAAATAGAAAAAAAACCTTTTATCGCCCAATTTTTAGAAGACCAAAAATAATAACAACATATTTTATATTTCAAATAACAAAATTCGAGAACATTTTTTTTAGAAACATTATTTCAAACCATTAATTTAAAACTAGTTTTTGATAACAAAAGTAATCACAAAATATCTTTTACAAAATTTTGACGAAAATTACTTTTAAACACAATAATTAAAATATATAGAAATAATTTTAAAAAAATTCGAAAAGTGGAGTTACAAATCTACCCACCTTAGAAAAATTTTGTCCTCGTAATTTAAGAACTACTAGGATAGACGGACTTGGTTGATCGGTAAAAAGATAGTAAGAATTTATGATAAGAGAAAATAGATGGAAGGAAAAAAAGAATTTCTTTAATGAGAACGTTAATCAATTTGGGTGAAAATAGAAGAAGTGAATGGATATGGCTTGGTGTGCACGGACACGATGCACATACACATTTGTAGGTAGAGAAAATTTGGAGAGAAATTTGTGTGAAGAAAATAATGGCAAGCTAACATATAAGTAGGGTAAAAATCTTGGTTAGATAAGGATTATGATTGTTTAAACCCCGCTAGATAATTCACAATTAATTTAGCCGTTTTTAAACCAATTCAACCAATCCATAAAAAAACTAGATATTCTTTATCTTTATTTTAAACTATTTAAATCAAAATTAGAGAAATTAATTTTCTAATTTAAATTATCATGATAATTAAATAATTAAATCTAACAAATTTTCAATTATCATTTTTTTATAAATAGTAAAAATACAGATAAAAATTAATTTCAAAATTCATGATAATAAATACTTAAATAGTTGATAGATCTTTTTGCAAACAAATAAATAAATTACAATTAGTTTTTAAAAATTAAAATATACATGAATTTAATTTCATGTACCTCTCAAGCGAATAGAACATATTATTTACAAAAATATTATTTTCTAACTTGTCATAAATACTTGTATAGTGAGTAAAAATAATTTTTATGTAGTAGTAAAATAAAATCAAGTTTGTATGGCATATAAAAAGATTTACCTACTACGATATTGATCCACAATAGTTATTTCCTATATAAATATTTGTAATTAAAACTTTTGTAAAAATAATTTTAAATACTTCGTATATACGGATTCGCCCTAAACGTACGAATACCAACATAAAATAATTATAGTAAATTTTAGGAGGTTTATATCCTACCCAACTTACAAGAATTTTATCCTCGAAATTAAGAAATAATTAGGTGGACAGGGTTGAGGAGTTAAAAAGAGTTTATCCATATGGAAACACGATCAAATGATTGGTCGAGGCGAAGTAACGACGTTTAATCAAAACACGCAATTAGAAAATCATGATTTAGCTAATAAATCATGGACATGGTTAATTAACGCAAGAAAGAAAAGATTAGGGGTTTTAAGTAGATTAAGATAAAACAAAATTAAAGATTAATAAGGAATTGAGTAGATTAAGATAACGTAATTAGAGATTTGGAGATATTTGTTCATTGAGAGTAAATTCTATGATAGTCGTCTAGGTTTGGGTACGATTAAGGAAACACTTCTAATCATTCTTTGGTTACCAAACGATTAGAAAGTCGCGATAGTGGATATAAGGTCTAAGGAAAGGATGAGTAGTTTTAGACGAGGATATAGTCACGGGTTGGTAATGGCTAACTACACGTGGCCATAGGTGATAGGGCAACTAAAGGGGATACTCTGTATGAGTGATTTCATCCTTCTAAAATTGGTGAAAGACAAAAGCAATAAAGGGTTCAAAAAGCTACAATCGAATACAATTACAGTTTTTAAAGGCAATTGAATAGTTTCAAAAGGGATTGTCAAGGCAAACGTGGATGAGATCCTAAAGGGCTAGTACATTTGTTAACTATATCTCAATCCACGTAGAGTAATCGTAAGAAAGGCGAACCAAAAAGCACTTGGTTGATCAGACCATTATGCACCGCTTCTGATTAAACAATACGTTAGTGGGAGCTCTTCCAATAAAAATATGTCGTGAACAAGCTCGATAAAGAATAAGCTTGCAAAACTAGGCTATATTAGCAGCGTTAGTCAAGATAGTCAAAATATAAGTAGAAAAATAATGATGAAAGAAATCAAATAGTCCAAGATCCATAAATCTAAGTCTCGCCCGAAGTATGGGCCTGTACAGTCGACCTAATGTCTCCTTGTCTATGGCTTGGTTGACTAGATGGGTTAGGGTCCTCTAAATTCTAGAATCTAAGTAAACTTATTAATATGTGTCACAAGGACAAGGGATTATTAGGTCGTGAGGCATTCTACCCAACTTACAAGAGTTAACTACTAGTGTGATGGAACTTGGGAACATATCTATCTAGTACGAGTTTCTTCCTAGCCACTATCAAGCACGAAAGAAGGATAAGAATTTACGGTAGTGAAAATCAAGCAAGATGCAAATCAAGGAGTCAAACGAGAGTTCGAAGACGGAATCCAGGAAAGAGGTCAAGTATTGGATGAGATCCTAGACTCTAATCCTATACGTAGGCTTGCTTGGTACGGTAAAGTAACCAAACAATTTATCTTGACCTGCATGGGCCACCACAAGAAGATGTAATATCCCAGTCCCAAAATACATAGAACTAGGTACGTAGACATGCCAGCTATATACATACAAAGTATACTCCAATATATGAAAACCTCGTATGTATACATAAGCTATAAAATGCAGTAAACCAATAGTAATCTAATCTGATCCATAAAATAAAAGAGTAAAATATATGTCATAAATCAACTTTGAATTATTAATGTACAAGATGTTGGGCGGAGACAAATCCACTACCAACTATGTAAAAGAAGAGAAGTACATGACATATGAAATGATTTAGCGAAGGTAGCAAGAAAGATCTAAGATACGTCATCTTCGAAGGAATGGAGAAGATTACGTTCTCAGCTAGAATACCTGCAGAAGACAAGAATATACACCTGGAAAGATAACCAGGTCCTCAGAGGGACGTAACAAGATACATAATATCATGCCATATAAACTGAATAAATACTGCTCAATAATAAGTCGATCAGATCATAACATGGTCCAACACTCCACCCTTGAATTACCGCACCGTTCCCCAACCAAACAATGACAGGAGATGACACACTAACCCACGATGAAGTATCTTTCCAAGTCACGAATCCAATATGGTATCCGAACCACAACAGGATTCAGTACCTTCTCATTGGAGTAGTTAGCCACACCTACAACCAAATAAGGACAAGATGTAGCAAACGAGTTCGTGACAAGTTACTGTTCCAAGCCACGGTCAGATATAAGTACCCAAGCCAAGAGTACTCATACCTAACGGATAAGGTAGCCTAACCAGTCTAAGTGTATGCAGTTTTAAGAACATCCTCCAACGCATGGGCCCTGGCTAAAATGGGATCGACATAGTCCCCCCTTGGGGCACTAGAGGCCCAATCAGTAAGAGCATAACATTTCGAAGAACGTCAGTGGCTGTCAGTAATATAAGGGTTATATCATACCGTATCTCCAGCGGAGCATCCGGATCACAAAAGGGAAGTGTATAGTAGCCCATACGCTAAGGAATTGTCCTCTCCGCCCAATGCCTACTATGTCGTATCCACAATACAGAACCTCTATTAATCGCTAAGTCAAACTAATCATGCAAACACTATTAGCGGTTAATCCTATCGCACGGCTTATACGTACTAGTGGCCAGCCAGTCATGCATGTCCGAGTTCTATATTCGACTTGCAAGAGCGTGGTACAAACGTGTCAAGGCCTATGAATGCAACACACAAAGAGTGGTCCCTTAAATCTAAGTTCAATGTGTAAGAAAATAATACATTGTAGGAAATAGAACTGAACAGTAAGATTTTATCAAATTATGCCATGTAGCACAGTTTATTTTATAGAAAGAAAATAATAAGTAAATACATGAAATATGAGCTACAGTAAATAAACATCAATGATAAGGTATCTTGCCTGAGGTCCTTGTTGGCGAAATCGATAATCCCGTTGGGTACAGAATAGTCACATGGCTACACAAGATGAACTCAAACGATGTGACAAACTTCTAAAATAAAAACCAAATATAAAATATTCTGGAAAATTTCTGGGAAAAATATATGATGTGTATATTTCTGTCAGCATTCCGAAACTTCAAACGGTTCATGATTTTGATTCTTGGTTCTCCCAGAATCTCGAGAATACAAAAATGTGTCAGATTTCGAACAAGTGGCACTCCACAAATTTTCTAGAAAACTAAGTTCAGAATTTATGAAAATAAAATTTATATTAAGAAAATATACCTTAATACGATTCCAACAAAAAAACTGGAGGTCAAATGGAGTCCGAAGTTGGGAGTTATGGTCATTCGAAGTTGCTACAACCTTTGAAAGTTGAGGCTGGGTTTACGATGAATTTTGGTTTAGTTATGACGAAAAAAGAGAGAAATTTTGACAAGGATGGTTTGAAAGATGATTTTATTCGTAGATTTGATAGATATATATATAATGGCTAACAATTAGCTAATTATGATATGATTAGAATTAAATCAATAAGGATGATTGGGATTACCAACTAATTCAGATAGGAATATGATTGGTTTAAATAAGAAACAATCTAATTAATGCCAGATATGATTCCAATAGGATAAGGATTTCTAATGGATAAATCTTCCCATAAATTTAAATCAAATAAATTATTTTAAAACAAATCAATTTGGTTGCAATCCTTTAAATGATCACCATAATAACTTTAAGTATTATTCTATATTATCAAATAATTCAAATCATATGAATCCAAATCCAAATCAAACTCAACATAATAACTTTAAAATAATATTTAATATTTATCAAAATAATTTAAATCATATAATAGATAAATCTTTAAATCAAATAACATTGTAAATCTAGATTAGACAAATCGTAGTGCTACAATTAGTCATCGTAAGTATTTTAAACAATATTTAAATTATCAACATAATTTAAAGTATAGTTGATAACCATCAAGATAATTTAAATAAATTCAAATATAATCAAATAACTGACTATCATATCAAAATAATATTTGATGTCATCAAATATTATAAAACTTACTTTTATAAATCCAAATCTTTATTTAAAAATAAATAGACAAAAACCTTTTATCGTTCAATTTTTTTAAAACCAATTTTTAGAAGACCAAAAATAATAACAATATATTTCATATTTTAAATAACAAAATTTGAGAACATTTTTTTAGAAACATTATTTCAAACCATTAATTTAAGACTAGTTATTGATAACAAAAGTAATCACAAAATATCTTTTACAAAATTTTGACGAAAATTACTTTTAAACACAATAATTAAAATATAGTGAAATAATTTTAAAAAAAAATCGAAAAGAGGAGTTATAGGTAGTTATTGTATCCTTCTTATTGTATCATTGGTCGTTATTGATTGTTAGTGAGTCGAGAAGGAAAATACTTGGTAAGTATGTGAACAAACCCAAATATTATTACTGAATGATAGCTAAGTCATACACCTCACGTATGGGTTAGCCGTACCAATACTGAATGATAGACATCCATGATGTGCTGTATTAACCTATCCGTTCACGTATTAAAAGGTATTTCAACACACAGAGTCATTTTCATTGTTCTTGATCGTATTTCAGTTCTTCATCTTCATGCTTCTTTTTTCCTTAACTTACTCGTTCATGATTATTGCTTTCCATATATAGTTCATATCTTACTAGTTTTTTATATGCTCTTTGTCGTTTCTGTTTCCTCATTGCTTCTGTGCTAACAACATTAAATACAATATGGTTGTACTTTGCTCCTTTTCTGACTGGATCGTTGATATAGGTGAGGATGATGAGTACCTCTACACTTCTTATTATGATCCACCAGAGGGTAGTGCTGACAATGTTGGTACCGAGACTCAGGAGCTATGATCGATCTCTGGAGGGATCTATGTATACCTTTTATTCTTTAGTTTTCCTTTCTTAGTTGGACCGGATTTGTTCCCGGATGGACCATATCTTTATTCTGGATTTTAGTCTCGTTTTTATTGGATTTGGATATTATTATTTCATTATCTATCATACTCTTATTTTCTTGGTTTGTGTTATTGCTGAGTATGATTTGTATCTGTGTTTACTTGTATCTGTAGAAGCATAGAATTTCAGGCGCATCTACATGCCAGAATTCCTATGCGCTCAACCCAATGATGCGACCAACTCAAATGCGCCAGGAAGCTAAAACAGATACTTGGCACATCAAAGAAAAGTACAAGTTTAAAGACATTGAAAATAAGGCTTTTATTTCATATAAAAGTCTATTACATGTCTAATGAAAGGCTTTACAAAGGAGAACTTCTACAAAAAGAAAGTTCCTAAAATTATAGCCAGGTGGAGCAACTGCTGTGTGCCCCATGCCAGGCACATCATCCGTCAGGCGCATCACTCTGATGTCTCATCCAGGCACATCGTCTCGTCTTTATGGCACAAGCGCATCAGCACCAATCAGCCCTTATGTAGCGGGAGGAGGAGCTCTCCTGGTTCGACAAAAATCATGGCATGATGCCCCCGTCTTCGGAAGCAACAGGCACACTCGGCCGCCTGTGGCTCTGCCAGCAGAACGAAAGGCGGAGCGCCGGCCGCCCCGATCTTTGGATGCAACAGGTACCATCGGCCTGTGTCAGGACTCGACGATCCCGATATTTGGATGCAACAGGCACTATCACAGAAGCTCAGAGCGACGGGAAGACTGGGGCAGCGCATCTTCACCCTCGGGAAGAGCTTGAGTTCGGCAGTTCGCCAAAGGGAGTTCTGGCCAAGTTTATCTTTATATCAAAATGAAGAAAGAAAGCAAAGCTTTCCCTCATGAGGCTATTTATAAGCACGGGCAGCCAGCACCCGAGTGCCAAATGGCCAACGTTCCAAATTCCATGTAATGAATTTGCATTAATAGCAAATGCATCTGTCGCCTCATATTCGGCTAAGTCAAGACAACCATTAACGCCTCGAAGAACTTAACAAGCGGGCCAAAAAGGATGCGACACATTGGCAGATGCGCCGTCGATATCATGCGCTCCCCATGGATACACCCAGTAGGGCATAGAACCATGCGCCCAGATTGGCTCTAACCAATGCAACCCTCTCCATCAAGCATTTAATACTGAATGACAAAGGCGGCAACATATTCCAAGTGTCGTCCAATCAGCATCCATGTGCCGAAAACGAAGTGCCGCTGATGTCAGCACCATCATTACACCTTGGGTTGGCAACAATTGCCACATGGTTGACCGATCATTCATATGCGCTACGTGGCCATGCGACCAAAAGACGACATGCGCTCTAGTGGATATACGCCCCCTCAGCTCACTTTTGATCTCAAGCAACAGAAGACAAAGCTTTGCATGCGACTCAAAAGCCATGCGCCTGGACTTGCTCATGGCTCCTAAAAGTCATGAGACCAAGTCGCTTCCCCTGCGCCTAATTCTAAGCGCACCCTGATGCGAAGCTCTACGTGCGCCTCAAAAGCCATGCGCCCAGACTCGTCTGTGATGTCTAAAACTCATAGACTAAGTCACCTCCATGCGCCCGATCCTAGGCGCACCCCGACAGATCACTCTCCCCCAAAATCGAGATCTTTGAGCCAGAAGAATACGCCACGCGTCCCTTGACTCAGTTCTATTCAAAGAATGGGTGCTAACCACCCAAGATCTCAGCAACAACCAAATCTTAGCAACTGCCACCTTTCAGCTCCTCCGTAGCCTGACGAAGCAGTTCGAGCAGATTCTACCACAACTCGGGGCGTATCATCCATGTACCCCCGCCAGCATCATCCACGTGGCATCCCCACGTCCAGGCACATCTGACAAATACGTGCATGGGCAGCCAGCCTACTATCTGTAAATAGAAGGATCACTCCTTCATGACAAAAGGGACACACACAAACAGAGAGGGATATATACAGACAGACTGTTATATCTACAGAGGCCAGAAGAGACGTTCAACGTCCACTTCTTCTCGCAACGCTCTGACATACAGAGCAACCTAAACCTTCAGAGAGTTCAAGATCATCGTCAGATCATCAACGGAGTCAACGTATTACCACTCGCTCCATCGACACAGTGTCCAGATAAAAATAAAAGTGTACTCCTAGAACTACATCTAAGTCCTACACTATACTCTGTTCTATTTTGTAATTAAAAACATTAATCCACCAAAGAGTTTTAATGGCAAATAAGCTGGCGACTCTGCTGGAGGCTTTTTTTCCTCCAACGAGAAAGTTGTGTCACAATCTGACGACATCAAACTCGGCTCCTCCCACAAAACACTTGTGGTATGCCTCAATTAACAGATGTATGAGGAGTTCATCTCTGAAGGCAGCGCGAGTCCTTCAAAGCGACAGCCAAAGCCGAAGAAGACTGGTCAAGTCTGGGTACGCAAGGCCGATGCGCCTGGCATCATCACTGAAGGCAATGCACCATCGCAGCTGGCACTTCCTGCTGATATTCTCAGCAACAAGGATGTGCCCACTGGTGTCGCTCATCTATTTGGGAAATGCAGGGTTGACTGCATTCCCCAACCGTCTTCTTCCCAGGCGAAGAAGATGTGCCAACGGAGCAAAGGTGCAACCAATCTCTAGCGCATGAGCTCTGGTGTGCAGGAGAGAACGTCTGTCTTTAACAGACTCACTCGTTGTCATGATGAGGCATAATTGGATTCTGAGTACTATGCACCTTTGCTGGCTAGTACAAAAAATCTAAGGCAACACAGGCCATGCGCCACGAATGTGCTACGCCAACAGCAAACCAAAAGCATTCGTTCAAAATCATGCACGCTGCTGATGGTAAGCTGTATAGAGTCAAATCGGGTACATCTCTGCCAGAAACGGGTCGACTCTTAAAGTCCCTGTCCCGTTTGGGCGCATCTACTGCATTTCGAACCATGTCTGGTCGGACAACTGCGATGTTGAGTCCATGCGTCCACTTGGGTGATGCGCATGAAGTGGACTAAAGTTGCCATAAATGTTGTTCCGCTACCAATGATCTGGACGTATCTCATGTGCGTGAACCAGATCGGGGGTACAACATTCACATGACCACCCCGTTGTTTGGCCTTGCCAAACGTCTGATGGGGGTATTAAAGTAAAACTCTTCCATCATGATTTACGTAATGTGATCAGTCACAAACGAAGATCAGGAGAGCTTACCAATAAGCACAATGTTCCTCTCGTAGGGCACACCTTTGCTATGGTCACCATCAAATATTGTTGTTGCAAAATAGCGACTCCACCACAGAAGTAGTTCGTGTTTCAACGACTACAATCCACCACACCTATCCGACGTCGCCTCGGAAAGAAAGTGACAATTGAAGATGAAGTGGAGCCCAAGATCGCTTCCTGTCATGTTGTCTCCAATTCCCACTCATCCGAGAGAAAGACAACCACCAACTCCTTAGCCTCTACATCTAAGACTCAGCTGAGGAAGTGCAAAATAGTGGTCCCGTCCCCAGGGGTGTACGAACGCACTCGAGCAAGGATCAAGGCCCTAGCAGAAGCCACAGCCGGGGGCAATCATACCTCTGACAGCCCTCCACTCGAAGACAAAGAAGCACTTCGACAAACCGACCCTGACGTAGCTGGAGGTAGCCAACATGAGGCCTCAGAAGAAGAAGCCCCTCTACAGGAAAGCGAGGTCGAAAGCGAAGCCTGGACCGATCCATCCACTTCCAACCATGTCATGACAGCTTATATGGTAAGGGGTGGTGATAAAGGAGAATCAGACGCTCCAGCGCTAGACATCGTACAGCACATAGACACTCTTGAGGGGAGTCTCAAGACCATCCCTGACTTCATGCAAATCCTGACCCAGGCGGTATTCGACATTTGAACCACTCTGGCAAGGAACCTGTCTCCACCAGCCCCGATCTAGGGGCCAACGGAGAATCAACTATACCCCCTCAACGGGTATCTTCATGGGCAGAGCACCACACTGCACCACGAGCGTCAGCTCCTTCTAATATCAAGCTTCAGGCCGTACCGCCTTCACCTGCTTTCAGCTCGACAGAAGACTTGGTCGAGATGGTCAAAAACTTGTGCGAGCATTTTGAGGTCCGAAGTAGACAAGAGGATCGCCAGAAGATGGGACTCCCATAACCTTACCCCCTCGAATGGAACAAAGTGGTTTATCCTTCCAAGTATAAACCGTAAACACTGACACCATACGACGAAAAGGATTCTCCTTGCTGGTACCTGACCTACTTTCAGTCTCAGATGGGGCATCTCCCAAAAGAAGATGCTTTGCTCACGAGCCTGTTTGTCGGGGCTCTGAAGGGAGTCGCCTACGACTGGTACTGCAGTCTCCCTGACAACTCTATATCATCCTTCGATGACTTGACATGCCTGTTTCTTGATCGGTTATATGTAGAAGGGAGGGACATGACCACGTCGTCTCTCATAGAAGTGCGACAGACTAAGAATGAGACTATTCGAGTCTTCATCGAACATTTTCGACAAGCATGTCTAAGGTTGCCTCCGGGTATGCCGGAACACGCACTCATCGAAATATGCTCCCTGTAATCAAGCTCTGGCTCAACTCCACTCCCCCGCCTGATTGGAGCGTATTGATCATCGAAGCCAAAGCCGCTGAAAAGAAGGCACGTAATGCTCGTCTTCTAGGGGTTAACTTCCCCAACTTCGATGACAAAGGGAAACAGCCTGCGACCAACAGTAGCAGCCGGAAAATGAAAGGGAAGCAGGCATTGATTGTCAATGCATCTAACAGCACGCAAGGTCCGGTCCAGAGGCCTCCTACCGCACCACGAACAAAGTTGGTCTACTCCTTCCACGATGAGGATACGTTACAGCTCTTCGAGATGCTGAAGCAGGAGGACAAAATCAAATTGTATGATCCCAAGCATCCTGACGAAGTAGGCAGAGTCGACGACGCGAGGTATTGTCACTACCATCGATTCATTGGACATCCAACTAAAGACTGCTACATCCTCAAATACTACATATAGTGCATGATCAATGTGAATGTCATCTCAGTCGATTACGAGGAGAAGACAGTCTCGGCCAACATGGTGTCGCTACAGTTCGACACCTTACCGCCTACTACAGCTCAAGATGGCATCGTCCCCATCCCAATGGCGACAATGGAAGTAGTCAACCTTCCACCAACCCATGACAACATGGGTGGACTCACACCACTCACAACATCTAAGGGAGAGATCATGTGGGTTCACCCGGATCTCGTTCCAGAGCTGACTCAATCGGGGGTAACCTCTACCTCCAAAAGCAAAGGCAAGAAGACCAAGTCTTGCCGAATGGTGACTTCCTCCTTAATGAAGCACTGCCCGTACAAACACATTCATAGCAGAACGCCCAGCTAGAGGTGGCTCCGTCCGAAGTGACACCTCCTATCATTACCATAGCTATCCAAGGAGAAGGTTCATCCTAACCTCCTGCAGCTGATAAATAAAAGCAGAAGGAGGCCCGCTTCGACAGGCCTATTCGAAAAGACACCACTCTGGGGTTAACCAAGCCCCATAACTTCGATATACTAGCACAACTTGTAGGAACGAAGTCGTAAAGCAGAATACTCTAGAGAGGGGGTGAATAGAGTAGGCAGTAGAATATTGCTGATTAAAAACTTGTTAGCATGATTTTGTGGCACGGTCGATTCCGGTGCACTCGTGCACTAAAATCTACCAAGTTGTACTTTCCAAATCTCGAGTTCATAATGTTTGACTAGATAGTCAATGGCATGCTTCGATTTGCGTGCCATGATTTCCAAAATTGGACATGACTTTTTGTAGCCAAACATCCTTGTTTAGATTATATTCAGATTATTATTAGGTTAAATTAGGTTTTTAGGTGATTTGTTCTAGAATTAATTAATATTAGATAAGAAAACCCATTAGCCACTTATTTCATGATTTTAGAATTAGAATCTTAGAATTGACTTGTGGTTTTCGTACACGGATCGTGGTATGATGGGCAATATGGGTTGATAGCTTCTAGATCGGTGTTCCTCTCATCCTTGACTTGTGACTGTAGTTTTTTCAAGGGTTCAGGCAAGTACAGTATTGCATTATGTTTTAGTTCATTATAAAGCTTTTACTCTTTTCTTGTTTGAGATCCCGTAGAGACATTGTTTAATATTTTATTAAGACATTGTTTGATATTCCGTTGAGACACGATTGTGACATGGTAGTTATTGTATCATTCTTGTTTCATTAACCGTTATTGATTGTTAGTGAGTCGGGAGGGGAAATACTAAGTGAGTACGTTAACAAACCCAAATATTATTACTGAATGATAGCGAATACATACACCTCATGTATGGGTTAGCCGTACCAATACTGAATGATATCCATCCAAGATGTGCCGTATTAGCCCAGCCGTTAACGTATTAAAAGGTATGTCAATACACATAGTCATTTTTATTTTTCTTGATCGTATTTCAGTTCTTTATCTTCATGATTCTTTTTTCCTTAGCTTACCCGTTCATGATTATTGCTTTCCATATATAGTTTATATCTTACTAGTTCTTTATATGCACTTTACCGTTTCTGTTTTCTTATTGCTTCTAGCTTATTTGTCCTAACAACATTAAATGCAATATGGTTGTACTTTGTTTCTTTTCTAACTGGATCGTTGATATCGATGAGGATGACGAGTACCTCTATACTTCTTATTATGATACACTAGAGGGTAGTACTGACGATGCTGGTACTGAGAGTCAAGAGCCATGATCGATCTCTGGAGGGATCTACATCTACCTTTTATGCTTTAGTTTTTCTTTCTTAGTTGAACCAGATTTGTTCCCGGATGGACCATATCTTTATTCTGGATTTTAGTCTCGTTGTTATTGGATTTGGATATTATTATTTCATTATCTATCATACTCTTATTTCCTTGGTTTGTGTTATTGCTGAGTATGATTTGTATCTGTGTTTACTTGTATCTGTGGAGGATTTTATTGTGTGTACTAGACCGTGTTCTACCGTCGATACCACGACGTAGGCAGGACTTGGATAGAACTCGTACTCGGTTATCCAGAAGTGGGTCGTGATAAGTTTTTATGGTGGCCCATGCAAGTCAGTTTTTGTAAAGGCTGCGAACTTGTAGTAGTACTTAAGTTAGTCATACTACTGCAGGCCTGCAAATAGGATTAGATTTTAAGGACATCCTCCACATGTTTGACATGTTATTGATCTCCACCTTTGACTTTAACTTTTCCTTGATTTACGTCCTGCTTGAATCCTTACGCCATTTAATGATTTTCTTTTATTACAGCTAATGGATTCTCAAGACAGGAACACTGCTCCTCTGAACACCCCATCAACTACAGGCGAATCTTCTATGAATGGGACCCCACCAACACATGGAGGCTAGTTTACTTATATGGGCGAGACGTCACAGCCGCAGAACTTAAGATTCTGCAGAGATGACATTCCACCACTCCTGTAGTTCCCCCTACCAACTCCACCACCAGCACCTGTTCCACGTCCAGCACCTATTCTGTCTACAGCACCCATACTGGACAGTGGTACGCTCATTGGGATCTTTCAGCAGCTCATCACTTCCCAGATGGAGCAGGCGAAGAACTTCTGTGACACCCTGAGAGAGGCTCTTCAGACTAGAGATGCTCCCAAACAGCACCCAGGAACTTCCAAGGACTTCATGGACCTCATGTCCAAGGAATTCTATGGGACGGAATAGATTATCTACGCTGATGAGTGGTTAAAAAATGTAGAACAATTTCTTCGGATGGCTCGAGTTACTGAAGACTTGAAGATCGAGTTGGCCAGCATACAGCTTTTCGAGATCGCCCATACATGGTATAGAGATGAGCTCCGACTTTTCGTACTGGATATGACTTGGGAGGAGTTCAAGCAACTGTTCAAGAAGAAGTTCTACCCCGACGTAGCTCGAGAGGCATTAGTGAGTCAGTTCGAGAGTCTGGAGCAGGGAAACCTCACCGTCGACGAGTACACCTCAGAGTTTTTTTGTCTCAGCCGCTTCGCAGAGAGCATGGTCAACACCTCTGAAAGTAAGTCTCGAAGATTCAATAAAGGATTAACTCACGATATTTGCTTAGTCGTCGCCACCAGTCGAGCCACTACCTACGAGAAGATCTTAAAGGTCGCACAAGCAATAGAGGAAGAGCTAAGTCGTAAGCCGAAGAGAGACTAAGATGCATACGGAGGAGGTAGCAACCAATTGGGATTGGCGAAATGTCACAATGTTCCGAAGAAGACTTCACCACAGTAGTATCACCTGCAGCCTCGTTTCCAGCAGTAGCAGTTCCAACCTTCTAGTAAAGCTCCAGTACCACAGCAGTAGAATCAGACTCCGACGACTACTATGTGTTCATATTATCGGAGGCCAGGACATCATTTTAATTATTGTCACAAAAGATTACAACAATACTTATCGTCTTGATCGACTACACACCAGGTGAAAGAATGTCCAACAACATTTACTTGTCAAGGCCCAGAACATACTCAGAGAGGACCAGGAGGATAGAAGCAGGGACAAAGGCAAGCATTTGTAGTTGTGACTCGACCGAAAGGTATAGATAAATAAAATAGGTTCCCTTAAAAGCCTTCCATAGTTATAGTTAGCATGTATGTTTAGTTAATGCTAGATTAGTTATCTTAGATTTCTTATCCTTTTCATGATATACACTAGAAATTATTTAGATTGCCCGTAGAAGTTATTCAGTATGACATGTTGATTTTTGAGGACACAAATATTTTAAGTGGGACAGTATGTGGCATATGCCACTCCGATTAGAAATTTAAGGATATTTTTTCATTTTTATTTTGATTAGATTACGATTAGAATTCTATGATCATAGGAGTTGTGACTAAGCCCATAAGTGAGTTAGGACCATCTTATGGTTATATGGCCTCTAGGTAGGTTATATATGCATTATTTAGCTATATTATATTTTACTATAATTTTTAAATATTTTTAAATATTTATTTTATGAAGATTTATATTTATTAATGACTTTCATGATTTATTATAAGGCCATTTGGGATCATTTTGGGACAAGATATTTTTATTTAGGTTCTAGGAGGTTAGAAACATTTTTGTATATTTTTCTGGACTTTTTTGATATTTATTGGGATTTATTTGGCTTGAAAATAATTTTTAAATCATTTTCTAAAAGAAATACACAGTCAGCAAGGGGCATGCCCACCGGTCAGCGAGACAGTGCTGACTGGCTTTTAAATTAGTAAATTTTCTAATTAGAGTCGGCTTGGCCGACTATAGCCAAGCAACTCGGCCATCTGGACATTGGCTATTAGAAGGGGCTGCACTGGATTATGTCACGTGGCCTAGCCATGCATCCACTGCCTCTGAGCTGGCTCACTCTCTATCTCTATATATATATATTTTAACTGCAGTTTTTCCCAGAAACCCTATTAATTCTTTAGCCGATTTTGAGAGAGTTGCTCCCGGAGATTTCCTGACTTCCCGAGGCGATTGCGGATAGTTCCGACCTCGGATTCATGTGCCATTTTTTTGTTGGATTCGTATTGAGGTAGAATTTCTGAATATATAATTAATTTTAGAATATTTTTCTTTTGAATTTCTTGGGAATTATTTTAGTGTTGCTTCTCCAAAACCTGACACATCGTACAGTTTTCGAGATCCCGAGAAATTTCGAACACCTATTCTCGATCCATTTGAAGTTTTGGAAAGCTAACACGATGATATTCGACGTATAATTTCCAAAATTTTAGAGGTTAGTTTCCTATTTTATTTATCAAGATGAACTCATATTTGATCAGTAAATCACCGTTTTGGACACGATTAGCCATCACGGTGATATCTTTGACCAAAGCGTGATTTTGCGGCACGGTCGATTCCGGTGCACTTGTGGCACTGAAATCTAACAAGTAGCACATTCCAAATATTGAGTTCATGATGTTTGACTAGATAGTCAACGACACACCTCGATTTGCGTAATATGGTTTCCAAAATTGGAAACATGACTTTTTATGGCCAAACTTCCTTGTTTAGATTATATTCAGATTATTATTAGGTTAAATTAGCATTTTAAGTAAATTATTCTAGAATTAATTAATATTAGATAAGGAAACCCATTAGCCACCTATTTTATGATTTTAGAATTGGAATCTTAGAATTTACTTATGGTTTTCATGCACGGCTCGGGGTACGATGTGTGATATGGGTTGATAGCTTCTAGATCGGCGTTCCTCTCATCCTCAACTTGTGTCTACGGTTTGTTCAAGGTTCAGGCAAGTACAATATTGCATTATGTTTTAGTTCATTATAACGCTTTCTCTATTGTTTCCCTGTTTGAGATCCCGTTGAGACATTGTTTGATATTCTATTAAGACATTGTTTGATATTCTATTGAGATACGATTATGATTCGGTAGTGTAACGCCCCAGTCCCAAAATATATAGGACTAGCTACGTAGACATGCCAGCTGTATACATACGAATTATACTCGAATATATAAAAACCTCGTATGTATACATAAGCTGTAAAATACAGTAAACCAATAGTAATCTAATCTCATCCACAAAATGAAAGAGTAAAATATATGTCATAAATCAACTTTGAATTATTAATTTACAAGTTGTTGGACGGAGCCAAATACACTACCAACTATGTAAAAGAAGAGAAGTACATAACATATAAAATGATTTAGCGAAGGTAGGAAGAAAGATCCAAGACACGTCATCTTCGAAGGAATAGAGAAGATTACGATCTCAGCTAGAATACCTGCAGAAGATAAGAACACACACCTGGAGAGATAACCAGGTCCTTAGAGGGACGTAACAAGATACATAATATCATGCCATATAAACTGAAAAAAAATTGCTCAATAATAAGTCAATCAGATCATAACATGGTCCAACACTCCACCCTTGAATTAGTGTACCATCCCCCAACCAAACAAGGACATGAGATGGCATACTAACCCATGATGAAGTATCTTTCCAAGTCATAAATCCAATATGGTATCCGGACCACAACAGGGTTCAGTACCTTCTCATCGGAGTAGTGAGGCACACCTACAACCAAACAAGGACAAGATGTAGAAAACTAGTCTGTGACAAGTTACTGTTGCAAGCCACGGTCAGATACAAGTACCCAAACCAAGAGTACTCGTACCTAACGGATAAGGTAGCCTAACCAGTCTAAGTGTATGCAGTTTTAAGAACATCCTCCAACGCGTGGGCCCTGGCTAAAATGGGATCGGCATGGTCCCCCCTGGGGTACCAGAGGCCCAATCAATAAGAGCATGATGTTTCGAAGAACGTCAGTAAAATAAAGGTCATCTCACACCGTATCTCCAGCGGAGCATCCGGATCACAAAAAGGAAGTGTATAGTAGCCCATACGCTAAGAAATTGTCCTCTCCGCCTAATGCCTACTATGTCGTATCCACAACACAGAACCTCTATTAACCGCTAAGTCAAACTAATCATACAAATACTATTAGCGGTTATTCCTATCGTACGACTTATAGGTACTGGTGGCCAGCAGTCATGCATGTCCGAGTTCTATATACGACTCACAACAATGTGGTACAAATGTGTCAAGGCCTATGAATGCAACACACAAAGGGTGGTCCCTTAAATCTATATTCAATTTGTAAGAAAATAGTATATACCAAGAAATAGAACTGAACAGTAAGATTCTATCAAATTATGCCATGTATCACACTTTATTTTGCAAAAAGTAAATAATAAGTAAATGTATGAAATATGAGCTGCAATAATTAAACAGCAAATGGCAAGGTATCTTACCTGAGGTCCTTGCTGGCGAAACCGATAATCCTGTTGGGTACATAATAGTCACAGGGCTACACAAGATGAACTTAGACGATGTGACAAACTTCTAAAACAAAAACCAATTATAAAATATTCTGGAAATTTTTTGGAAAAAATATATGATGTGTATTTTTCTGTCAGCATTCCGAAACTTCAAATGGTTCATGATTCTGATTCTTGGTTCTCCCATAATCTCGAGAATACTAAAATGTGTCAAATTTTGGACAACTGGCAATCCACAAAATTTTCAGAAAATTAAGTTCAGAATTTATGAAAATATATATTCCAAAAATATACCTCAATACGATTCCCAAAAAACTGGAGGTCAATCGGAGTCCGAAGTTGGGAGTAATGATCATTCGAAGTTGCTACAACCTTTGAAAGTTGAGGCTGAATTTATAACGAATTTTGGGCTTAGTTATGACGAAAAAATAGAGAAATTTTGACAATCATGGTTTGAAAGATGATTTTATTCATATTGATAGATATATATATAATGGCTAGCAATTAGCTAATTATTATACGATTAGAATTAAATCAATAAGGATGATTGGGATTACCAATAATTCGGATAGGAATAGGATTGGTTTAAATAAGAAACGATCTAATTAATACTAGATATGATTCCAATAGGACAATAATTTCTAATGGATAAATATTCCCATAAATTTAAATCAATAAATTATTTAAAAACATATCAATTTGGTTGTAATCCTTTAAATGATCACCATAATAAATTTAAGTATTATTTTATATTATCAAATAATTCAAATCATATGAATCCAAATCCAAATCAAACTCAACATAATAACTTTAAAATAATATTTAATATTTATCAAAATAATTTAAATCATATAACAGATAAATTTTTAAATCAAATAACATTTCAAAGCTAGATTAGACAAATCGTAATGCTACAATTAGTTATCGTAAGTATTTTAAACAATATTTAAATTATCAACATAATTTAAATTATAGTTGATAACCATCAAGATAATTTAAATAAATTTAAGTATAATCAAATAACTGACTATCATATCAAAATAATACTCGATGTCATCAAATATTATTAAACTTACTTTTATAAATCCAAATCTGTATTTAAAAATAAATAGACAAAAATCTTTTATCGCTCAATTTTTTTAAAAAAACCAATTTTTAGAAGACCAAAAATAATAACAACATATTTTATATTTCAAATAACAAAATTCATGAACATTTTTTTTAGAAACATTATTTCTAACCATTAATTTAAAACTAGTTTTTGATAACAAAAGTAATCACAAAATATCTTTTACAAAATTTTGCAAAAAATTAATTTTAAACACAATAATTAAAATATATATAAATAATTTTAAAAAAATTCGGAAGGTGGAGTTACAAATCTGCCCACCTTAGAAAAATTGTTTCCTCGAAATTTAAGAACTACTAGGATAGACGGACTTGGTTGATCGGTAAAAAGATAGTAAAAATTTATGATAAGAAAAAATAGATGGAAGGGAAAAGAGAATTTCTTTAATGAGAACATTAATCAATTTGGGTGAAAATAGAAGAAGTGAATGGATATGGCTTGGTATGCACGGACACGATGCACATACACATTTTTAGGTGGAGAAAATTTGGAGAGAAATTTGTGTGAAGAAAATAATGGCAAGCTAACATATAAGTAGGGTAAAAATCTTGGTTAGATAAGGATTATGATTGTTTAAACCCCGCTAGATAATTCACAATTAATTTAACCAATTTTAAACCAATTTAACCAATCCATAAAAAAACTAGATATTCTTTATCTTTATTTTAAACTATTTAAATCAAAATTAGAGAAATTAATTTTCTAATTTAAATTATCATGAGAATTAAATAATTAAATCTAACAAATTTTCAATTATTATTTTTTTATAAATAGTAAAAAGACAAATAAAAATTAAGTTCAAAATTCATGAAATTAGCAGCATTAGGTGTAACATGTGTGTGCAAGGAGCATTTGCATTAGCAGCATTAGGATGGGGGTGTTGCTCGATTTAAATCCCTGTGCATGTGTGTGTGGATGTGGAATAGGGTAGTATTGTTTCTGTTTCCCTGCAGGTAGCAGGACAGTTGTGGGGTATGCCTAGGGTAAGTCTTGATAGGAAAATACCTGTGTATGATTGGGAATTTGATACCCGTATGTCTCAGTAAACGTGTATGTGTGTGTGTTCAAGAGGGAATGTCAAGCAGGGAGTCTTTGTGTGTATGTAGTCCTTTAATTCCTGTTGTATAGCCTATGTGTATCGGTGTAGATGTGTGTGTGGTGTCGATTTGGTGTACTGTTATTGGAGTGTCATGTACATGTTCCAGCATTGGGATATGATGAGTAGCAGTAGGAGAACAGTCCAGGTACCAAGCAGATGAATGGCTAGGGCCAGTGTGGTGTGCTGATGTGCACCATAGTAGTCATAGGCTTCATGTAAGTGTGCTCACCTGTGTATGTGAGCCTACTAGAGTGCTACCTGTACAGTATGATAGGTTTGAGTGTGAGTGCATGGTGCAAACATCTGCGAAGAAGGGACTGTACAGAGGTGCATGAAATTGAGGGTGTGTAAACTTGGATATCAGTAGGTAGGCAGGTCCTTATGAGATGGGGTTTTGGCAGGTGTGTGTAGGTTGAGGTTGTGGGTAGGAGTGTGGGACTGATACACTAGTGTGTCAGGGATCCCTAAGTTCCAGATTGGTAGTTTGCATCCTAAATCCAAACCCTGTTGTACAAAACCTGCACAACTGATAGGAGTTTGTGTGTATGTTGTTGTGAGAGTTTGTAGTTGTGGTTCCTGTGAGTATATAAACGGTACTGTCTTGTGTGTGTCTATAGGTATTGTCAGAAGGTTAGGTGGATAATGCATGTGGATAATTAGCACAGCTAGTAGGATGTGAAGGACAGTAGGCTACAGAGAGGGTGCAGGTTTAGAATTAGGGGATACCAAGTATGTGGAACAGACAGGGTTATGGGTTAGCAGAGCTTAGGTAAGTACCTGTTAGGTGTGTGCCTAGTGTGTCAGTAAATAGTGTAGTTTATTATATGTAGTGGTCAGTGCACATATACACCCATGTATCAGTGTATTTGTGGAAGAAATGCTAATCTGTATGTGTGCACCAATTTTGGACTGTTAGTATCACATGTGCTTGTGTGTGAGTGTCTAGCTAGGTAGGAAGTAGTTTATAAATAAGCTACCAAGGCAAAGAGTACCATGGGTTTTAGCTTAGAAGTACATAGACATATAGATTATGGTATATAGATGAGGGAATACATAAAAGTATAATTATGCACATATGGTATATAGATAAGGGATATAATAGGATCTATATAGGCATAAAAATGTGTAAGGGTATGTTAGGGACTTATGATACAAGGTATCTATCTGTGTACATGAATAGGTAAAGACGTAGAGTTACATGTAGTGTATATCCAAAGGGGTAAAAACCTAGGTAAAGTAAATGTCTAATCAATATGGTAGGTATCCTAGTAGCAAGGCAAACTATAAGGCAACCAAGACCTAGAAAAAAAAACCCCATACAACCTAGAAATAGGCTAGATATTCATATTAAACCTTAAATATTGATTATTACTTGTTTGAACTAATATAGGTTTATTGGGAATCAATTTGGACACCGGTTCAGTTTAGCTTTCAGCTTGGAGTACAGGCAAGTACATGTACTGATTTCATTTCATTTCTTGATATTGTCTCTATAACTTGATTTAGATATTTCTATCGTGTTTGTGACACTCTCATTACACGTGATTGGTATTCTATGGATTTACTTCACCATTACCCGTGATTCGTGTCTTATCGTGATTTTCGTGATTCGTGCATCTTACTTATGTGAAATTAAATCCATTGTAAAGCCTCTAATTTTCGACTAAGGTATTATTTTTAACTTTATTTATATTTTATAATTTATAAATATTTAATAATAATTTCTGTCAAAATAGGTCCAAGATAATTTGGTTAAACCTATATATATATATATATATATATATATATATATATATATATATATATATATAGTTTTCTTTTTGATTAATTGCTATTAAGAAAATCTTATTAATTAAATCCTAATTGATTACTAACTAGAAACTCTTTTAACTAAGAACATATTGAAATAAAACCTAAGGATTTCATTGAATAAAGAAAAAAAATAAAAAAAACCATACACTAGCACCTTACCATGAGCTAAGGCCTTAGCTAAAAACCAAAGACCGTTAAATGGTAATAAACAAAAAAAAGGTAATAAAGAAAGAAAGAGGCAAAGAGAAAGAAAGAAGCAGCAGCTTTTCCATTCTAGTAACTCCCAAACCCAACACCTACCTTGTTGTGTAACCCCCAACCTTTCAATTTCCTCTCCTAAGCAAATGGTCGACCCTTCTTTTCCTATTTCTTACTTTGTAACCTCTTTTCTTTGTATATAAAAGAAAATGGAAAATCAAAACAAAGCTCAAACCTCCTCCCTCCCCTCCTCTAACCTCGTTATACCAATGGTGCTTATTCGTACGCATCACCGGGAGTATCCTCAAAGCCCACCGAGTCCACCGTGCAACGACCTTGTCAACTCTCTCGGAGCCGTTTCCTTTGCGCTCGACCAATAAGGAGTGCAAGGCAACGGTTGCAACCCCTGACATCCGCGGTCGGTGCAACTTCGGCCAACCGCAGGCATAGGCGTTGATCTCCTTTGCGCTGCGTCGCACTGGAGCCAGCCGATCTCGATGTCCCACCGCGACCAACGGGAGACAACAGATGTGTCAGAACCTTTGTCCATTCCACTCGGCATCGGCGTTGCACACCGACCTCTTCGATCCTCCGTTCACGCTATCTCGCTAGAGACGGACGACGCCGACATTGATCGAGGACTCCACAGCCTCACTACGAGCATCGTCATCCCCACGCAGGAGCATGATCAGAACCGTTCCCTTTCACACATGCGACCGTCGAGCTCACACCTCCCTCTCATGTGTGATAGTGAATCCCTCCACCACACCTTGAGTTGCACGTCGGGGGCCGAGACACACCAGAGCTCTTACTGGTAAAGTTTTAAACCCTCTCCCCCTTTTTCTTTATTTTTCGTGCCCAACATGTAGTAGATAAAAAAAAGGTCACATAGTAGCATGCATATCCAACCACATGAGATGAGGACATAAAAAGATCATTAGAATTAGAGCTTAGTAATTAGAAAGCAATTGTAAAAATGGCATTTAGTAGCATTCACCAAGTAGTTAATGTATACTTATCATTAGAAAAAGAAGCCTAGCTATTGTATGCATAGATGCGTGCACTAATTAATTCTACAACCATTAGTAATGTCCACTTTTGCATATAAACCCTTTCCTTTAATCAATTACCAACCATCCCCTTTCCATCTCCCTTCATTTCTTTAACTATGTTATTTTTAGTAATCCTCTTTTCTTTCATAATATTTGTAAAACTAGTATATTTATATATAAATACCAGCTTATATAAGTAAGGGTACAATACACTTAGGAAAGATTAATTCTATGGTATAATTATATAGATTTAGAGTAAGAAGCCATAATCTTAGACTTTAATATTTAAGTATTAAGTTGTATAGATAGTTGGCAATCAAGTACATATATGATTAATTAATATAAGATTCTTTGTTATTTTTAGGACTTGGATCTGACTTCGGACACTATCCTTCAGAAATTTTGGACAAACCCCCAGGAAAGTGTACCTTTCCATTGTTAGTTCTTGTTGTACTTTATTTTAGTTACTTTCTTGCTTCATATTTAGCTTTTTTTATAGTTATTGATTACGTAGGATCTTGTTGATACATTACATTCGAACATATTCGGGTGTCAATGTCCATACGCAGATATTGAATATTGACCATGGACATAGCATTGTATTGATTATCGTATTATTCGAGATACGATGGACATGATACTGATACGATCATGAGGCAGAATTTGAGACATGACAAATTCATGGTTTGGACTATATGATAGGTTACAGAATTATTTACTTGACATTGTTACCTTACATGACCTAATAGACTAGATCAAAGGATGGAGAGAATATAGACTGATTCATCGGCTACTTTATAGATACCTGCTAGTTATCGTCCTTATATCCAGGACATGGCTGTTGCCCATAATGTTTACTGTGGACTCTGTAGCAGAGCTTCAGTAATTACTGTATGCCTGAGGTCTCGCCGATACGGTGTCATCGACATAGTTAGCCTGATGTACAGATTTGTTTCTCACTTGCATTTTACTTAGATGGATTCTCTTAGTTACCCTTTTTATATTTATTTTTAGTACACTCATTACTATCACTTGGCATGTATATTATATACCTTGCTATGTCCCCTGAGGACCTGGTGATCTCAACAGGTAGTCGCTTACAGAAAAAGTTTGCTGATCCCGGAGGTGTTACTATTTTTGTCTCAAGTAAATATTTGGTTGATATTTTTACTATATTCATCCAGTATTATACCTATATTTTTTGTCAATTTATTCTACTGACATGGCCAAGTTTTGCAAGCTTTATCGTTTGTTATAAGCTTGTTCAGATAATTGTAATAGAGTTTGGTCAACTTTATTATATAGTGTCTATTCTTGTTTATTTGTGGGATCTAGTGTGTTAATGCCTGACCAACATTAGTATACTAGGTCTTACGAAGGATTTATCTTCAGTGGATTGAGATTAGAATTATCTTAGTGATATAGAGATATAACTATCTAACTTAGACAGCTTATACGTACTCCAGCTGGGCTGGAGTTCACTTGATACGTAGCTGGCATGTATACGCACTACAACAAAAAACCCTTTTAATGACGGCTAAAAAGCGTCATCAATGACATACCATGACGCTTTTTTTTTCAAAGCAACCGTTATGAAAACGGGTGTTATAAATGTTTTTTAAAAGCGTCATAAAGAAACCGTCATGAATAGTTTATATAAAAGCGTTATGAATAGTTAATATATAGGCACAATTCAGAACAATTGTAAAACGTTATGAATAGATAATATGTATAGGCTCAATGCAGCACATTTATAACACTTTATACTATTCAAATTAGCATATTTATAATGCTCTATACTGCACAGTATATATTACATTCCAAAAACTTAACATTATATATCACCATCTTTATTACATTTCTCAAAATAGAGTACATATCAACATCTTCATTACATTGAATATCCAAATACATATATATATTTACAACAGTAAAACACACAGTAGTGGTTCCCTCACAATTGAGAACAAAGTGCAACAAAATGCTAAGGTGTAGAAATAAGCCTAAATTGAATACATAATCAAAAGTCTACATCCAACCTCTTTCTCCAATTCTGGTAGTGCCTTCTTGAGTTTGCTGATAGTATCGGCCCGTAGTGCTTTGAGGCCTCTACGACATTTTTCCTGCCATAATGTTGAACACATAGGATGAAATCAATAAATTTTAAATATTATTAAACTATAAAAAGTAGTGAAACAAAAAAAAGTGTAATTCCTGAAAACACCATAAACAAAACATGCATCGCTTTTTAAATAGAGACACCAGGTTAAAGTATCCTTGTTTTTTAGCTTTCATCTTCCTGATCAAGTCAATTCCAGCAAAATGTAAATAACTCAGAAGAAGATAATATCCTTCAATGAAATTCCATAGACTTTTAAGTTAGAAAACATAATACCAGGCAAGCATTAGTATCCTGACATCTGTATGATCCACTTCCACGTCAGAACAGAAAGACTCAATACATTCAGGGCTGTTCAAATGGACAACAAAGAATAGGAGTATTAGCATGTTTGTTTCCGGTGATACAGAAAATATAATAAAAAGTGCAAATCAGTTTGACAAATAAGAGTCCAGGAAAGATTGTAATTTTTTGTTTTGTGCAAAAATAAAATAAGAAGTGGAGGATATATGAGGAAAACTATATAATACCTTGATTGCAATAAGTGCACACAAGTTGCTATTAATTAAATCATGAAAACAAGCTTCTAAGTGATGTTTCAGTGTAGACAAAGACAGAGAAAGCCAATGTTACTAGGTAAGAACAGCTTATTGACAAATTAATAACATAAATTAACACCATGAAGAGGAAAATCATACCAGGTCCTTAACAAACTGAATTTGAAGGTTCATCGTTAACTTTCCCAATAGCTTCAAGTATTGAGTAGTAGATAATGAGATCATACTCATTAGTGACTGTGACTTATATCCAAAAAACAAACCTAAAAGTACCAAAAGATGTTTAACTTCTTCAAGATCGATCTTCTAACAATAACTCAGATGTCCATTTTTTTTAAAATAACATGATAATATGAAAACTAGGATAAGGCTAATTGTTTTAACAAATGCTCCAACTAGGATAAGGCTAATTGTTTAATTCTTTCGACATTGCAAGAGATTGTACTAAAGTATTTACCGTTTATTGCATTAGCATGAAGACTTTAAAATGTAGATGAAAAAATTATGAACGAGTTCATTAACATGATCACTGGTCTTTAATGGACCCCGATGAACTGTACAATGTGCATATGAAGAATCACTGATAAATCAGAAGTTGCATTAAATAATTACCTTGAAAACAAGAGGTTGTACATCTTTAACCACAATATTTTCCTTGTCTGGATTTCCAATAAGCCCATAGAATTGTGCTTTGAACACTGGCGAACGGACATGAACTATCAGCTTGTGTGCCCTGGAAGTCTCATCACAAACTTCAAAAACAATATCAGAATTCATGCCAAATTTTAGAAGGCCTTCAAGACAATCACCCATATCAGGAGGTGGCACCAAAATGGTAGGTGTTTCCACACGAGTTCTAACAACAACAATTGTCAAGTCCATAACCAAGCATTCATCATTGAGATAGTCTGATGTTTCTAATAATGGTCTCATGTAAAACCGCTTGTAACCCCTAAAAGTAAAAGATAAATCAGTTGTTGATTCATAAGAATTATGATAACAGAAGGTTGAAAAAGCAATGAGAAGCATAGTGTAGTTTTGACTACAGAAACTAAATGATTATCATAAAATTATAGTTTTTGTTATTTGGTTCACACAGATGAGTGCTCAGATTCAGCAAATTCAATTTCAGGGCGTTGAGAGCATTTTTGGCAGCAGCCAGTTGATAAGTTCCCTACCGGTAAAATGGATGATGCCTGTATTAAGTTGCACATTTACTTATGTTAAACATACGAAGAGAGCTACATAATCAAAATCATCTATTGAGCACGATGAATGCTCATAAACCACAAGCTCTCATCACCAATTAGTTGTTCCAACTGCAATGATACTTTTAATTACTCTGATCATTTCTAACATCATTCTAGGTTTTCCATGTACCATGAACATTCCCCAGTCTGCAAGTTACTAAAGTTACTATCGAAACTATAATATTAGCAGCTATCCTTATGCGGTCATGTCGTGTCCGAGCAAGATAGATCCGACACAGACCATATAAATAGATCAAAATGACGCATAAATCATCTAGCGAGCAGAACAAAGTAGATTTAGAGACGATCAGGGATGGATCGATCACCATTACCTTCTTTCCGAGGCACCCCTAAATTTTTCTCGGGGAGATTGGTTTTATTTTGCGATCACTTAGGGTTCCGGCATGTCGGGGCAGGAAAATGCCTATGCTGGAGGATGCCCTTCTCAAGATGCCGGTAAAATTTATGCTACGCCGCCACCGGTGGGCACTGGCGCTGCCCAGACTGCCACCTCCGTACTGGCACTCCCCCGCCGTAGCCGTCGCCACAGTACGCACTCCCGTCCTTCCATTTCCTTCCCTCTCTGTAATTTTTGATTTATGGGTTCTCTTTCTCTTCGATTTAGGAGGTTGAAAGAAGGAGGAGAAGGAGAAGATTAGAGTTTAGAAAAATTTTAGGGTTCAGGGAGATGGAAATAAGCAAGAAACTGAACGGGCTTTGGAAAATTTTAGGGTTCAGGAAGAGGAGGGAAGAGGGGGAGGAGGGAAGCACTAAAAAAGATCGGGTGTTTGAAGGGTTTTGTTGAAAGTTTATTAATTACAAGTTTGCCACCGCTCTAAACTATTAATAACGCTTTGTTTTATAAACGTTATAAAAAGCCCAGAATTAGCCGAAACCGTCATAGAAAAAAGGTATTTCGAACTTTGATGACGCTTCTTTGTCAGCCGTCATGAAATCCACTTATTAAGCGTCATTAATAGGTCTTTTTGTTATAGTGACGCATTCTTAGTCCTACGTATTTTGGGACTGGGGTATTACATATTTTTGTGGTGGCCCATGCAGGTCAGACATATCGTTTCGGTTACGTACTGTACCGAACGAGCCTGCAATAGGATACTATATTAGGGTCTCAATCCACAATTGCATTAAAAATTATTTTGATTTCATCTATCATCTTTGAAACTCGAATATTGCATTTGATCATCATTCTTGAACTCCTTACCTTGAATTCATGTCCTTCCCTATTTCGGAAGGATGAATGCTTGTATTTGATACTCCTTTGGATTTTTTTTGTTTATCATAGGATAGAAGGTAGTTATTTGAGCATCTTAAGAGGGAGTGATTGTTTAAGATAATAAGGGTTATACAGACGTCTCTATTAGATAGACCAAGTGTGTCAGATTAGCAATATAGAATTCATATAGCCTACCTATGAGAGACAATAGGAGCAATGGACTGCAATTATTCTACCATTTTGCTATGTTAGATAGTGATAGGATAGAAGTCTAACAGGGTTTAATTTTGTTTAATAAGGAAGGTATGATAGGATTAACAATCGAAATAATGGGAGTGATTTGAAAGAACGAGTAGTAGAATTTTAGAGGTTGATACGGTTTCCAAATTAGAATGCGATCACCCACATAAAAGAGTACATTTGAAAGGATTCGAAAGTCTTGTTATGAATAGGATAAATCTATAAGCACTATACTTAAGATAGATAGAAATCCTATAGAAATTTTGTGGTTGCATTGACGCAGAGAAAATTTTGCTTGAACAATATAGAAATCATGATAGTAGGCGTAGGTCAAGAAATGAAGTTACCACTGGACAGTGGCCGAAAGACCTTACTAGGAAGATTTCTATCAGAGGGATAAGTGACATTTGGTTGTACCATAGTAGGACCTTGAGATAGGATGTAGAATGGATATGACTGCGTTATATTAGACATACCTCTAAGTAGAAGGTAAATAACTTTGAAAGGACCTATTAATAATCATGACTAGAAGATTAGTCAATAGATAAGTATTTGCCAAGGTATCACATATAAGCATTGTCTAGCATTAACATACCCCATTACCTAGTATACAAGTATAGAAGGGTTAGGCGTATTTATGATTATTAAATAACTTCCTATAGACTAGAAATGGTGAGTTGTTAATCATACTAATAAGAAGATTTGATAAAAAAATGGCATAGTGATTAGGAATTGATTTTTGGTAGTCCTTGATTATGTAGATAGACCTAACTAAGGACTTGAAAGAAAAATCAGGAATCTTAGTTTGAGTAGACTAGAAAATCGTAGAGATGTTTAACCATTTTCCACAACACAGTTTAGATAAATTCCAAAAGACTTATAGTTACAATAGTGTGTTGGAATAAGATGCACATAGAGAATAAAGATGAAAGAATCGTAGGAGCAGCCAAGGATGGCTAGGAGACCTCATTTTTAGTATGTAATACCATGTTGCAAGAAATGACGATTGGAGAAAACTCGGTTTCATAAGTGAGTAAGCTGGTTGGAATCGAGATAGAAGGCCTTATGGTAGCATAAGTTAGACCAAGAAGTTTAGCAAGTTTGATCCTTCGAAAAACTTGATAGATAGCCTATATTAACATAAGTCGTTATTCATTATCTTCAGACAGATTGATCATTCAAAGTCCAAGATCGTTCAAGTAACCAGAAGTATAGTCCACCATCGACCTGTTCGACCAGCTGACAGGCGCAAAAGTTTTTTTTTCTAAGGTTGACTTGTGATCGGGATACCATTAGAAGAAGGCACAGAGAGAAGATATTCCAAGGACATCATTTGGGATCCGCTACAACCATTATAAATTTTGGTGATATCTTTTGACTGAAAATACATATGTTGTATTTATGAGTTGGATGAACATGGTGTTTCCTCAGTAGCTGGAACAATTATGGTAGTTTGATTATGTTTTGTCATAGGATAGAAGCTATATTGGTAGCATATTTCATAGGAGGGTGATTATCAAATAATATATGAGTAGGATAGAACATATCTACTAGAAAGACCGACTGGAACAGAGAGGCATTACACTTTTATAGGAGTTTCAGTTTAGTAGGAAGTCCGTCTTAATTAATGGACAGATATTGCTACCCCTCCCAAAATAGATAGGGTGAACTAGAGGTTTTATATATCCATAGAGACTTAATTAGAGAATAAGAATATAATTTTTTCGGATAACTAGAAACACGATATTAGAGGATATACATAGTTGAACCCTAGTTATAGTTTTCTAAGCTAAAATAGGACCACCCTTGTGGTAGACTTTAAATAGTATGACTTACGACTTTTGTTATGGGTAGGATGGTTAGCTAAGCCATGTACTTAAGACTAGACTTAAGTCTGGGTAGAACCATTATCGTGTGAATTTGTTTAGGAAATATAGTAGTTCATGCTTTGCAGGACTAGGTAAGTAACTAAGGTGGGTAGAAGCTTTATAGAAACTTTTCCAAGGTATAAGTCAGAATATAGTACAGTAGGGCCTAATCCTAGCAAGCAACCCTGGAAACATTAGACTAAACCTTGCTAGCTTTTACTTAAGATAGAGTCTAGAATAGAAGTACTAGAAGAATTAATATCGAAAGATTATATCAGGCTATTAGGTGGCCTCAAAATATTGGATAAGGTAGGCAAATTCGAGTTAGACTAGCCTTAAAATAACCTCTAGAAGGCCAGGACTAGAAGGTTAACCAACAGGTTTATGCATTTTACTAGCTCAGCCTCAACCTTTATCCAGCATGTAGGTGAAAAAAGAGAGTTAAGGCATTGGTAAGATTATTATCGATTGCTAAGAGGATGTTATATGACTTATAGGAGTATTATGAAGAGCTTAGAGGACTAATAGGGATCATGGATTAACTGTGAATTTTTCTATCTATATGGTTAGTCATAGATAAAAACTCAAGAGCCAAGTTAGAAGCCTTACCCCTCTAAATTAGTAAGCCATTGATATTATAGGTAGTGTTGGAGAAGTGGCATATCGTCCTACATTGCCTCAATCTCTAGAGCGAGTATATGATGTATTCAATGTCTCGCAGTGAAGGAGGTATGTGACTGATCCCAGTCATGTAGTTGACTATTCCGAGATCATAGTGAGACCGAGTCTTTCATATGAGAAGTAGCCAGTTGGGATACTGGATACCAGTGAGAAGATATTAAGGGGGAAGGCTATCAAATTAGTCTGGTAGAACCATCACTCCCTAGGAAAATCTACTTAGGAGCATGAAAATTCCATACGAGAACGTTATCTGCATTTATTCGAGGAATCCGATAAGATTCTAAAACTATCTTTTAGTACCATAACTTTATAAGTTCTAGTTCTAGTTATAATCTTAATTTCGAGGACGAAATTTATTTAAGGTGGGTAGAATGTAAACCCCCTGATTTTTTACTAAGGTATTATTTTTAACGTTATTTATATTTTATAATTTATAAATATTTAATAATAACTTTTGTCAAAATAGGTCCAGGATAATTTCGTTAAATCTAAAGAAAAAATATTTTTTTCTAGTTTTCATTTGATTAATTGCTATTAAGAAAATCTTATTAATTAAATCATAATTGAATACTAATTAGAAACTCTTTTAACATTGAATAAAGAAAAAAATAAAAAAAATTACACACCAGCACCTTACCGTGAGCTAAGACCTTAGCTAAAAACCAAATAGTGATAAATGGTAATAAAGAAAGAAAGAGGTAATAAAGAAAGAAAGAGGGAAAGAGAAAGAAAGAAGCAACAACTTCTCCATTCTAGTAACTCTCAAACCCAACACCTACCTTGCTATGTAACCCCCAACCTTTTAATTTCCTCTCCTAAGCAAACGGTCGACCCTTCTTTTCCCATTCGTTACTTTGTAACCTCTTTTCTTTTTATATAAAATAAAAGAAAAAATCAAAACAAAACCCAAACCTCCTCCCTCCCCTCCCCTAACCTCGTTATACCAGTGGAGCTCATCTGTACGCGTCGTCGGGAGTATCTCCAAAGCCCGCCGAGTCTACCGCACAACGACCTTGTTAACTCTCTCGAAGCTGTTTCCTCTACGTTCGACCAATAAGGAGTACAATGCAATGGTTGCAACCCCTAACATTCACGGTTGGTGCAACTTAGGCCAACCGCACGCATAGGCGTTGATCTCCTTTGTGCTACGTCGACGCTAGAGCTTGCCGATCTTGACGTCCCTTCGTGACCCACGGGAGACAACAGACGTAGACAGAAACTTTGTCTGTTCCATTCGGCACCGGTATTGCACACCAACCTCTCGGATCCTCCGTTCACGCCATCTCGCTAGAGACGGACGACACGGACATTGATCAAGGACTCCACAGCCTCACCACGAGCTTCGTCGTCCCCGTGCAGGAACATGGTCAGAGTCGTTCCCTTTCAAGCATGCGACCATCAAGCTCGCACTTCCCTCTCTTGTGCGAGTGTGAATCCCTCCACCACACCTTGAGTTGCATGCCGGGGGCCGAGACACACCAGAGCTCTTACAGGTAAAGTTTTATCCCCCTTTTATTTATTTCTCGTGCCCAGCTTGTAGTATATGAAAAAAAGGTTATATGGTAGCATGCATAGCCAGCCACGTGAGATGAGGACATAAAAAGATCATTGCAATTAGAGCTTAGTAATTAGAAAGCAATTATAAAAATGGCATTTAGTAGCATTCTCCAAGTAGTTAATGTATACTTGTCATTAAGAAAAGAAGCCTAGTTATTGTATGCACAGATGTGTGCACTAATTAATTCTAGAACCATTAGTATTGTCCATTTTTGTATATAACCCCTTCCGTAAATACCAGCTTATATAAGTAAGGGTACAATACACTTAGGGAAGATTAATTCCATGGTATAATTATATAGATTTAGAGTAAGAAGCCATAATCCTAGACTTTAATATGTAAGTATTAAGTTGTATAGATAGTTGGCAATCAAGTACATATATGATTAGTTAATATATTATATTCTTGGTTATTTTTAGGACTTGGATCTTGTCATTACCACTTTTCCAAATAGGGATAATTTTGTCAATTCATAATTATTATATAATATGAATATTTACTTAGGAATATTGTGTGTATTCATTTTATTTTATTGTGTTAGTTGATACGGTTAGTGGCTAGCCCAACTGTCAGACTTGTGTTAGTTGATACGGTTAGTGGCTAGCCCAACTGTCAGACTTGTGTTAGTGGACCGATTAGCCTAGACACTTAACTAGAGCCCAATGATTGGCATGGCATGACTCATAGGCTAACTTATTATATTAGTCCATTTAGACTAGTTAGTCATGCCCTATTTGTTAAAATGAAGATTAGGCTATTGACCAAAATAGGCCCAAACCTTTTCATGCATTTATTTAGTCAAATTACAACTTTAGAGGGCGTGCTTGGCATTTTTCATTAGCCCTAAACCTAGGGATAAGTGGCCGGCCAGGGGGGGAACCTTTCCTCACTTCATTCATTATCTTCCGTAGCCTCCATTTCCTATTTTGGTGTTCTTCCCAAAGAAGATCCATCCCTCCATTAATTCCTTCTATATTCCACTCATTTCTTCACCTATTCCTCTCATTCTCTTTAGAAGGAAGTGCCTACAAGGATCTTGGAGCTAGGAGCAAGGAGGAGAGTCCATTTGCTAGGAGTTTCATATCCGGATCGTGTCCATTGGATTATTCATTGAAAATCCATCTCCCAATAGGTATAACACCCACTAACATTGTCATTTACAACCTAATTTTGATATTGGACCCTTAGAAACTCACCCAAGTATTAGGACAACCCATAGAAATAGTTTTGAGACTCTAATGAATCTTCATTTAAAAGTTAGAATATATTTTGTGCCACTTTTGGAAGAAATTCGAGGATGGCACACCAAGTGTTTGTCATATTGTCCCATAGGCTAAATAGATATGTGGGTAGTGTATGAGGCTAGTAAATGGATACCGATAGATTATGTCATGTTGTATTTGGATACGGGATCAATTTGGGGGTTTTGGGACCCCAACACATTAGTGCACACACTCTATTATCATGACACATGACACTAGCCCAATGGCTCACTAACTTTGTGTATCTTAATATATATATATATATATATATATATATATATAATATATATATATATATATATATATATATATATATATATATATATATATATATATATATATATATATATATATATATATATTTTATATCGTTACATGTATATATATATATATATATATATATATATATATATATATATATATATATATATATATATATTATTTATATCGTTACATGTATATATATATATATATATATATATATATATATATATATATATATATATATATATATATATATATATATATATATAATATATATATAATAAAATTATATATATATATATATATATATATATATATATATATATATATATATATTTATATCGTTACATGTATATATATATATATATATATATATATATATATATATATATATATTTTATATATATATATATATATATATATATATATATATATATATATATATATATATATATATATATATATATATATATATATATATATATATATATATATTATATATAATATATATATAATAAAATTATATATATATATATATATATATATATATATATATATATATATTATATATATATATATATATATATATATATATATATATATATATATATATATATATATATATATATATATCCTATAGTGTACATGTATATATCTATATGCATAATGTACATATATAATTAAGTTATATCGTTATAGAGAGAGGTAGGGTAATATATATGACTGTTACTTGAGATAGCTTAGAGTGTATGTGGGTATGTGTTATATATAGGGTTCTTCATGTTGCTTCCATCAGTAAGGATGCTAAATTCTTGCTAGTGGTAGGCTAGCATTGTGGCTCAAGTGATGGGGAAACCACTGATCAGTGGTCAGAAAGGGGAAGTTCCTGACTGTACTGTACTATTGGGGGCTCTTCCTGGGATTCAGGTAAGGGGTTTGATTGTATCAGTCTACAAACTGATAAGAAAGGAAAATAGAAGGAGTGATATACAGTGAAGTGAATTGGGGGTATGAGGAAAAAGGATTAGTAGCAGTCCATGGGGACTGATTTAGTGATCAATCTTTGACTTATTAGTATCAGTCCATATGGACAAGTATCAGTCCTTAGGGACTGAAGTATCAGTCCATGGAGGCTGATTAGAGTATCAGTCTTCGACTGATTTGTATATCAGTCTTTGACTGGTTGTGTATCAGTCTTTGACTAATTTTTGCATCAGTCAATAGGACTGTATAGGAATGGTTGAGTCCAGTTTTAAACTGAACTGGAGAAGGGGGTTTTGATTTACCATATTTGAAGAAGGGATTGTTTTAGTGAATTGGAAGTTGAGTTCAGTCAATTTAGGACTGAACATAGAGGTAAAGTGAAAGAGGTTTGGAGAGAGTGTCAGTAGGTTATACTAGGATGGGGGTTCATGTTTGGACTGAATAGGATGACTAAGTGAAATTAGTTCAGTCCATGGCTGAATAAGAGGAGGAGTTTATGTATTAGGACATTGGACTGATACATGTTTTGGAAGGTTGTTCTGTCCATAACTGAATGATGTTCCAGTCATTTGACTGAAGAGGAGTACCAAGTTCAGTTTAGACTGAACTGGGGCATGCTTGTGGTATCAGTAGAAGGCAATAAGAGAGGGGGGTTCATAGGAAGGTAATGTTTCCTGTGGCGTGTGCAAGACAGGAATGAGTTTGAGTATAGGGAGCCTATCCCTATGGACAGGTCAAGGGAGAGGTTACAGGATTAGTTAGGAGGCAATGTAGGTTAGAGGGGAAAGGGTTTTCGGTAAAATATACTAGTTAGGCCATAGGTTAGGTAATTAGGAAATGTTGTTATATGTATTATACTAGTGTATAGTATTTTGTGACTTTTCTAATAGCATAGGATACATTATAGCATAGATACCCTAGTATCCCTATAACTAATAATGCCTAGATATTTAGGATAAGGATCCAAAAGCTTGGTTATAGGCATATACAACTTAGAAAAGGATAGTTTGACCAAGTTTGAGTAGATTAACCTAGAGTTGACCTAGTTTGACCAATTGACTTAGAATGGACTTTATGACCTAGAAATGAACTACTTTGACTTGTTTTCATTCCAAACATGATTGGTCTGCATGACATAGTAGGCATAGACCAGGAGACACTAACACAGCAGGGTCTAGTTCCCGTTGAGGAGACTGTAGTGGCTATCCAGTAGACTAGGTTTTATATTGGATTTTGTCTCCAGCTCTATCTTTTAGCCTGTTATTATTTTAGACTTGTATTGCTATATTTTGACTCAGAGTTTGGATATGTATTTTGATACTTGCACTTTTAGATATCTCACTTATGCATGTATCTTTATCGTGCCATTTCATTCTTCCTTATAGACTTGTGATTGAGTTGCTATATCGTTTTTGTCCTCCGATTAGAGATTAGATATATTGATAGGTTATCCTATTTACTGTTAGTTTAGTAGACCTAGACAGTAATCTACCGTCGATACTATGGTGTTGGCTGGACGCTGTTACACACTTGTGCCCCTATACAGGGTGCGGGTCATGACAGATCTGACTTCGGACACAAGCCTTCAGCAATTTCGGACAAACCCCCAGGCAAGTGTACCTTGCCATTGTTAGTTATTGTTGTACTTTATTTTAGTTACTTTCTTGCTTCATATTTAGCTTTATTCATAGTTATTAAGTACATAGGATCTTGTTGATACATTACGTTCGAACGTATTCGGGTGTCAATATCCATACATGGATATTGAATATTGACCTTGGACATAGCGTTGTATTGATTATCGTGTTATTCGAGACCCGATCGACAATGCACTGACACGATCATAAGACAAAATTCGAGACATGATAGATTTATGGTTTGGATTCTGTGATAGGTTACAGGATTATTTACTTGACATTGTTACCTGACATAACCTAATAGACTAGATTATGGGGTAGGGAGAACATAGACTGATTCATCGGGCTACTTTATAGATACCTGCTAGTCATCGTCTCTATAGCAGGGACATGGCTGTTACCCATATTATTTACTGTGGACTTTGTAGCAGAGCTTCAGTAATTACTATACGCCTATGGTCCCCCGATACGATGACTTTGGCATAGTTAGCCGGATGTACAAATCTGTTTCTCACTTACATTTCACTTAGATGGATTCTCTTAGTTACCCCTTTTATATATGTTTTTAGTACATTTATTACTATTACTTGGCATGTATATTATGTACTTGCTATGTCCCCTGAGGACTTGGTGATCTGTCCAGGTAGTCGATTCTGCGAAGAAAGTTCGTTGATCCGGGTGGTGTTACTGTTTTTGACTCAGGTAAATATTTGGTTGATATTTTTACTATGTTCATCCAGCATTATACCTATATTTTTTGTCAGTTTATTCTGCTGACATGGCCTAGTTTTGCAACCTTTATCCATTATTATAAGCTTATTCAGACAATTGTAATAGAGTTTAGTCAACTTTATATTGTCTTTTATTGTTTGTTTATGAGATCCAGTGTATTAATGCCTGACCAATATTAGTACACTAGGTCTTAAGAAGGATTTATCTTTAGTGGATTGAGATTAGAATTATCTTAGTGATATAGAGATATAACTATCTAACTTAGACAGCTTATACGTACTCCAGCTGGGCTGGAGTTCATTTGATATGTAGCTGGCATGTATACGCATTCTTAGTCCCACGTATTTTGGGACTTGGGCGTTACATCCAGAAATACTAAGTGTCGGACGGAGAAATACCTCAGTAGACATATGGACACCCTATCTGTTCTTCGTGTCTAATAGTGTGGATAGCAATCACGCATCTCACGTATGATTTGCCGTATTGTATGGATAGCAATCGTACATTATCGTGTGTGATTTGTCGTATTACCTGAGTCATTCACATATCGAACTGGTATTTCAAATAACACCTCAAAGTTAAGGACTTGACGTTGTTCACTCTGATTACATTATTTTTACCTGTTTCTCATATTTTACTAATTTTTCTAAACTGCTACTTAGTTTTGCCTCTTCACCTGTTTACTCTATTTTTACATATCCTAGCTCTTGTTATATGGCATTGATCATGTTATGAACTGTTATTCAATGTTTTGTACTTGCTCCAATTTTGACTGGGATGACCACATTTTTAGGCGACGAGTTAGAGGCTTGTTGCCCCACATTTTATGAGCTGACAGAGGACCTAGCATCTAAGACTGAGTTAGCTATTTTGGAGGGCCAGGCGTTACAGAGGCACGTTGCAGGCAGTGGACTCTTAGCCTAGTTTAGTTTACTTCATATTATTGGGTCCGGATTTGTCTCTGAATACCTACACACACAACAGCAATCCATTCCTACAAAACACCAAACACACACAAGCTTCATGTTATCCTCTCATGAATACCTACACACACAACACCATTCCATTCCTACAAAACACCAAACACACAAAGCAAACTCACCTCTAAGCCTAAAGGACAAAATCATTATCCATAAAGGTTAGAAGGAAATTAAGCCTAAAGGACAAAATCATTATCCATAAAGGTTAGAGGAAAATTCTCTATTAAGATACTCTCTTCCTTACCATTCAAAACTCACCTCTTTTGGCCAAGCCTAGTCCCATGACCAATCCCCCTTAAATAACACACTTCACTTTTAAAGAGATTCCTTAGTACTCACACTCTCTATCTACTTTTCTAAACATCTGGCCAACACCCCTTCCTTCATTTAAGCAAACATCCCTCTCTCTCCTTTGTATACACAAACCCAATAGCCCCTTGGCCGAACAGCAGCTCCCCCTCAAACCCTAACTCCTCCATACCACCTCCTTTCATTCCTCCTCCTTATCATCGCCTTCTCCTTCCTCCTCCTTAACATCCCCCGCAGTTACGAAATGATGCTGCCGCATTTGTCGACCGAGCTGTCACGTCTTAATTGCGTGTACGTCGCCTAGGCCGGCCGCCATGCTACCCTACAACCACGGTAACCCCAGGGCGGACACCCTGCCACCTAGGCCGCCGGAGCACCCCGTAGTACGTGTACTGCTGCTGTTGCAGCTGCTGCCATGGCTGACGAGTTCG